>BMAV01002838.1:109066-178742 GCA_019973955.1 Trichonephila inaurata madagascariensis
TTTTTCAGCTGACCATGTTTTGTCCTTCAGTAAAAGTTCATTTTCCACGATGGCGTGTCGGGTATTTTGAAATACTTAGCAGTACCTTTTTTTAAAAAAAATAAATAATTAGTACATTTTTTAAAAGTTGAATTCATTGGAATGGAAACAAAACGTAAACAATAGGCAAGAAAGGTGGATCTTCTATATCAGGGATGGCGAACCTTTTTGAGACGTGGTCAAATTTCGTTCATATTTTTTTAGTACTAGCGCGTGGGTCACTAATGCCCATTTACACCAGATTTAAGTTCAAAAATTTTTTACTGAATATTTTTAAAACCAAACATCTTTAAAATTCAATTGGATTAACGGGTAAACAAGGGTGCTATGGAAGTCTCTTTCTACAAACGTATAACAGTACGTAACCTTACAAAAGTTCATTTTATCCAAAAAAAAGTGCTTTAAATATGGTTATTTGCTTTGCTTTTAAATTTCTTTCAACAAACAAAATGTGAGCAAAATTATACACTTTATTTGATCCTTTGTAAGCACTTTTGCTTTATTTCAAATACTACATACTTTTATATACTTTTATTGTCATTTGCGTAACTTTGGAACTATAATGATCAAACAATGAGATTATAGACAGCATTTAAATTGCTTTTGTGTCAATGTGCTTGAAAAAATTCAAATAGAATATAAATAATCCACACAAATTAGAAAATCTAAATAAACCTGTGTAAACAAACAAATGGTTGCCTAGCAATCGTGTGTCAGCTAAAAAGAGAGCGTGGGTCAGTGTCTGACCTACGGGCCATAGGTTCGCTTCCCCTGTTCTATATTAACGTACTCCAAGTGTAAAAAAAAAGTGTTGGAGGATGAACTAAAAGAAAAAGACAGAAAGAAGGAACCAGGGACCAGAACAAAGGAACATTCATAGATACTTTGTTAAGAAATCTAGATGACTCCAGTTTTACCAGCAATGAATCGTTCCATTCTGATGGATCATCTGTATTGGACTTCATGCCATCAATTAAAGGACCGGAAAACAAAGATGCTGAATTGTAACGAAAAATTCTCCGAAGATCAATGAGTGGAAAAAATGCTTTAGCTCTTTTCTGTGGGCTCAACTTGAATGTACCGGAGCAGAGAAAGAATATTATATTTGTAATTTTTGTAAATAAACTCAAAACAGAAATGACTTTTACGTATTCTTAAAAATAAGTACGTTTTAGAAAATCTTTAGTAGTTTTCCAATGGTTTAAAGCACCTATTCCATATAATCCGACTATTCCACATTACCTTCCATTTATCATTTTTTTTTAAAAAAAAAACTTTTTTATAACAAATAAATAAATATCATTCTTTTTGACAAGTGATAATTCCTTAAAATCGCTTATAGTTTTTTCCGTGATGATTTTGGAGATTTTTATCAAAAAATAGTGAAGTTATTTTTCGACATGTAAATGGAACCGAAAACACAATACCCGAACTCTCATCTATATCTAGTTCAAATTTTTTGAAAATAATCATATTAATTATTAAATAAATTACTTATATATATAATACCGCCTTCTAATTAAAAGAAGGCCTTCCGCTTTTGATATTATCAATTTTAGTTCATTAATGTTTCGGAATGATTTTCGCGAGGATCGCCGACGAATTCAGAACAAAATATTACATGCCCATTCTTTTCTTCGCGGATCGAATTTTGTTCGGCAGTGACGCATTTCACTAAGTCAAGCGTGACGGAGAGAGCAATAATCCTTACACCCTCCTTGCCTCATCAAATGATAACCTCAAGGGTTAAATGCTACATTCCGCTTCCTGGTGGTCTCATTTATTATGTACGGATAACAATCCAGATGCTAGAAGGAACTTGGCGTCGAGAGTTATAGTCTTGGCGTCGAGAGTTATAGTCTTGGCGTCATTTCGATATATGTTTACATTTGGTTTCTTGTTAAAAATGTACTAAATCATTTTAGACATATCATTTGTTAAATGCGCATAAAATACTTTGAAAATACGCATAAAATAATTTGTTTTTTATATTTGTTGTATAATACAAAAAGAAATTACTTTTAGTGGCTATCCATTATGTGAATATTTCTGTAATAATAAAACCATAAACATAAAGAAATTCCTGAGAATAAAATTCTAATCACAATTTTGGGATTTAAGACAGGAAATCACTTTAATAAAAATCACCTCTAATGTATAAAATATCTATAATCATCTTTCGTTAAGGTATGTTATGCTGTCGCATAAAAATTTAGAATTGGAACTGTAGCACATTTTTAAAGACATGAGCTTAAGAAAATAAGAGAGGTATTCATGAACTATATACTAGAAAGAATAATTGAATATTTTTTCAAGGAACATAATACATGAGGAAAAAATTTCTCTTCTATTGTCATCCTTTTTGTGTAAAAAGGGCTTTAAAACGGTTGCCCACCCCCCACCCTGCTGTGTTTGAACTAAGGCAAGGGTGTCAAACTCAAAGGCGGACTTGGGCCAAATAAACGAGGTTTAACATAAGGTGGGCCGCAAAGAAATTCAAAATTCATAGAAATGTAGGTTTTTTTCGAATAATACATTGTAATAAACATATACAAAAGAACAAGCAAAATTTAATATGTACGCCCTAACACTTGACATCTCTTATCTGCTACTATATTTCCTATTTCGGGAGAAATTTTGGTATTTTATTACATATTATTGTGCGCCAATAAATTGACCGGGCCGCAAAAATGCTCGTTGTCGGCCGCGAGTTTGACACCCCTGAATTAAGGTATCTGACTACGTTCGGAACAGTGATTTTGAAAAGCGTATAAATGAATAATTTTTTTATATTAAGTGTTACCTAAATTAGAATATACATATACAATTGTTCCAAAAATATTATTATAATAAAAACTTGTTTAAGATACAATGCAATATATTTTTTGTAAAGAATGAAAGAAAAATGACATATTTTCATGACATTCTCCGTTTATAAAAAATGCTTCTATAATAATAATATTTTGCTTGCCTAAGACTTCTGCGCAGAGCTTGAACTAGGATTTTTGAATTATATAATTTTAAAATGGATTTATTCATATTTAAATATATCAGAGAAGAGAAATGTTTTCAGAATAGAGTAATTCAATTATTTCAATTGATAATAATTCTGAAAAAAACGTTACATTTTCAAAACTCTTAGAAAATTTTAGCTATACACGGGTAAAATATTATCATTATTAAAGCATTTTCCATAAAATGAGAAGGTGTTGAAAATATGTCATTTTTTGCCAAAAAATTGCATTTAAATAATTTTTTATTTTAATAATATTCTTAAAGCAATTTTATGTGTATAGTCTAGTTCAAATGACAGTAATTATGAAAAAAATCATTCAATTTTATACTTTTGCAAACACAAGGTTCCGAACACAGTCGGATACTTTAAAATATTTTTTTAATTATCCAAGTCAGAGCAAGTTGAAAGGTTTATCGAAACACTTCTCTCTAAGTAGGTTGGATATCATTTTTCTCTGCCTACTGACTTATTTCTTATTTTGTTAAGCCTTATCCAAAAAAAAAAATGTCTATCTTTCTAACTTCAAGGTCAAGTAGATAAAAAGTCACATCTATAAGTTGAGCGTAGGTATGTCTCATTTTCTTTCTAATTCGAGATACATATTCCTTACAAATTAAAGAAGGCAAGCGAGAAAGTTTCCCTTTTTCTACATTGACTTGTATTCGCGTTGGCAAATGTGTTGAAAGAAAGTCTGAAATATATATTACTTTAATTTCGTTTCTGAAGAAATATAATTTTCTTTTAAATATTATTTGCTTACTTTTTAATTTTTTCGTAATCAAGGTTTCGTAATCAAGGTAAATTTTACTAACGTGGAACGTTTACTTTGTTCCTATTGAATTCTCTTTTTCTAATACCTTTTCAAATCTAGACTATTGTATTGACAAATTTATTACGATGCATTTGAGAGAAGAATAGAAAATAAACAAAGTTTATGTTTGATTTCTTTCCCTATTTCAATAAATGTCTGCATTAAAAAATTATTTTAAACTTTATTTTAGGAAAAAGAGGAATTTTTTTTTGTTTTTTTTTTGTATTGGTATATGATTTACAAAATTAACTTATTGTGCACCTAAATGCAAAATTAAAAACTCTTTAGTTATATTAAAAAAATATTGTAAAATGTTATATTAAATTTAGCTTAGATATTTCGAAAATTTGTTTATTTTACTTGAACTAGCAGGGTTAAACAGGCTTTTTGGTTCCCACCTTCAGCTTTATTTTGTCAATATTGATGGGCTGAACTAAAAGTTAGAAGAGAAAATACAGAACATAAAAATTAATGCAAAATAAAATCGATTATTAAGGATTTTGAGCCAAAGAATGGAGTTCACAGTAAAGGATATGGCAAGAATAAGTATACAATATGTTATTTGCAATGCATTGCTTTCAACATCTCCTCTCCTTCTCCTTTTTATGCTATCTTTATTTTTTTTATTAGATTTGAAAATTTAAAAACTAAAATTCTCACATGAGACAAGTATATTTACGACTCATTTTGCTCAATTCAAAAAAGAACAAGCAAGTAAATTTGTCTTGTTTTTGCATGTTATTTTTACTGGAGGAAACTCATGGCCTGAAAAAATAATGGCTTCCTTCTCCTGGTTTAAAGACCCGTTACAATTTTTAAAGCAAATGAGGCCATTATGAATAGCTGGTGGCGGCTCTCTTTGAAGTTTCTGCTTTGGATCTCGACCATGTTCATGTGTACGTTTGTCTGTGTTTGTGCAGCAGCAGCATTTTTTTTTAACTAACCGATTAAAAAGTAATAATAATAATAATATCCATATCCTTATCAAACGTGTAAGTTTACAGTTTTAAAATCTTTTAATTCAATATTTTCTAACGATAATGTTTGTTGTTGTTGTTCAAATAATAGCAATTGGAAAGATTTTACAAAAAAAATGAAAGAATTTAGCTAAAATAATGCAACTATTCGATACACACATCCTTGGATTCTTTAAAATGCATAGTTAATTTTTTATTATTAATAATATAATTTTTGTAATTATATTTTCCACCTAAATATTTGCGTTTTGGTTTAATTATTTTTTCAATTATGCTTTTATTTGTACAGTAAATTGATTATCAATTTAAGGAACATAATGAAAATATTTTAAAATGCAATTTTTTAATGATAACATTAATTATGCAATTTTTGAGGCTAATTAGTTTATGTAAATATTTGTTCAAATAAAGTGAATAAAACTCTATACCATTTGCAGCATCTTATATATTGTTTTCCAAATCTCTCTTAAAGGATTTCTTTAAACATGCTACCCGCGTAATATTTGTAACATTGTTTTTAAGATGACATACAAATATCTTCAGATGACTTTTCATCTATTTGCATTTTGCTATTATTGTATAATAAAAGTACTGTTTGAACTCTAGTTTACGAAGTAACTAAATCTCGGGGAAAAAATTCGTTAAATAGAAAAAAATTCATATTTCAATATACTACTTTTTAAATTAATTCCATGAAATAGTTCGCGCAAAATAGAAGTTCTTTCATAAAACGGAGGTCTAACTATTAGTTTTAACTTGTGTTCTGATTATCTTCTGTAATTTAATTGTTATTTCTTAAATGCAATAAGTAAACGTTCTTTTTTTTTTAAATATCACTACCTTTAATAGCAAAAAATGCTTTTTCATAAAACGTTTACCTCTGTTGCACAATGGAAAAACTCGGGAATACCAAGCTGTAGACCAACTTCCTTGCATTGGACATGTAATAGTTTTTTTTTCTGGGATGTTTTAAAATCCCAACTGACATATGAATCATTCCATTTATGGTCGACAGAACTCATAGTATCCCCTTAACATATGGAAAATGTGGCATACCACAATGTGAAGAGTTCAAAATAGCTCGCAGAATAAGTTGAATCATTGAGTTAAATGCAGTCTCTTGGGGGATAGTAGTGGAACCAAATCCTATGCTCTTTTTTTATTTGCATCCCAAGGGCATCATTTATAATGAAATTCTGTACGTATTTTCTTGTAAAAGAAAACATAGCATTCGTTTCTGGTATATTTGCTTAAAATAATTTTAGACGGAAAATATTCTTCTCAGCATTATTTATATTAAATCATTCGATAAGTTTTCCTTCTTTTGCTCTAAAAATCATTAGTAAAAACATGCTTTTGATTCATATAAATAAATATTCTTCTATTTTACATTGAATTGTTAAACATATTTTTGAAATCATTCGCTGTAAAATAGCAATATAAAATTATACAAACTGCTCACAGTTCTACATAAGCATTCGAAACCGTATTATTCTTCATAACTAAGCTTTAGTTTTGAAGAATACATAATTTTTTACATGATTGTAAAAATTTATTATTCACATTTTTTTTATAACTTTGATGGTATATTATGTGCAGTGAGAAATTCTGAGTTTAATATTTTGAGAAAATGTTGGGTCAAAATATTTAATTCTAAATTTTGGGTGGAGGAAACCTACTTCACATTGTTGTACATCGTATATAAAATTAATTCATCTTTGCAATTTTTATTTTAAAATAGTGTCATAGTTTTATTGAGAAAAAACAACAACAGAGTAGTTCTTTTTTGATGAACATTAAACTTACAAATAATGACTTATGAGACAGCTTTTAAAATAATTATTTAGAAAATATAAATTCGTTTATATAAATATTTTTTGTTAAATAACTGAAAATATTTAAAATTAGTAATTTGTATGTTTTACATTTGTTTATTGATCATTTGTTTTCAGGTTAACCCTGGAAGTAAAGCTTACCACCAAGGACTCTTAGAGGGGGATCTTCTTAAGATGGTTAATGGTTATTTTACTGATGGTCTTTCACAAATGGATGTACAGAACATAATCAAGGAAACTGGAACACACCTCACGTTGGAAGTAGAGAGGTAGCATTTTTTTTTTTTTTCGATCTCATTTGTTATTAAGGATAAAATTCAGAAAAATAAATAAAATTATTTATTTTTTTAATTAATTTATTTGCAAAACTCCTCATGTTCCATATTGCATAACATGAGGCTTACAGACGTAAGTGGTAACACAATTATATCATTTAAAACAAATTTGGAAAAAAAATATTTAAGAAAAAAACATAAAATAAAAAGGAAGAGTGGAAATACACAAATATAAACAAGGGGAGGTACCAATCAAAATCTAAAAATCTATACAGTAAACAAATTTTCTTAAGACATTTAGGCTTTCAGTACAATTGACCAACAAAGACAAAACAGGTGGCCAGGAAGTACCTAAACGTTTCAACTCCTTTTTAAAATTCTCTCTTTTACAGAAATATAGTTTACAATACAACAATACATGTTCCACAGTTTCAGCATCCTGACCACAAGAACAAATATCACTTCCAATTAAATTAATTCTAGATAAATAGCTCTTAAAATTTCCATGTCCTGTTAGAATCTGGGATAACTTGAAATCAGTAACAAATTTCTTACATTTAAGCCGTTGATAAATGGTCGGAAAAAACCTTTTAGTCCACAAAGCCTTAGGCGAGGCCAAGAATTCAGTGTTCCAGGAGGAAACAATTAAATAAAAAATACTAAACAATTAACAATAATAAAATTAATTATAAATATTAAGCAATTAATGAAATTATTTATAAAAATTTTCTGAAGAACTGTTAATTCCCTTTACTTACAAATATTATCAAAATTACAGGAATTTCAATATGCGAGGAGTTAAGAAAAATAGCGAAAATATGAGTAAAATTATTATTATTATTATTTTTGCAAAATACATTTTTAAAGCAAAGTAGACTACTGTTTCATCATTTAAGGTACTTGCTTAGTCAAAAATAATCCTAAAATTCAAGGTAGATCTACTCGGGATCAAGTAATTGTATATTTCTAAATTTGTGTTTGAACTGCTTAAACGTTAGTTATGTAGAAATGAAGAGCTATGATTATTTGGGAATGTTTCCAACTGTGTCTATTTCTGTTAATTCGATAGAGGGAACGCAGTTTGACAAAACGTCTAAGCCATGGATCAAATGTCGTCGATTCAAATAAAAAGTCAGCTCGTAAAATTATCACAGCACTTCAGCCTGATGTATCTGAAGGCCTCCCTCTATTTTAAGAGGAAGATGATCTTGATGTCCCTTGATAGATTATTCTCTCTATCCTTTCTGCATAAATTTTACGGAAGAAATAATTTGCTTTCTTCGAATTCTATCAATGTATTATGCCATTCAATACTATCATTCTTTTGACCAAAAAGTTATAATTTTTATTTCTAGTTACGATTACACTTAATTCAAGCTTTTTTTTTATGTCTTCTACATATTGTCGGCCTAATTATCAGAGTGCGTAACTCCACCAGTGTACCTGATTTGATATAGGAGTGCAAAGCGCCAAGCGCTTTTTGGCGCGATTCCTTAATCGCGCCAAGCAGCGGTTGTTGTAGGGTTACATGAAATCCAAGATGACGGCCTAGCGTTTCCCTTTTGTTTTGTCTACGCTATGCCTCAGTGCGCGCTCCGCTTTTATATAATTTATTCCTTCGATCAGTGTAATCACTACTTTTATTTCATAGTAAAACTAGATTTCGAAGGGAGAGGTAGTGGCAAAATTTTAACAGAAAGTAATATTAATGTATTACACTTTCGGATATAAATTATTTACACTATTTTAAGCGTTCATTACACAAAATTTGTAACAATATCGCACGATAAAAGTATCAAAGTAAACCATAGTGTAATATTATCCCCTATCTTGGCGAACATAAATAACAACTTGACACCTAGCCCTACTGTATCAAATTAGCATCCCAGATAGAGTTTAGCAGTCTGATAATTAGACCGACGATATATATTTCTAAGTAAATCTTATATGTACAGTTTGAATTTTTTTAAAAAATCATTTTTTATGTTCTGCAATCGCCTTTATGCAATTAAAAATTGCATCTCCTTTCTTTTTCATAGCTTCTAAATTTTATTAAATATCAAAATATTTTGAAATTATTTTCTTTAGCAGTACTCTTTTAAAAAGAAATGGGCTTGATAGTCGACTAATCATAGTCCCAAACTCGTGTCCAGCGTTGTCCTGTCATGGATTCGAATCCTAATGCCACTAAAGACCCGCCTTGTGGAGAGATTGATGCACATTAAATCTGTCGAGGTTCAAAGTCCTCCTGTGGTGTGGTGTAGAAGTTTTGAAGAAGCAGGTGCCAGCTCAGGTGTCGTTCTCGTCACTTGACCAAAGTCCGTCGCCTATAGCCCTCGTGATGCCTCAAAATGTGACTTAAATTCAAATCAAATCTGAAAAAGTTTGCCCATTTCAAAATGAATCAAACATAATTTTTTCTGTATTGAATCGATAATAAAGAGGTGCCGTCGCTTCATTATGATACTTATTACTGTATGAGATCTCACACAACTTATATTTAAATATCATCCACTTAGGAAATAATTCTGTCTTTAAAATTAGCTTAACCTAGGATAATTTGTCTTATTAAATAATTAGTAATTTGGATATTGCACGGTAACCTTTCCTAAAAGTTTTTAAGAAATGTTACTAATCAATTTATTGTATCGTGTAATAATTATGTAAGTATAAAAAAATCGTTGTTTCGAAAATATCAAAGTAATATCTTTTGATTTAAAAGCTGATTTTAAAAATTAGTAAGATAGCAAGATTATTAACGGCAAATTTAATATAATTACAATTACAATGCCATTTGGATTACTGTTAAATAAGCAAAAGCACAAATTTACATTATCTGATAAATTTTGGAGAAAGATAGCTATTTACTAACAAGAAAATATATTTTTTGATTAACTCTGTCAAGTATACAGGAAACAAAACAAAAATCAAATGATAATTATTTAATTTTTTAAAAAACACGTTATTGTTTTATTATTATTATTATTATTTTTTTTTTTTTTTTTGCTTTTTTTTTTTTTTATTTTTTTTTATGAAAAAGAAAAAGTTAGCTAATGTCTTTAGGCAGTAAAATAGTTAATTTATAATATAATATGATGATCAATATTATAATATAATTATACTACTGATATCCTTTTTCGATTTTTAAAATTTTTTCAATAAGTAAAAGCATTATTACACCATAATTCATAAATAGTTTTAATTATAGTTGGATAATTATGTGTTGTTTTATCTATCTTTAAGTAGAAACTTTATTTTTCTCTCACAGAAATCCAATTCAGCCAGACATAGAAAAAACGTACACTGCAAGAACGACAATAACGCTCAATGGCTCTCCAAATCACAGTAAGTAATACTAATTTTCTGTTGTTTTAATTGTTATAGAGCTAATAAAACTATTTCATAATAAACTTACAAAATCACAAAATGCATGAAATAATATGTAGCTCATTTCGTAGCATCAATTTATTAATTCTATGTTCAAATTTCGATATTATCAAAATCTTGATCAAATCTTTTCAGATAAAATTAAAGATTAAATAAAATTTTAATAAATTAAAATTTAAACTTATAGAACAATTTTGAACATCTTTAAAACAAATAGTTTTTGTTTGTTTCAATGTGTAGTCTCAGAAGAAAAATTTCAAATAATTTATTTGCCTGTGAAAAAGAATAAAAGCATATGTTTCACGTAACAAAGCAAACAAGTACAAAAATGTTATTTTTTTTTTAAATCGAAATTCACATAATTTACTTTAATATTGATTATAACTACAACGACCTTTGGTAAAGTTTTGAAAGCTAAACAAATCACTTTTTCTTTTTATGGTTTTATTTTTGTATTTACTTGCAATGAGAAAGGCGCAGAAAAAAATTTTAATCATTGCACAATATTTTATTCTATGAAAATTTATATTTTGATATTTTAATCTAAAAAATTAAAAAAAGAAATCATTTTAAGATTCGGCGTCTTACTACTAAATAACCGTTTACTGATAAGGTAATGCACGGTATGTATTAATAGACCGCAACTGAAACAAATCATTTGTTAAGAAATGGGCTTAATGAGTTCTAGTAAAGAGTTATGAGCATAAAAGACAGGAAATATATGTATTTCTCTTTCATCCTTAAATGATAGACGAGATGAGAGTTCCTCTCAAAATGTGTATCCTTCTATTTTTTATTTTTTCTTGTGATGTTCCTCGGTTAAAAGCCTTCGACATTTCTGGCATATGTCCAGAGTTGAGTTCAGAGAAACGCAAACCTAACGGTAGACGTTAGGTGGAGGGGTACACTTCTTTGATATTACTCATCCCCCTACAACTTTAAACTTCACGTTTCAGTTCAAAAATAGCGTATTAAATACATTAATGCAGTAATAGTTGGAGATTAAAGTCTTTATAGCACATGGGGAGCGGGTACCTCAGATAGGATTGAAAGTTTCTTTTTAGGAGAGACAACTTCACGCTGCTGTTACAAATGTCATTCGGAAAAGTTTCGGGATTTAAGTAGATTAGCGGGTGTAGTTAAATCGCAACAATATGTTTCCCTATCAAGAATAATCCATCTCCTCCTATTTTAGGCTAAATATGAAATTTTCCGTTCCTGGAAAAAAAAACTTTTTCCCATAATTTTCATATTTTTTTTATGGTTTATTTCTAGTTAAGTTTTAGTTCTAGTTGTTAGTTCTAGTTCAGGGATGGCGAACCTTTTTGATGGGTTAAATTTCGTTCATATTTTTTTAGCACTATCGCGTGGGTCACTAATGCCCCTTTACATCAGATTTAAGTTTTAAAATTTTTAACTGAGTATTTTTAAAACCAAACATCTTTAAAATTCAATTGGCTTAACGGGTAAAAAAGGGTGTGCTATGGAAGTCTCTTTCTACAAACATAACTGAACGTAACCTTACAAAAGTTCATTTTATCCAAAGAAAGTGCTTTAAGTATGGTTATTTGCTTTGATTTTTAATTTTCTTTCAACAAAACAAAATGTGAGCAAAATTATACACTTTATTTGATCCTTTGTAAACACTTTTGCTTTATTTCAAATACTATATACTTTCATATACTTATGTTGTCATTTGCGTAACTTTGTAACTATAATGATCAAACTGAGGATTATAGACAGCATTTAAATTGCTTTTGTGTCAATGTGCTTGAAAAAAATTCAAATAGAATATAAATAATCTACACAAATTAGAAAATCTAAATAAACCTGCGCAAACAAACGAATGGTTGCTTAGCAATCGTGTGTCAACTAAAAAGAGTGCGTGGGTCAGTGTCTGACCCACTGGTCATAGGTTCGCCACCCCTGTTTTATATTAACGTCCTCCACATGTAAAAAAGTGTTGGAGGATAAACTAAAAGAAAAGGACAGAAAGAAGGAACCAGGGACTTCAGAACAAAGGAACATTCATAGATACTTTGTTAAGAAATCTAGATGACTCCAGTGTTACCAGCAATGAATCGTTACCAGTCAATCAATCCAGTGTTACCAGCAATGCGTGGGTCAGTGTCTGACCCACGGGTCATAGGTTCGCCACCCCTGTTCTAGTTTAAGGTATCCGAACACGTTCGGAGTACTGTTTGACAAAATAACATATTTAAACATTATAAAGGTTTTTTTATGACTCAATACCAATTAATACTAATATTTAACCAACAATATTTAAAATCAATTGCCTAAATTTTACAAAAAAAAATCCCAGCTATAAGTGAAATTTTTGCAATATTCTTGTAAAACTTCAAAGCAATTAGAGAAAAAAGTAATTTATTTATATTAATAAAAGTATTTACCAAAACAAAATCTAGATGCATTTATCTAGAAAATGTACTAAAATTTCAATGTTTCATTAAAATTTGAAATTTTTAGAGCTGATTGAGTAAACATTATAAGAAATATCACATTCTTTATGAGACCATTATTTAAATAATAAGCCCTAACTCAAAAAATATTCACATAATAAAAAATATTTTAGTACATTCTCTAGAAAATAGCAAAAATATCAGGTTCAAAAAGTTGTATAGAAATACATTTGTAATATTTTGAGTAATCAGTCTCGCGATGATAGATTTCGAACAATTTAAATGCCCACTTCTGGTAGATCGAAGAACCACTTCCGGTTTTTCTAACTTAATAAAATTGATTGTAGCTTGGCCTCTAGGTAGCGAGGAAACAAAACAAAGCATGTTTTGTTAAGCCAAAAGATAGTTCTATTCAATAAAATTGAACACAAAAATATCCGTCTTGACCGAATTTGGTCATTTTAAAGTGTTCGTATACCTTAAGTTAGTGTAAATATCGAATTTAGTCGTCAGGTCTTATCTGAAATTAAATTTTTTTAGCTGCGAGAAAAGAGTACTTATTTTTCAAGATTTAACAATACCAGTTTCAGAAAATAAATTTGCTTTTAATCCCAATTATGAATGTTTCTTTTTAAACGTAAGAACTTTTCCTGTTCAAAGAAGATGGAAACACATTTTCTGTATTTTTTAGTTGTACTATTTTAAATTAATTGCTCAAAAATGACCAGTATGAGTTTAATTACCCTATACTACTCTATTACCATTTAGGCAAGTGAATGAGAAATATATTTTTTTATTACATCATGTAAGCAGCATTGATATCATTAAATTCAAAATCCCTATTGTTGAATTCTTTTTATTAAAATATTTCATCCTTCTAAAATACAAATCTTACATACTTCTAGGTAAAGCTCACCGTTTAGACAAGTTTTCCCAACGACTTGTACGAATTTTTGCTGCGAATAGATTTCATACCGTTATCTTTCTGAAAAGCATTTAATCTGTTTTCATTTTGTATTTATTTTTGAATATCTATAAATATCTAATTTCTCTTTTCTCTACGTTTTCAAACCGTAAATTTCTAATAAAATCATTGAAAGATATACTTTTTGCACTATTTTAGTATTAATTAGGTAGATTTTACATAATCTAGTAAAGTTTAAATTATATATTGTGTTTTATTTTCAATTGTTAAATTAGATGAATTTTAACGCATAAATTGGTATGCGTAAAGGAATCGTTATAAACTATTTCATTATGGCGGGAAAAAATCAAATTTTCAAACAATGCATTTTTTACAATGTTCTAGTTACAAAAAGAAAAAAAGAAAGAAATGCGTGTCTGAACGAACTCGAATGGAAATTAACGTAAAAAAAAAGACTTTTTTTTTTCTTTTTGTGATAGTTCTTTAATAAATTCGGGTTGTGAAAAACACCTCAAAAATAACTACTCCTGAAAAATGTCTGAATGTCATTTTTAAATAGTTTGGGGTCATTATTTTTTAATATTAAAACATTACGTAAGAAACTGATACTTATTTTTTAAAAAAAAGTTTCAGAATCATACAAATTTCATTCTCGCTTGCTTATAATTGCAAAAAAAAATAAGTTTTAGTTGCGCTTTATCAGCTTTCTTTGTAATTAACCTATCCATTACTAACAGTGCTTTGTAATTATTTATGATATACATTATCATATTTTCTGCTCTCACGAAGAAAAAAACGCCTTAAACTATCCTGTCCTCAAAATCGGTATTCCATTTTTCGTATAGTGGCGAAAATAAAATGCCGTATACTAAGTGAAGCTCTATTCCGTTAAGCATATTCCATCTGTACTTCGACCAAGCAAACCGATGAGAAAGGAGTGGCAAATGACGAAAAAGAAAAAAAAAGTCGAAAGAAAGCAGAGCATGTCTGCGTCTGTTCTCTTGGCTCTTACTGCTGTCATTACCGCAAAAAATCACGTGCTCCCTGATCCCGAAATACCACATTTCGCATCCCGAACAAAGATTTGGGAAGATGGGGAGTAAAAGGGACTCGGAGCAGAGAGCATCGGGAGACTGCTGCGCTTCGACCGGAAGATGAAATCGCTTATTCGCAACGCTTTGTGCTTTTCTGGGAAACACATGGCGAAGGAGTTGAAAGGTTGATAATAATCTCTACATGGCCCGACACCGAAATGTGCGTACAATAGTTGTCTTACACGGAAAAAAAAAAAAACTGTGACATATATTTATTCATCTGAAAGATTAATAAGGCTAATTTTAATTATGTGAATGCTGCGTCACCTATAGATATTATAAATGTTAAAATGAAATATCTTCAAAAATTTTAACATTCCTTTCGAAATAACATCTCTATAACTTCGAAACGTTGAAAGTGAAAGTGCCTTTGCAAATAACATTTATTACTAAGAAATGCTCTTATTTGACTAACAAAATTCGTCATCTTGTAATTTAAACTCTTCTTTGAATTTTTTCCTCTTCATCATGGCTAAAAGTCGATCTAAATTTTACGTGGACACTCCTCTTGGCCGTGACCTACCATCTCAGCGTCACAGCATGTTCGTGAGTCAACCCGAAACGGATCATTATTCTAAACAAGATCTGTCGTCTGCTTCATCCTCAGCTACACTCCCCAGCACAGCAGGGTCAGTGGACCGGCTCACCGGGTTAGGCGAGAAGAAAAGTCATCGTTTTTTCACCTTGAAACCGAAGACCTCGTTTTCTCTACGGCCTTTCCTGTCTTCCACGTCCATATCTTCGCTCTCGCCTTCGAAGAAAAACCGCCGCAAATCCATCGAGACGGCCAACTCTCGATGCGATTCGTACGTGCAGACGGACAAAGACGATCGCGCTTTTGACGAGGTCGGGGTTCAAACGCTGAACGCCTCCACGGTTGACGTACCGGTTCAGACCTGTTTCCGTGAGTGGGAAGAAGATGACAGCAGGTACAGTTATTACAGACGACCCTTTGCCAGTGGAACCTACAGACCTGGATACTATCGTTGGCCGTCTGCTGGATATTCCCCGCATTCACCTCCCGTATCTGCGCTAAAATCAACCCAAACTGAGCCTGAAAACGCCACTGACGCTAAAAATTCTGTTGTTGCGCCTTTAGTCTCGTCTAAACTCTTAAAATATGCTATACCCAATGACTCACTCGCCGCTTCACCCGAAAAGACGTTACCCACGTCAAGCACTCAAGAAAATATAAACATCGGAGTAACTGCAAAACCTCAAGAATCATCTGTTGTTTCCGTGCAGCCGCCAACGGTGAAATATTTTTCTGCTAAAGAATTAAGTAGTTCTGTTGTTACTTCTCCGCCTTCGGATACTTTAAAGGCCAAACCTCGCCCTGAAGTTCAACAATCGGATCTGGGAACTAGTACTGAAAACGTCGACTCAAAAGAATCGGTGCCAATAAATTTGAATTCGGAGAATTCTTTAACTCCAGTGCCCGAGGATATCACTAAAAAGCCGAAAGAATCCTCTGAAGTAAGTTCTGCAATTAAAATTATATCCCATTCTGATAATGTACTCCCATCTGCTTTAAAAGTCGAAAGGACAGATTCACCTGTTAGACATTCAGCCAAAATTAAGACAGTGCACTTTGATCTCTCTGATTCTGAATCGCCTAAATCTTCACCTAAAGTTGCGATTAAATCTCCGAAATCTAGAAATTTGGACAAAGATTTCGAAGCTTTACTAAGAGATTTGGACATTTTGACTGATGATCCCGACAATTCGTCGGAAATTCCCTTTAATAATAAACCGAGTATTTCTTTTAGTTCTTTTCCTGAACTTCCTCCAAAGCAAACTATCTTATCTTCAAAACTTAAATCTGCTTTTGATATCTTGCACCAAGATGTTCTCCCACCGATTTTAGAACATTCAAATGAAACTTGCGAAGTAGAACCTCAGAGACTTGAAATTATTAACGAAACGATATTAGACCAATCCGATTCAAATAACGAGAGTGAATCGAAAATTAATGTACCCATTTTAAATTCAGAAACTGAAAGTGTTGAAAATTTACAAGATAAATGTTCCTCGCCTTCGGTTAAAAAGGATATACATGAAAATAAACAGACTGAACTAAATTACGAAAACGATTCTGAGAAATCTACGTCACTCGCCGTGTTTACATCCTCTAAGCCCAACTTGGAAGAGGAAAATTTCAGTAACCGGGGAAATGTTTATGATAGCGTGATTAAAACCCATACGTCTGAAACTGCATCTTTGCCAATTTTACCATCATTTTTTGAATCTTCTTCCAATTTTAACAAACCTGCTGTCGACCGAGACGCACTTGAAAGAAATATCCAAACTTTGCCAGCAGAGTCAACGGTTTCTCCAAGTGTTTGCGAAGGAAAAATGTTGTCAAGATCAGGCTCGCGTAGTAGTGTGAGAAGTAATTCAAGACTAGATTTCGAACCGACAAAATTCGATTCGTGCGAAAATCTTGAACAGTTAGAAGAAGAAATAATTAAAAGTCTTTGCGAACCAGTTTACGATCATTTCAACGAAAATGAAAATTCCAAATCATTTTCTCCTACTCCTTTCGGACAGTCTCAAACTGTTAGTCCGGATGCTGCTCAAATAAGAAGTGCTATTCTTGATCGATTACTTAGTGGTGAAAGTAGCAATGCCATTATTTCCAGCACTTCATGTAACGAATCATTCGATCGGAATAAATTCAATACTGTAAGTAGACAAAGCAAAAAATACACCGCGACTTTAACTAAACTCGAAAACCGTAATGATGAAATTCCATTAGAATCACCTTATCCCTCTCATATGGATAACATTAACACTCCTTTTGAAAATATTTCTGAAAATCGCGTCGAACCTGAATTTAACGAAAATTCGAACTCGGGAGGTTTTTCTCACTTAATATATCCTGTTAAAAATGTCATCGACTTACCTAAAAACAATTCTGTATTTCTTTTTCCAGAAAATAATCCACACATCTCTGGGGTCACAGAACATTCGACCATGGGTCCATCAACTATAGAACTAGCAAGTAAAACTATTTCTGATGGTAGTTCCATTAATTCCCCTATGCAAATAACACCAGTTCAGCAAGAAATAAGCGAAAACAGCGCTGTTGCTGATAATTCAAGATCTAAAGCTTGCGATTTTACTAATTGTTTGCGCCCATCAGAACTTCAAAATAGTCCATTTCTCAATAAAATAAGTTCTAGTTCTATGGTAAATAGGGCATCACCTGAAAAGTCCTGTACGCAACCTTGTGTTCCTAAGACTATTGTCAGTTCTGAAAATTGCGAAGCAAATATTCCTAAATCTAACGGTCAATGCGACTATGCCAATTGCTTAAAACCATCCCAGGTTCAGAACAGCTTGTTCACTGCCGAGCTTTCGGAATTAACTGCCGGTAAATCTTCAAGCTATGGCAACGATTCATTGCGTACTAACAGCCCACTAACAGCGCGTACTAACAGTCCTGTATCGCGAATAGCTAGTACTTCACCCATAGTAACCAGAACTGATAGCACTGAGAAAAATATTTTGAAAGAAGAAGAACCGACTCCAGAAATATCTCATAAATCAGAGGTAACTATAGTACTGAAACCACCAGAAGTAAATAAACCTCCCCTTTCCCCAGTCGAAAGCATTCAAAACAAAGAAGAAACTTGCGATGATGGTGTAATAGAGTTGCCACCCGTTTTTTCGATAAGAAAAGAACCGCCTGTGAAATATGTGGAACAGCAAAATAATTTTCCGGAAATTGAATCATCGACTTATCCGGCAAATATGACAGTTCAGTCAACAACAAATGAATGTTCTCAAGTTCCTCCTCCACCACCACCTCCACCCCTACCTATGACGAAACTAAACGTGTTGGACAAAAATCTTAACACCAATGGAAGCTCTATGGAATCTATTATTCGAAGTGCCCAGTCAAATTTAAATAAGACAGAGCCTCCAAGTGAACCCAAATGTACCACTCCTAAAACACCAGTCATGATTGAACTCGAAAAACATTTAACACATAGAAGAAGGAATTCCGAAGGACAAGCTCAAGAAATCCGTGATCGAAACGAGGGCGTTATGTCTAAAGTGGCATTTTGGTCGAATCGGGGTAAGATAGATAATTATGTATTCTTAGATAAATATTATATATAACTTTTTTCAAAAAAACTACTTTTTAAAGATTAATTTTAATTTAAAGGAATTTAGCATTCTAAATTTTTCTTTTTATTGCTTACAAAAAAATAATTTTATACTTGTTCAATATTCTGCTGCTTGCTATTTTGGTTGCTCTATTTTTTTGATGCAGATTTCATCCAGTGCTTTACTTATAACTTCTTTCTGAAACTTTTTTCAAATAATAATTTCTTATAGGTTATGGATTAAAATGTATTTCACTTTATTTTTTTTTTAAAAAAAAAAGACATTTCTATAAAAATACAGCGTTTAAAAATGTGTGTGTGATATAATGGTGAAGATTAATTAGTTTAAGAGGGCCGTTTAATTGTGTGAAATGTAATTTGTATAAAAAAACATAAATTTTAATCAACCGTACTTTTCTATGAGCTTTCACATTCATAAGATTTATATTGTACTTTAAGTAGATTTTCTTTTTTAAATGAAAATATTTCTTTATTTATTTAACATTATTTAATCTAATATGTTTAAAATATTTATAACTGATTTTTCATTTTTTTTTTTCTGCAATCACACTGTTTTTACCTTTAAGTTATTAAAATCCCCCAAATATATATGTGTGTTTTCTAAAAGTTTATTATTACTTGTATTACATTTATATTACTGCGTGAGAAAAAATTCTTCCACCCTTAGAAAATCTAATTTGCGTAATAAGTATAATCAAAATATTTTTTGAAAACTTATCTTAAAATTCAGATAAAATACATTTGTTAATACACAGTGAAAAAATGATAATTTTCCGTTTTTCAATAAAAGAATTTTAAAATTTTAAATTGTTACATTTACATTCGCATAATTAAATGTAATTGGTGTAATCTTTAGCATCATTTTACATTCATAATTTGAAAGTATTTTGATCGTAAATATAGCAATTATTCTTAAAACTTGAAAATTATAATCTTTTTTAACTTTCTGCCGCGATAAACCTCAATTTTGAGTCTTTTGATATGTTTCAATAAAACGAATGTAGATGACATTAGTATTTCTCTTTTAAATATTGTAAAAATAATGTGATATACTTTTTTGATAGAGATTATAACACTAAAAAAATATAATAATGTCGAATAATTTGTTGATTTTGCCAAAATTAGCTGCAAAATGGATAATTTTCAAGTAAGTTTTATATTTTTATACTTTAAACAAATTTTAAAATGACGTAAAATTTGAACTAATCGTATTTATTCATATTCGTAGTATTCGCGTAAAAACAAGTAAGCTGACAGTAACAAAATTATTTTTGTTATTTTTTGTAATAAAATTTACAGATTTCTTGCAAAATATTTAGTTTAGTAATGAAAAGTGTTAATCCAATGTAATTCTATGTACTCAATGTTGAGATTTATTTGAAATGTATTTCAAAAAAATATTAGCTAAAAAGTATTTTTAGAATTCTATTAATTTTTTGGTTCTTTATTATTTTATCGAATTAATTTTGTTTAGTGAAGTCCTTTGTTTCTAGTATATATTAAAGATGTTTTTTCATGAAAACTTTATCGTGCAATCTATATTGAGATATTCTTTTTCTAACTTTCGAGGAAATTTCCTCTTTCCCGTTTCTTTTAGGAAAGTGCAAAAAAAAAAAAAAAAACTTTTTTTATGCATTGCAAAGAAAAATTTGAAATTTACAACTCACAAGAAATGAAAGTTTTTATATAATTCTTCCTTTGTTTTCAACCTTTTGAAGCAATCAAAAAAGAAAAAAAATTCATGCAATTATAAAAGATATAGAATTCAATTAATCATTTAATTCTAAACAGTTTCAGTTCTAAAAAAATTATAAAACATCCTAATAAAAAATCAAATGTTAAAGAGTTTATTTGTAATGATTATACTTTTTATATATAGTATATATATAATGACTGTATACGGATTTTTGAATATATTAACTGCATAAAAAAAATATTAATCGTACATTTTTAAAAATGTACATATATTTTAATTAAATTAATCAAAATGGAATTTCAAATGCATTTTTGTTCTACAAAAAATTATACTTGTAAATAACAGAATTTTTCGGCTTAAAAAAGGAAATGAACATAGTCACAATAAGACTTATCCAAAAAAGTTTAAAATGTTTTAAATGTAATATGTTTTAAACAGTAAAAAAAAAATCATCATTTGTTTGTCAATAATACCAGCAAATTTTTTTCTCAAGTTTCCCCAAATAAAAAGAGAAAGTAATACAAGTAAAGAAAGCAAACATTTGCCAAAATTCAAACCACCATTTTATTCTACATCGTCAATTTGACCTTGAAATCTTGGAACTCGTTTGATTGATCCATTTCATGTTTATAAGATTATGAATTCTTTCATTTTATACAAATTTATTTTTGAATAAAAAATGCTAATTTTTATACAAATTATTGGAGAAATAAAATTATTTCATATTGTTAATATTAACGATGTTATCCATTCCTTATTCAAGGTTTCCTGTTCTGCATATAAATTTCAAGAATTTCATAATTCTGTTGTAAAACATAATGAAAAAAATCAGCTGTATAGCTAACTTAAAACACCTCTTACTTAAAACAGTATTATTATTGATCAAGCAATGTGCTGATGTTTAATTTTGGATCAATTTTTAAAAAAAGATTCGTGCGAGTGTAAGCACAATCAGCCCTATACCTTTAATAGTATCATAAAAAATAAATTGCCAGGTTAGCACAACAATCTTATTCGAAATACACTACTTTCGCAAAAAAAGCCGCATCTGAACTCAGCCTTCAATGACAGCTTACTCTTCTTAATTGAATGGGAGGACCCTCCCCATTAAGCTACCTAACTGCTTAGTAGCACAGCTTTTTATAAAAAGATTAAGCCGGGCAGCCTTAAATAGAATTCCTGAAGTTCCAAAAGGTCTGTCACTAGCTTGAGTTTGGGGCAACTAGTCAAAGGAAGCAGCGGTCGTTCAACGTTTCCCAAAAATAGCCTCTGTGGTATCCGCTGGAACAGTTCACCGGTGGTTTTTCTGCTGACGATGTTGTTTGACTCACAACTGACAGTGACAAAAATATAGAATACGCCTTTTTTTTTTATCCCTGGAACTTTTGTTCTTTTCTTTATTTTATCTGTGTGCGGAATAAAAATATGTACAATTCGTCTCGGCCGTGCACCAATTGCTGTTATTTTTTTTTTTAACTGGTTTTATCTTTGAAGATATTTATTTTTTACAAACAGCTAACTCGCATTATTTTACATCTTTTTTTTAAAGAAAATAAGGGTGTTTTTTCTTTGTTGTTGTTATGTTTCTGGTCTTTTAAACGTTTCCTTTCATTTAAATATGTCCTATCGATAGCATTCTGTTTCGATTATTTATTAAATTGTATTGTTAGTTTTAAAAATTACGTTTCATAATATTCTGTCAAAGAATCATTTAAAAAAAAATTGTCACATTTCTAGTGCACGACTCTCAAAAAAACTATTTAAATATTTCTTTTATTAAAATTTCCAGAGTATGCAAAAACTTTTTTACTTTTTCTTTGTCATCAAAATAAAAAGAAATCTAATATAAATAACATTTATAAATATATATATATATATATATATATAGGGTGCCCAAAATTCACGCAAGAAGTAATTTTCGTAAAAATCCAACTTTTATATAATTAAAAATTGTAAATTTTTTATTGATTCATAAAGTATACTATATAGGGTTATATAGAATATATATATATATATATATAATATAGGACATCGGTTTTGCTGACCCAATATCCATTCTTTAGTTGAAATTTTCCTTGGCCATTTCGTGGCCGAATTTCGTTGATACAGGGCTCAGTTTTCTTCTTCAAGACGTGAATGGTCGTAGACTATTTGACATGAGCCTAAGATAAAAATCCCAAACGTAGCTAAATTACTCAACCAATAGGCGACAAATTCTGACCACCAAAACTGGAAATTACATGACCAGTACGTTTTAAAATATTATTCGACAATGGGAACGAATTGTTCTTTCGTATAGTTATACCATTTTTAATAATCCTGAATTGTCAGTTGTCATGCGATTCTTTTTTTCTTCCTCTTTGACAATACTTTATCACGCAAATAAATTCAAACCTTGCGGGAATTTCGGGACACCTTTATGAAAGTAATAAAGTAACATTTTCTCCGGCGCAATTTGCACTTCCATTTTTTAAAGATCTCTCTCTTTCTCTACCACCATCATACGACTAAGTATTTATTAGTTATTTTAGTATTTATAGTCTGACCACACCTATTATCTATCAACTACTTTTCAAACTTCTACGTCATGCCAACGTAAGAACTATCAACTTCGAAAGATTTAACGGGCATCAGCCCCTCTACATGGCGGGTCTTTGTTGACACTGGGGCCCATGAAACAATACCGGTAACGAATTCACGTTTGTGGTCACTCAACTACCGCTGCCATGTAAATATTAGGAATATGCCATATTTTTTCTTAGAAAAGAATCACGTGTGTATATAGGCAAAAACAAATTCATAAAATGTAACTTCATATTTTACATCTGTTACTTCCGTGTTATGATTTATATTTGAAAAGAGCTTATGATATTTTATCAGTCAGTGGGAGAAAAATGTTTTTAAGGTATCCGACTACGTTCGGAACCGTGATTTTGCAAAAGCGTATAAATGGATAATATTTATGATATTTAGTGTCACTTAGATAAGAAAATGTATATAAAATTGTTTTAAGAATAGTATTACAATAAAAAATTAAGTACAATATTTTGATAAAAAATCAACATAGAATGACCCATTTTCAAAATATTCTCCTTTTGTGAAAAATGATTCTATTATAATAATATTTTGGCTGTATGTAGCTCAGACCTCTGTACAAAGGCTCAAATAGAATTTTTAAAATATATAACTTAGAAGTGGGTTTATTCATGGTTTACGACAACAGAGGGGCCGCGGTAGCCGAGTGGTATAGATATCGGACCGTAGCTTGCCTTGTCACCAGTTCGAGCCCAGTACCACTAAAGACCCGCCGTGTAGGGCAGCGATGCACGTTAAATCTGTCGAGAGCTGAAACGTCCTCCCGTTGGTGTGGTGTGGTAGTTAGGAGAGGGGGGTGCCAGCTCAGGTGTCGTCCATGTCACTTGACCATGGTTCAAAATTACGTGGTCCGTCGCCAAAAGCCCTCGTGTAGCTGAACAGTGCGACGTTAATATTCAATCAATCAATCAATACGACAACAGAGGGGAGAAATTTTAAGAAAAAAACGCCGATCATTATATATATATATTTCAATGGGTTGTAACTCTGAAAATAATGTGAATTTTTCAAAAATCATAGTTGAGCCCCTGTACAGAGGTCTGAGCTATATACAGGTAAAATATTATAATAGAAGCATTTTTCAAAAAAGGAGAACATTTTGAAAAAATGTTATTCTAAGTTAATTTTTTGCCGAAATATTGTATTTAAATAATTTTTTTTGTCAAAAGGTCCTTAAAACAATTTTATACATGTATTCTGATCTAAGTGACACTAAATATCATGAAAATTATCCATTTATGCGCTTTTTTAAAATCACGGTTCCGAACGTAGTCGGATGCCTTAAGCTTCGTGTCGTTAAAATATCTGAATGTCCTTTTTTTTCTTTTTCGTATAAAGGAATGTAATTTATTACATCTCAGTATAATTCTTTGATTTCTTAAATTTTTTATGTTAATTATCAACGAAGTATCGTTTAATTAATATTTTCAACTGTCAGGAATAATAAATACACTGGTCAGCATTTATGTAATAAAAAGGTAAACGCTCTTGTCAAATTTTTCCAGGAGTTTAGCTATTTTATAAATAAGGTTTCCTCACACAAAAATAGATTAACAATTTTGCTGCCACGCTCTGTCAGAACTGTTTGTTTTTAGGGATGACAGATTTTTTTTTTCTAACATTATTGTTTCTGGTCGTTTTAGGGGCACAATAAAACGAAGTTTTTTCCCCCTCTCCCTAGAAAATTAAAAGAAAAAAGATTAACATGTGAATTCAGGACATTTCAGTATCCTGCATTTTGTAGTTCCAGAATAATGTTATAAAAGTTATTATACTGGAGTTGTTTTTTTGAAATTTGTAAAATAATTTCATTTATATTTTCTGGAATTTCTAAATGTATTGCGTGTTATAAAAATTGGGATTTTTTAAATTATTTTATTAAAATATTAAAATTGTTTGTAGAATTTTTTTATGTAGTTAGTTGTTAATTAAAGAAAAGTTATATCGAAATAAGTTAGTAATTCAAAATTAAGACACGAAATTTATTCCTTAGTGTTAGGTTTGATATTACTCTAGTCACTGATATCCCTATTTTTGAAAACATTTATCTTAAGAAAGGCTTTTCTTTCATTTATTAATTATGAACTTGTAATAATTGAATAGAAATGTGCATCACGATTCGTTTTCGGAGTTTCTTCAATTTACAATTGTTGTGTAATTTTTATTGCTTCTTGCTTTATTTTCATTAGCCAAAGTTGTTGTTCTAATGCTGTGTGTTTTTAATTAACTATATAATCTGTTTTTGAACACAACTGAATTTACTGGTATACCATCGTAATTTATTGTAAAGACAAAAAAAAAATCCTCAAAAGTAAATAATTGGAAAAATTTACAATCTACTCTTCAAAATTAATTATGAATCAAATTTAAAAATTGTAATGTTTTGTTTTATATTATCTAACAAAGTATTTTGTCATTATTTATTTTTTATTTTTTTGCTTTGAAAGACATTGGCTCTCATTCCTTTTCATTTACTTTAAAACATCAATTTTTTTTATTAAATCATCCACAATCCTGCAGGAAATTTTGGTTTGGAAAATTATAAGCTAAAATTTTTATATTTGCTATCTTATTTAATTTAGTGTATGTAACAAATGCGAACCTATCTTAATTCTAATTATAGTTTCATCCTTCACAAACGCTTGTGTCAAACAATTCATCTTAGTACAATCAATTTAATTAAACTTCTTTGTGATCATCAGATGAAAGATATTTTCCTTTTGATTCTTCTGTTATTTATGCTACTAGTATTAAAAATTCTACAACTAACCGCAACAATAACAATTTTTTTTTTTGTGAAAAAAAATTATTTTAGCCTCTAAGAGGAACTTAAGAAAGAATAAGTTTTTCTTTCTTAAGTTCCTCTTAGAGGCTAAAATAATTAAAATAATTTTCGTAAAAGAGCGTATATATCGCATTATTCTGAATATGCACAGGAAAAATTATATAGTGAAAATATCGACACGTCGCATTGACGTGTAATTACTTTATTCGTAATACTGAATTATCTTCAAACTGGTTTGAGGCTTATTTCTTTCAACAACAAAATTAATTTTTTCCACAGGTTTATTGGGCAATTTTATTTACATATGGTTAAAAAGGTAAATCAAGTATAAACGAAACTTTTTTAGTAGCAGCAGAAAGGTTTGTGTAATTTTACCATAGCAACCATGATAGGTTATTCAAAGTTTAAATAACCATTTGGCTTCTTTTTTTTTTGCACATGTTCATTTACTTAATCGCTATCTCAATAAGTAATCACAAAGTAACTATTGAAGTTGCACAGTGGACAATTAAATTTTAAACGAATGAAAATGTCAGTTCTATTTAAATTTGGCTTAGAGTGAATGCTCAGTTCAGTAAATTCCTTCTTGGAGTTTTAAGTATGCAAACGTCGTAAGGTGTTTAAAAATGGCCATGGGTCGTTAACAATTTGACCTTATTTTTGATGACTGACGAATTACAATTAATAAAATTTGGATAAAATGAGAATAAGTAATGGAAGTATGCAATGTGTTATTCGGAATAATTTGCATTGTTTTAAATCATTGCAAGGTGGGCGCCTCGTATTGTGAATGCAAAACAAGAGGTGGCAAAAATAGAAAACTCTCAGACATTTGAATTGCTGTAAAGCAGAAGATACATTCTCGAGATGAATTTTAACTTTTCACAAAAGTTGCGTGTATCATTACAACTCTAAAACAAAAGGATCCACATGGAAAAGAACCCAAAAAAATAAAACTGCACCACACTAACGGCACAAACGCTATTATATGTAAGAAAAGTTTTCGCTACAGTTTCTTAGTATTCACAGGTAATTGTAGTTACCGAGTTTCTTCTCGATTGGTATGCAATTAATGAAGTATATTTCTTCAAACTTTTGAAGAAAGTTAAAGCTGCATATCGTTCCGAAAGATGTTATATTGCTATCTGGAATGTTCCTCTTCTCTAAAACTACGCAAGACCTCATTCAGCTGGTGTAGCCTAAAAAAATTAAAGAAACTTCACTCACACTCAAATATCTTTCATATAGTTTAGAATCGGCACTTTCGGACTCCTATTTATTTAGACACCTCAAAGAAGCGTTAGGAGGTGAAATATTTTCATTGAAGTTAGTAGAAGAATTTGTGCATAATTGTCTTCATACATGTTGGAATTTTTTTTTATCTTACAAGAATAAAAAAAAATTCCTAATGCATTGGAACAAATGTGTTGATCTTAAAGAGAAGATTATATGGAAAAATATAATTGCTTAAGTTTTGTTAAGTAATATTTCAAAAAATATTTTTAAAAACGTCTCGTTTATATTTGATCTAATACACAGTTTTTATGTCCTTATCCTAAAATGCAAATTTTTCATGTTTTTGTAAATTGTGGTGACAACAGAAGTTTTGGTCGAAGATTTATGAGATACTATTCGATTTTCCTCTGTATCCTGCTCATATTCAATCATATTAGAATCCACCGAATACAGAACTCAATCACTTGATATCTTCCCTTTCAAAATGTCGATTAAGGTGATGTAAGGATACGCCATACTGTTCATTAAGAAAAAGAAAACTACCATTATCTACATGTCGAAAAAATTTAACATGAGGGGAAAAAATCCTTGTTTCTTACCTTTGACAAAATTATTGCTATAAGTATAGTTTTTGAAACGATGGTTTTTTATTATTATTATTATTATTTATTTACTCTATTAATGGAACTAAAGCATGCGTTTTGGATATTTTTAAATTGCAATTCGTTTAAAAAGCTATTTTAAGGCAATGAGATTCCTCAATTAAAAGAACTCTGTTCTTGTCTTTGGTAGTCTATATATATATATATATATAGATTCCCTGCATAACTGTAAACGTCGCCATTTTTTTGCAACGGATATCAGTGCTACTTAAATCTCTCCGTTTTTTCTAACCTACAGCAATGCACCTTATTATATATTCCCGATATCGAGACAAAGTCTATTAGACATAATCGTGATCCTAAGCATGTATAACTCATTCTTATAATTTGTAACACATTCATTTGCCTTCAAAAATATTTTCTTCGGTAATGAAGCCAGTCAGATACATTACTTCTATTTTTAAATTTTTCCCGTATTCTTTACATCAAGGGTGTCATTTTTTACAGAACATTTTTGTGACCCGGGCAATGAATCGACACACAATAATATATAATCTTTGGGAAAAACAACTGAAAAGTGAAGATTTAACGCACTTCCTGACCCAACGTGCAATAAGAACAAATCAAGTTTAGTTGATACTGCACCGTATCAAAAATAAGCAGAAAAAAGTTTCAAATCTTAGAACACAACTTCAAACAAGATTTACAGATTTTATAGTTCTTTGGAAGACAAATTTTGTTTGTTTTCTTCGATTTTCTCAATAAATATTGACTCAGTACCCAACCATATGCAAATGGAGGTGATCGAGATTCAGTGCGACTCAAATTTGAAGTCAGAATTCATTGAAGTGGGTGTGCTTGAATTTTGCAAATGTTTTATCGCCACGTTTAAAAATATTCGAAAATTCGCATATGAAATTATTTCGATGTTTGAAAGTACTTACGGTGCGAGCAGTTATTTTCAGTTATGGAAGAAAATAAGTCTCCTATTAGAAATAGTATTAATGATGCTCAGCTTCGGTCAGTTTTGAAAGTAATCACTGCGAACAAAATTTCTTCCGAAATAGGAAAGATAGTAGCAGAGAAGAGATGTCAAGTGTCAGGATGCACAATGTCTCTATAAATATTGGGTTTTTTTGCGGCTCACCTAAAGTTAAACCTTGTTTGTGAGGCCCAACTTAGCCTTTAAATTTGATACCTTTGCTGTATATTGTTAATTTTTTTAATTTTGATAGTCTAGCTTCAACAGTCCGTCATTTCTCCATATTTTTAATTTAATTTTTAAAATTTTTCTTAAAGACGTGTTTTTATGCACATGCCAAAAGTTTATTAAATTACTCTTTTTTAACACCTTTTTATAATTTTCACTTGTATGTAATGGAATTTTTGAACTCGATTTTTGCCCACTTTAAAAGGTCAGACTAATTCCAAAATTTCGCACACTTGTCGAGGACCCATGACAGTACAATAATTTCATAATTTTGTTTCATTGTCCTGGTCAGGATTTTAATAATTAAGGATTTACGAGATTTGGTGACTAATTCATTATAACGTTTCTAGATTTGGCGACTAATTCATTATTTTTAACATCTTTTTTAAGTTTCACTTGTATGTAACAGAGCCTTTGAACTCAATTTTTAACCACTTTAAAAGGTCAGATTAATTCGAAATTTTGCTCACTTGTCCAGGACCGATGACAATACAATAATTTCATAATTTTGTTCTATTGTCCTAATCAGGATTAACGATTTTCCCTTTTCAGATCCCATCTTGCATCTGGCGACTAATTTCAGATTCCGTTTCCAGATTTGGCGAGTAAAAGATTAAGATACAACTTAGTTCGATTAATTATAAAAGGGTGTTTTTTAGTTTTTTTTTAAACTATAATTTATTTTTTTATTTCTATCCCATTTTTAAAAATAAGCATGTGTATTTGCGACTTCTTTAACACATTAGTATAATGCATACTTCTTATAGATTTTATTGGCATATTTAACAAGTCCTTTAAATGCGTGTTGTATTCTTTTCTTTAAAAAAAATTTACAATAAATATCGATTAAAAGAATGTATTTGTATGAACAGCAGTGGGCGTAGAAATTAATATTTTTCCGATGTATTTGTATGAGCAGCAGTGAGAGTAGAAATTGATATTTTTTCGATCCCTCGTCGACTTCTTTTCCTAACATGGAAGTTAGAATCCACAGCTGTAGTTTCTTTTAAATTTTATTCATTGTCAATAAAATTAAATGTCCATTATAAACGACTTTAATAAGTTTTTTTTTCAGAAAAGAAAAAGTAACATTTTTAAAGTTAATAAACCCACCATTACTGTTTGTACTGTTTTAAATGCATCGATACAAATAAATACCGAGAGTTTTGAACTCTCAGAATTCCTTCATCGTAGTAGAGGTGACCTAACTTCCACACACACGCAATGATTCTTAATTCTCTTTTAAGTGTATAGATTCACGATTAGTATTTAAGAATATGTCATATTTGGGTGGGTTTTTTCAATAATTTGAATTTACAATAAAAAGTGAGGTAAAAGTTAAACTGATTGTTAGCTTCTCCCTTAGAAGCAACAAAAGTTGTCAAATAAACTGTAGAATGTATGTGCTCTCATTATATTTATCTGAACAAAATTCTGTTATGACAGTATGAGATCGATTTAGGAATAATATGGGAGGAAATTAATTATTTTTCATTTTCAAAACGTCATGAAATTTAATCATGGACCACTGATGATGAACTTGAATTGCTGTTGAAAGTTTTGGTAACTGCATTCACATTTTAAGAGAAATAAATACTTTTCTTTCAAAGTTAAAAATCAATGACTGCTTGAAAATTCAAATCAAAGAATCTTACCTTTGGAACCGACTTTATTATTTTTTACATCATTTTTTCTTGTGAACTGTGATTGTAACGGAAATTGTTTACATTTCATTAGTTTTGCTTTTGGTTTATCTGAAGCGGGTTAAGCTGTCATCTTGAATTCGTATAGTTTTCTCTTAAAGATTATGTTAAAGTTTCGTTTTGCTTTACACCGTATTTTGTTTCATTTTTTAAAATCTAAATAGAAAATCTGTTATTTATGTTGATAAAATGTATAATTAGTTTTTAAAATACTTAATGATTGAACAATCATTTCTTTTAAAGACAAAAATTAGTTGAATAATCTGACTTTCAAATCCTATAATAATCACTATGAAAACATGGGTTATCAAACTCTTGTATGTTAACGTAACTCCCATATAAAAGAAAATGTAAAATAGCTCGAAAATTGCAATGTTGATAAGTATACAGTATGACTTTAAAGTTAATTTTTTTTTTTCAGTGAAACGAACTGAGAGCAATGAAGAAAATTATTTTGTGAATCAAACCTCACCGAATGCAACAATAAATCGGGTAAGCATTATTCATATTTGTAGAAGGATTCAGCCGTTAACATTAAAATTTATGTGTAATTAAGCTAAGTTGAGACTTCAAAATTATTTTTTTCCATTAGTTATAAATAATAATTACAAATTTGAAATAAATATTCATCAGTTATAGGTTTTTGAAAACAACATGGTGTGCATAGTGTATAATTTTGTGATAAGAACCCTTTTATTTTCTATCTAAATAATTTTCACATGTGAATGTTTAAATATGTTGGCAAGGATATTTTTTAAATATTATTTGACATGAGTGTAACATAGTATTAGAAAGATCAATACAGTCTTAAAAGATTGGAAAATGTTGCATATTAGTATAAAATTTTTTAAATACATGTACTGAATATCACTTTTGATAAATGATGTATTAATTTATACTAATAGTGCAATGGAAGCAATGGCTTTTCTTCAGAACCAAAAGAACGTAGCTCATCGTTACCCAATGGCAAAAGTGATATTAATTTCAATGGGAAAGAGCCTACATTTTCATCAAAAACAATTGTTACAGGTAAAAGGACTTTTATATATTTTTATCTATCAATAATACAAAATAATGGGGGGGGGGGAGGGGTAATATTTATTCAATATTTATTTTTTATTCCCATGTCATATATATATTACCAAGTATATATGTAATTTTATTACAAATTTTTTATTTAAATTTCATAATATGGAAAACTTTAATTTTATGTTAAAGGTGATAGAATGATTCTCCTTTTATGTTTATGTGTGCTAAAAAATCTGGAGTTTTAGTGGTCATGTTAAAAAACTAGGTTTTAATTTATATTTTGTTGTATTTACATTTGTAAAAAAAATTTTTTAAAAACCATTTTTTACAGTCAGGAAAAAATAAATATTTTATCATATATATTCTAAATGACTTCGAAAATGGGAATCTTTGTATGTGGGGATTTATATTTATTGCAATATTTTAGTTATTATCTAAAACATATTTTGAATTAATCTATTAAAAAAATAGTAATAAACATACTACTTTTATATGTGTCACTGAAATATTATTCAAATGGTTAATGTGCAAAATGACCCTATTTAATTATTTGATACATTGTTTTTCACATTTTTTTTTTTAATCTTTTCTTTTTATTTTTCTTTAGATGAACCTCCTCCACCTGGTGCCTTTTTGTTAGACAAAAAAGTAACTGTTGATGGAGATAAAGTTCATACAGATAAATATTATGCCATTCCAGTGAAAGAAATGCTGAAGGAAACTACAACTACCACAAAATTCATCCCAGCACCTCCAAAATATGAAGGCATTGGACCAACTGAGGATGGAGTACCTATTGGCCTTCGAAATGTAAGATTAGATGTTCTGTCTTTTAAAAAAGTACAATAATTTGAAATGAAAATTAATAGTACTGTCAAAGAAAATATGGACTTTTAATTAATAAAACAATATTTAAATAATATGAAATATTTGTAAAATATTTATTTTATTTCATCTATTACTTTATTTTTCCTTTTTATAAATATCTGTACTTTTGCAATGATTGAGTTATGTGAGTGTCTATAATCCATAATGATTAGTTAATTTTTTCATGACTAGTAACTTTTTCTGGTGTTTATCTGCATGATTTTTTTTAGAGTGTGAAGAAGGAAAACATGCACAATTGGTATAAAACTATGTTTAAATCTCTTCATAAAGTGGATTCATCTCTCGGTAATATATTTATTCATTTATTATTGCATTTTCTGATTATATAAAATGTGTTACTTTGATATTATTTTCATTCTTTATTTAAAAACTAATTTTTTAGGTAATCAGTTTTTATATATTTATATCATATCTTTTAGATGGGAAAGAGTATATAGCTGGATACAGCTCTGAGCCAGAAACCAGCCGAAAAGGTTACTGTTTTACATATTTGATTAGTACAATATACAGCAAAAAATGCTTTTTAGGTATCTCATAGCTACTCAATGCTCCTTGAAGTTTCTTTAAAAAATTTTATCTTTTATTTTAGATAAGACCATGTATAAGAAATCTGCCACTCTTGATAATCGTTCTGGAAATAACACTACAAAAACTACAGAGAATTTGTAAGTTTTTAATTTCATTTATATTTTTTTTGTATATTTATACTTATTGACCACTACTTGAATAAATCTGCATAATAATGAATGATTTGGCAAGATTTATATAAAACTATTTTATTTATTTTATTGAAAAACTGTTTTGTATCTTTTAAAAAGACAAATTGATTACTATAAAATCTTAAAATTTTATTTATAACTATAAATAATATACAATGGGCTCAATTCATGAAGTCACATGATAAAAACAAGCATGTGTTTTTCATTGAATTCAAAACAAACATTAAACTAAATGTTCTTGTTGTTCTATTTGTAAAACTGAGGTAAAATTTGTTGTAAAGACGTTTAAATGTTAAGAAAAAAAATTTCTTGAAAAAGATTTTTTAAATCAAGGAAAAATCATATTTTATGTTTATACTTTTAAATAAAATGCATTTTGTATACATATGTACTTTTTAAGAGAAAGTTTCTGCAAAGAGCAAAACTTGGCAACACCGGAGCATGTGAACCGATTAGCTGGAAACACTAGATAGTTTTTATCGCGTGACTATGATGTCGCATGAGTTCTTGAATTGATTGTGGCTAGAATCACGTGGTATTCACTATCATGTGATTATGATGTCACATGAATTGAGCCCATTAATAATACATTGTTTTTCTTCAAATTTTACAATATGTATTAAAATCAATAATTTTTAAAAAGCTTTTCATATTTTAAAATGAAGATTTTTTTAATAATATATTTGTTTTATTTTGTCATGAAAAGATACAAGCAAAATTACCCACCTTCAGCCAAGTCTTCCATTGAAGTGTACAACGTTCGACCTCGTCTTATAGAAGATTATGAACCTGGAAATTCTTCTGTGACAGATGATGAAATTTCTTATGTAAGCTTATACACAAATAATGAAATAAGTTTTGTAAAATACAATACCTATAATAAAGTCCAAAGAAACTACACTCTTGTTATTTCAAAATGGTAAATGAATATACGTTATAGAATTATACATATTTCATTATTAGAAGAAAAAGCCAAACTTCCAACAGCCAATTGTGCTGTGTTTGTTTTATATATTAAATATCTTAATTAAACACAACTATTTTTTAATTTCAAATTAGAAAAATTATTAAAATATTCCATTTTTCTTAGTATAAAAGGATGTGGATTGCAGTTAAATTTAATATAAAAAATGGAATAAGTTTTTGATTTTTTTAAAAAAAATAATCCTTTTTGTATAATTATTACTAATCCCTTTTAAATTATATGAAATTAAAATTAAACCTTTCAGTATTAAGACTTGTGACATAATATTTATTATGCAGAATTTTTTAAAATTTAAACATGTACTGTTGTAGGGTTCCAAGAGATATCTTCATCCAGTAAATACACCAAAACCTACTTAGTAAGTGTATTTATTAGTGTCTTATTATACTTTTGCATTTTTTAACTCATATGTGATATAGTTAAAAATATTACTGAAATGTATATCTAAAATTTTAAATTAATTTCAGTGAATTCAAGAATGGCTATGAACAAGAAAGCAATTTTATAAGGAATCTGTCATTGTCAGATGGTCCTGATTTAGAACAGCAGAAAGTCTGGTATAAGGAAATACAGAAAGGTGGTGATGTTCCTCAATTTGGGCTTGGAAAACCAGCCCCTGAAAAGCCAAAAGGTTTGCTGAAAATCAAATTTTTATTATATTCTCTAACAAGCAATTTCTATTGATATGATAAATGTACAAATTTACATATGAGTAAATTATTTGAGAATTCTAAGACTTTTATGAGTTATAGAATTCTTGCAAAAAGTACAATAGAAGTAAAGTAATAAATGTGCAAATTATAATTGTGTATTTTAAGTTTTGTGGTATTCTTTTTTCAAAGCTTAAAAATTTTAAATTCATTTAAATGAACATTTTGCTTCCTGTGTGATGTCTCTCTCTCTCTCTCTCTGTGTGTGTGTAATTTCCTTTATTTATCATAAAGAAATGTTCTATAAAAGGGTTTTTTCAGTATATAGCTGTAAATGAAATAATTTTAATGAACTAAGCATCTATTGGAGTAAAAATATAATTTTAATTGTAATTTTATGGGATTTTTGATTGTCTCTTTATATTTAATTAATCCCCACTGTTTTTGTATAAAAACTGCTAATTTTATTACAGAGCCTGTAATTGGACCTCTTCCACCTCCTCCTTTGAATTACCATGGACCTACAATCTCTCAAGGTAAATTTTTACTGAAAATATGCAGATTATTGTACAAAATTGTATACTTGTTATATATGCTTTTGCTTTTTATGTTAATCTAATATTAAGAAATAATTAATAACATTGTTCACAGTTTGCAAAAGTTTTAAGACTGCCAATAAAAAATCAGATTTAATGGAATTCCTCTGTAATAACATTATTGTAAAAGAATAAAATAGATTTTCTATGTGTAATTTAAATAAGTTCAGTATTTTGTAGCATTCCTTTTGTTTTTAATGAGTGCTGTAATCCTATTTAGCAGGCTATAAATAAGAAGCATGCAGTAAGCTTTAAAAATCAATGTGCACCAGCATGCCTTATGGCTTAAACAAGTCCCATAGATCTGGGGGAATTGCTTTTCCATTACTTTATTTTTCACAATATACCACAGATTCTGAATCGGATTCATATATGGGTTGTTACCTACCCTAACTTAGAATTTCTTTACCTTCAAATGCATTCAACAACCCCATTATGCATGACATCTAAACATGTACAAATATCCATATAAAGCTTCTACTTCTTATGTTACAAATTTAAAGTATTGACTTCTGTTTATAGTGATTTAAGTTGGCAGGAAATACAGAAACAGTACCAGACACGCATACATATATTGCACCTCTTATCATTTGACTTGGAGGACATTTAGCAGTTTGCAATGTATATCTGTCTTATCTTTTTTCCAACTTGGCAGTGAACATTTGTAACATGTGCATAATAGTGCTGCACACATGACTCATCCGAAAATACACCATATTCCATTGTCATGCTGTCCAATTCCAATATTGTCTGGCAAAAGTCAATTATTTATTTTTCTTGCTTGGTGTAAGTTGAGGTTTCTTTGAACATTTATTGGTTAAAAAACCAAAATCTCTAATCAAGTGTTTGGAAATAATACAAAAACTGAAACTAGTGCTGTTTGAAAAGCCAGAGTAATCAGGCAAGTTTTATGATAACCTTTCTTATCACACAATAATCGCATGAATTCATTTTTTTTTCTTTGACCATTTATCTTAAATTCCATAAATTTTCTTGAAATTTTACATTTATTGACAAATTGAACAGCTGTCTTGCTCGTATTTACCCTTGAATTTGTTCCATATTCAAAAGATTCAGCTTTATGCAGAGTCACCTCTGCCCTTTTTTGCAATAGTAAGTGAAGATTTTTACGCATTTAATTTTAAAAAGTACTATTTGCAACCAAATTTAATGAACAACTGATGACGATGGGTACATTTTTCTCAACAGTAAAATGCATCAGATTCAACCTACACATGACGTGATGCAATTATCTGAGAAAGTGTTTAAATGTGTTACTGTTGATTTTAAACTTTTACAAATAGCTGTTTATAAAGCTACTAACTAAGGAAATTTCAGTTTAAAGGATTTTAAAATAATGTCACAGTTGTAAGATGTATTTAATGTTTAAAAAAGTGATTGAGAGAGAGTATTTTTTCCTGTATTTTTTAGCTACAAGACCATCAACTTTACCTGCTAATTATCAAACTGACAGTGTTTTATGTCAGGTGAGAAAAGATTCATTGATCTTATGCAAATTGTGATTGTGACTTTGAAATTAATATTTAAAATAAAATGTTTTATTAGCTAGATTTATGGAATATTACATTTAAAATACAAAACGTATTTTTTGAAAGTTAATTCTTTAGATCTTTATCCTGTTGATATAATATTTAACAATTTCTTAAAAAATTTTCACTGCTATTAAATGTACTGAAAAAAATTAGGAAATAGAAGAGAAAAAAGAAAGAGAAAGAAAAATGTATAGGGAAAAAAAAGTGCAGTTATGAAATTCAAATGAGAAAGCATTGTTATGATTAATATACTATAATTTTAAATTTGGATAGCAATTTGCATACATCCATAAAACAATATTTTTTAACTTGTAAATACAATAGTCATCCAGAAAGTAAACATCATTCAGTTATACAAAATGAAAAGCATACTATTTATTGAAAAAAAAATTACATATCATCACTTCCTATATTTAAACATTTGTCATTTGTTCATGAACTTGGAAATTCCTATGTTTTAATCTTCTGGTATTCAGTGGACTGGAGAATATGACCACCTGGTCATATATTAGCCATATGGCTCTATTGCATTCTTCTTCACTTCCAAAAACATTTACCAGAAACTCCTTCAGATTATTGCTAAAAGTAAGAACCTGATTGTCAGTTTTTTTAATTGAATTTACTGAACACTGGCTTAATGAACTGACAGTAGAACAATGTAACATGGGGATTCTGATTTTCATGAATAAATGCTGCAAATGTTTAAATGAAGGTGGAAATTATGTAGAGAAATAAAGGAAGCTTCAGATATGTTACAGAACTATTTTTCTAATATATATTGTTGTGTTTTTAATTTTGTGTGACTTAAATGGCCTTTTGTGGCGGTGTCTAAATAAGCCAGTAACAACCTGTAGACAGGAGTGATCACTTTTATCTAGTGTTATGTTATGTGCTCACGAATCAGAGGGTACCGAGATCTAATCTCCAACATTGGTGACCTTGGCTGAAAGGAAAAACACAAAGCTTCTGATCAGTCATGGTGCCATCTACCTGCAAAAAGAGCAATCAAAGTCGTCAGACTCACTTGGCGCAACATTAACAACTCCCATGCTCGCCATAACAAATATCTCGTTCATTCGGCGGTATCCAAATGAGCCAATAACAGCCTCTGGACAGGAGTGATCACTTTTGTCTAGTGGTATGTTACATGCTTACGAATCCAAAGGTTGCAGGTTCTAATCCCTGACACCTTTTTTTCCGGGATAATCCTTGTATTTCTTAAGGTGATATTTTTTAAAATTATTTTTTAAGTTCATTTTGTTATTTCCAATTCTTATTTTCATTGCTTTTTTCTTACTCTGGTTTCAAAATTTTAATTTTTAACTAGTAAGTAAATTTAATGTGCTTAATTTGATGACTGGCAAACATGTATTAATCATTTTTAATTTCTGATTTAAGCAATCAAATGGTCTTTATGAAATGCAGATGAGACAAGCCATTCATACAGAAATGCAGCATAGACTATCTCCTTCGTATGTATACCTTTTATCATATATATATATATATATATATATATATTTAATTTCAACAAATAATTTTTTTTTTGTACAATTGGTTATTTGTATATGTTGAGAGAATTGTAAAATAAGTTAATACTATATAGTTTTTGTGTACTTCATAGATCTAGCAGTCAGCTATCTTCTCCACCACGATCCATATTAAAGTCTCCATCAAGATCACCAGATTTGAAATTACTTGCTCGAGCATTATTTGATTTTAATGCTGAAACATCAAAGTGAGTCATTCTTATATATTTAAAATGTTAATTAGGAATCAAATAGTAATGTTTGATATGATAAATTATTATATTATTTAAATTATGATTACTTTATAATCTAATATGTTCCTGATACATATTACCTATTTCAATGAATCTATTTTTCAGTCGATGAATAATGGGTTCTATAAGGTATAATTAGTTTTCATTCTTAATCAAAGAATACATTTCTTTACATCTCATGAATATCTTATTTTATATGTTATTTTTAATTTTAAACTATTTTTTTATTTTCGTGATAGTGCAATATTATTAAAATTACCTTAAACTGTTTTATAAGCTTTGAATTTTCTGGAGTTTCAAATTTAATTTTTATTTTGAAAATTGATACAAAATAAAAAGAAAATGCAAATTAAAAAGTGGATTTTCAAATCTATAAAGACTTACCATTCTAACATAAAATCAGTTTTTACACCCCTTCTTGACAAAATGTGTCATGCTTACCCAGAAATTTTTGAGTTTTAGAACATGGAAATTTGCACTTTGGTCAAAATGTTTAGTAAGTGATGAAAGTGAAAAAAAGTAAAATAATTAAAGCAACAATCACATTTTGAGAGATGTGATTAAAATACATTTTGTTTCTTAATTCAGAGAACAGAATTAAGAAACAAAAATGTGCATAAAAAATTAATGTAGAATTATTTTAAAAATAACATTGCAAAAACTTAAAAACAAATCTGAAAAATAAACACTAAGTAAAATAAAGGGTTTGATATAATGTTTTAGCTTTTAATTACCATAGAATCCGGTTTATAACGTGCACCTATACTTTTAAGCTGCAATTTTTAATTTTTAGGTATATTCACTGTATAACGCGCTCCCTCTCTTTTACTAAGATACCTGACCTGTATGTGTGCAATGCTGTTATGTTTTGAAGTCATTTATCCAAACTATTATCCCAAGTTTTTGAAAAAATAGCATACTTCTAGAATTGCAATCGTTTAAGTTCATAAGGAATGTCATTTTTTTTTTTATAGACAGTACTTCAATCCAAATAGAAGTCTATTTTTTTTTTTTACTTTTTTTTTTTTAAGCTTTCATTTTTATACTCGGCGTATAACACACGCCTGTACTTCTCAAACTTGTTTTCTGCGTTAAAAGTGTGGGTTATACGCCGGATTTTACTGTACATAACTTCAAATATAAACTTTCTTTGCCTTTGCTACCCATTTATCAATTGGTTTCTTAAAATTTGTGCTATCAGTAACTTCCTACCTACTCTACACTCTGCAAAGCTATATAAGACGGACTATCTTTCTGTCTCATGTATAGCCACAATTAAGTCCAAATAAGTTGTAATTTACTAAAAGACCTTTTTCACAGTAAAATCTGAAGATTTGGAAAATATATCATACCTGTATTTTGCAATGAGGTGGAGCAGATACTGGGGTGTTGAAAGCATAAGATCTCTTATTTTAAATATCATTTGGCGTTCCATTATTTCACTAAACATGTGTAAGCCTTGTAAATCTGTATCATAAAAGCTTCCCATAAAAATGCATCTCTGGCAAGCTAGTTGTGCACATCAATTCCTGTATGTCTAAAAGAATAACAAAACTAGGCTTCAGTTTCTTCAAGCTAATGCACTGTATCTCATTTTCATATGCATCTTTATGAATCATAATTTTTATCAGTTATCGTATTTCGTTTTCCGCTGTGAGCACTCCATCTTGTGCTGTTTTTCCAGGCATTTTTCATTTTTTTGTTAACTCTCAATATAGATATCACAAATAATTGCTTGATTTTTTTTTTTTTTTTTTTGCTTTTTGTTGAGAATATAAGCATGCATCTAGTGTCACTGTTTTATATAAAATATCTTTGTGGCGCCTGAACATTTAGAACAGCATTTATGGAAATTCAGTATTCATTTCTGCACCTAATCAACCCAAAGTACATTTTTTAACAGAAAACATTTTATTCACATAATTTGATGTAACTAAATACTATGCTTAGGTACAGATGTCTCCCTCCCTCCCCTTAACTACAACCTTGTATATAGGACAATTTCATTTCCAAGTTTGTAAAATTGATTGCTGTTTTCTGTTACATCAAAAATTACTATAAATAATAATAAACAGTTTATGTATAATAATGTTAATTTTGTTTATTTAATTATTTATTTTTTGAAGTTTATAACTGTCTAAATAACTTTGTGTAAGCCAATTTTTTTATAATTAGTTTAATTATTTTATGAGAAATTTATTTAAAAATGTTTGGGTTTTTTTTGTATTAGTGAATGAACCTTAATTGCTAATGTGATTAATTGCTTGTTATATCCAGAACTACTATGTCATACAAACAATTTCTTTTCCTTTAGTGAGGCTCATGCTTCAAATATATATCATTATTATTGTTACAGAGAAATTTCGTTGAAAAAGGGTGATATAGTGTTGGTTTTACGACAATTGGATAAGAATTGGTATGAAGGAGAAAAAAATGGATGCATTGGCATATTTCCCATATCCTATGTTGAGGTACAGTAATTGTAATTTACAAACTTGAATTTAATCAAAACAATTTTTAATTTTACTTTAAAATACAAAATTCTGAAATGTTCTATTTCTAAATGTAGACTAAGGACTTACTTTTTACACTAAAAGATGAAATATGTTTTTATATAAATTTTTATTTTCATATTTATTGTTTGGGGTTGTCAAGAAAGTAATTTCAGTTTGCACAAATAGATATTACGTTGGTTTTGTTATTCTTTTCTCAATGTTAAAATTTTTCTTTTGAAATTTGATATTCTTAGGTTATTATAGAAACAAAGTCAGTGTAATTTTGTTTATAGCTGTTAACTTACTCAATTTTAACATAGAATGCAAAATAAACATTTTGGACATATTTTACTTATCTATTTTTATGAAAGTAAAAAGGCAAGAGATAAGCTGAGGTTCACAAAGAGAGAGTGAAATTTAAGGTGTTGATTGCTTAATAGAGAATATTGAAGTCAAAATTGCTTTAAAAATTTTTGCTCTGCAGATTTTCAGTGAAAGTTGATCAAAGTTCTGGTCTACCTTCTGAACTTGATGATGGCAGAATAAAAGCTATCATCATATAACTGTGCTAGAGATCGCAAGGAAGTTCAATTTTTAGTTCTAAATAAATTGAAAGAAATCACAAAAAATCAATATTTGCCATGCATATCTTAAATATAATACAATCAACCTTTTTTTTCTAAACAAATTATCACTGTTGATAAAAAATAGATGTCTACAGTAACATTAATAAAAAAGATCACAGTCCAAGTATTGTCAACTTCGCCTTACATCTTCAGTAACACATACAAAATTATTGGAGCTAGGTTGAGAATTTCAATAAGGATGACCCAAAATCTCATTTGGTTGAGTTTTTTGCTGATTAGGACCAGAAGTTGTATGAACTCATGAAATTGCCAGAAAGATGGCCAAAGGCTAATGAACACAATGTAAAGTATTTAATTGATTAAAAATAAATTTTTTCTTTAGGGAAAAAATTGAGTTTTATTTCACATTAAAAAAACTGAAATTTGCTTTTGTTAATACAATTGATTCTGATAGAGTTCAAAGAATAGAAGTAAGTTAGTAAGGTTTTCTTGTTAATTTGTCCTTTTTTCAGTTAAAAGCAGATAAAGCAATGATCTTTATTTTTTTTTTTAATGTGAAATGCTTTTGTTTAAAAAATGTTTTTTTTTTATTCAGATTGTGCCTCCTGAACATGCTTCAACTCCTGTGAAATCAGTGACAGAAGGAACATCTAAAGTGCGTTATGATTTTACAGCTCAAACATCGGTCGAATTGTCTGTGAAAAAGGTATGAAATGTTACTGATGGAAGTTTTTCCATTTTATAATTATCATTAATTACAGTAACTTTTTAAACAAAATTTTTTATAAAATTGTGCAGAAATGCAATAAAATTGAATACATTAATGATAGTTACATGAATGTGTATAGAATAAATGAAATTTTCACTCAATTTTAAATTTAGTTCAATTTTTTTCCATTCCATATTGTCATTCTGTATTTAGTGTGTCTCTCATATTTTTGGAACTAATTTGATAACGGGGATAATAGCGCCAAGTGCTGCTTGGCGTGATAAGGATCACACCAAGCAGTGTTTCTTGTTGCTGGAATGAAATCCAATATGGCGGCCTAGCGGTAATTTAATGATACACAATAATTTAAAATACATTGAAATGTATTTCAAATAAAAAATATAGGAAGAGATTGAGAACAACCTAGATCAATCAATAAATAATGAATAATAATATTATGTAATAAAAAGTAACATGAACTAATAATAGTATTATATAGCAGCATATAATATAATCTTATATTATTTTATCGTAATTATATGTAATATTCATATAGTACGATTTTAAAACGGTTATTAGAAATAATAATCATATAATATAATTAAATAGTAATTTTATTAAAAAGAATAACCATCGAATTGTAAAAAAATAAAAATAATGCAAAGGGGAACTCGTAATACATAACTATAAATAAACATAATAGCTATAAATAAACAAAATAAATAGTTATAAATAAATAAGATAATAATAAAATAATAATTATTATAAATAAATAACAAAATATGTAATAATATTTATAAATAAATGCTAAAAGAAACAATTATAAATAACAAATATTATATGATGATTACACATAGTAATAATTGCATTTTTTTTCATTATGAGTAAAATAATTACATAATGTATGTTAAAACTAATTTAGAATATCAATTACAAAGTAGTGAAAGCTTGCAATATAAAACTTGCACTGCAAGTTCCTTCAACGAGTATCATCGAACAAAGAACGTAAAAAAAAACATTTTTAAAACGAAAATAAAATATTTATAGCGATAATTAAAAGCACGAATATTTTTTTCTTAAAAGAACAAATGTTTAGTACTCACTCATTTTAGAAATATCCATATTCGAAAGTAGCCCAGAATTAAACAGAAGACTGAAAAATTAAACTGAAAATGGTTAAATTTTTAAAGATATCGTCTGAAATTAAAGCGTTATAATGGGAAAAAACGAATAAAAGTTATTTCTAATATACGTTATCCCCATGGCAACCACATCGACGGACGATAAAAATATTAAGCCAACCATATTGCCATATATTATCGCCCATCTTGGCGAACATAAACAACAGCTTGGCGCTACTACACCCGATATCAAATTAGCACTTAATTTTTTTAAAATTTGTTACATAATATATTTTTTTTTTATCTTGAGAGAAGCTTTTCCATTTGCAACTTTAATTTACCCATCCTCAAAACCAAGCAAATAATGCCCCTTTTGGTTGAACTTCAGAATTTACTTAATATATTTGAGCATTTTATTTCACTGTAATCAGTCTCTCAAAATAAATGTTAAATTTAAAAAATAGATGTATCAAAATTTTAAAATCATTTATGTTTTATATTTAGCAAAAATGGCCCTTAATGTTTAAATATTCGAATTAACTTGAAAGTTCAAATTTAGTTAAACTATTTGTAATTCTCTTTTTTATGAAATTATTGTAGATAATTATATTATTTGATATATCTTTTTATTTTTACAACTGTGTATATCATTAACAAAGTAATTTTCTTTTCCAAAATTTAGGTTGTGATAAAATAAAATAATGAAAAAAAAAATTTTCCAAATATATTTATATATTTTCCTAGTTTTTGAAAGAAAATTATAAATAACTTCATTTTAACTTTTATTATGTTATAATTATATTACTTTTCCTAATTATTGGTCACAATAATCAAATTTTAAATATATGGATTTGTTTTAGGGGGATATTGTTAATCTCATCAGGAAAGTTGATTCTAATTGGTATGAATGCCGATTTAATAACAAGAAGGGTATCATTCCATCATCTTACTTGCAAGTTCTTCAGGAACCCATTGAAAAAAGTATGAATTTAAACGTAATTTATGTAGTATTCATTTCAGTATCAATTAATACATTTATTTAACTTTAAAAAATGCATTTGCTTTTAAATATTCATATAAAATAAATTATAATAGTAAAAATAAGCTTTGTCAGAACAAAAAAAAAAAAAAATTTTTTAAAAAAAAATAAAAATTTTTATTTTTATTTATTTATATATATATATATATTTATTTATATATATATATATATAATTTGTGAATTTCATCACTCTATTGAACCTTAAATTAATCATTTGATTTTTATCATGAATAGCATTAATTAAATTTATCATACCAATTTTTCTTTCTGGTATTTAAAGTCTTTTTCCTGAGAAATATTTTAACACATTTTCTTCTCAGTGAAATAATCTTTTATGTAAACTTTTTAAAAAGTGATGCTATTTCAGTTGGTTATTTTAATTAATTTTTCAGCCACTCTATCACCACCACCTCCCAAGTCTTGCCTTAAATCTCCAAGGTAAATGTTATTAATTTAAAAAAAAAATTTTTTGCAAATTACTACAAATTATTTATGGGAATCTAATGCATCAAGATATTTTCATTTCTCTTCTCAGAAGCAGTTCAGAAACAAATTCTAATTCTTCATCACCATACTTGAATAATAACAGAAGTCCTTCTGTGGAAAGTGCTATCCATGTAAGTATTATATATGTATAGAACAGGAGTGGCCAACCTGTGTGTAACAGTGGCACTCCAAGATTTACTGCAAAATTTTTAGAAATTGATAAGAAAATAATAAATAATTTTTTTTCCTTATTTTATCAAGATAGGGTTGTCTCTGACAAAACCTCAAATTTTGGACCAAATTATGCATGTGAATAAATTTTTTCTGTTATGAACTTAATAAAATATCTCAAAACTAGCGTACAATTTTGTAAGCATCTTCAACTAATCCTAATATAGATGACTTGGTAAAAAAAAGAAAGGAATTCACAAAACAACATTAAGAAAGTACTGACTGTTTAATAATTATTTAGAATCAAATGCTTCAAGATACTCATTACAAGTTCACTCAGGTATAAAATAAAAATAAGTTTTTTTAACTATAAAACCCAAGTTTGTACTTTTGTTTTATTTATTATATTACTTTTTAAATTTTGACTCGATGAACTTGTATTAAATGCTATTTGCATAGAAATCCCATGATAAAGCCTGTAAGTAAGATTTTTTTTTGTTGTTGTTGGAAGTGGCATGCATATATATATATTTTTTTTATTAAATAGTGGCACCTCTCTAAAAAAGTTGGCCACCTGTTATAGAATATATAAATAGAGAGAAAAATGTATATATATGGAATTGGAAATATTAGTTGTGTGTGAAATACATTTTTTATATATTTTTAATGTTATTTAAAATATTTATACAATTATAGGTGGATAGTGCAAGGGCAAGATATCGAGGCAAGAAAGGATATAGTTTACAAGAACCTGTTTTGTGAGTATTTCTTACAATTTGTAGTAACTATATATAATCCTCCTGAACATGATTTTGTCATTGATTTGCGATCGTGCATGTGTCACATTTCTAAAAAGAGTAATGTGCATAATTTTTAAAATGACTACAAATATACCAGACAGCGCTGAAAAAGTTGTAATAATTAGTATTCAGTGTGGGTAAAAAATTTTATTTATAAATGCTGCATTTGCTTATGTTAATAGAGGAGGGAAAACAAATCAAAAGAAATAAGCAAGCTCATAAGTAATAGTGGTAAAATTGTAAATTCAATAATTCATGGTAGAATAGTGTGAACCATGACTTATTGCTGAATATGCATGCTTAACATTTTTTGTGTTGTTACTTGATGAATTATATATTATTAGGTATAAAGCCATGTTCAACTATAAACCTCAAAACGATGATGAACTTGAACTTTCGGAAGGGGATACAATCTACGTCGTTGAAATGTGCGATGATGGATGGTATGTCGGTACTTCTGTGCGTACCGGAATCTTTGGAATATTTCCCGGAAATTATGTTGAGAAAGCATGGTGAGTGTATGCTAAGTTTCATTATACAAAACTGATACTTTTCTGGAAAATTTGTTTCATTCATTAAATTGCACAAAACCTTGATTATTTAAAATTTAATTTATATAATAATATATAATGTACTTTTCATCTAAGGATTAAATTTATATTTGCTATAGATATTTGATTATTGTATTTCAAATGACAAAATTTTCATTAAGTTACAATTTGTCTCGTCCTACCAATATGATTGATCTAAATGTTTCTTCTTTTAGAACTTATGTCCAACAGACCTGCTTGGAACTAATGAAAGCAATAGTTTCAAAGTGCCTTAAAGACTGTAGTATACATTCATATATTTTCTGCTCTAATCATAAAATGTATATAATGTAAAATTAACTAACTAGTTTTAAGAATATGTTAACAATTATAGATTTTTTTTTATCAAGCTTCTAAATTATATATTAAATAAACTTTACATTAAAAAATTAAGTCTTGCTTGCCCCTTTATTTAATAAAAAACACTATAAATTTACAAACATGCATGACACAGTGATGTTATCCATATGTTAGTGATAACCAATATGTAACTGAACTCAGTTGCACAACAGCCCATGAGGGCCAAGGTACACTGTGCCTATCTCAGTTCACGTGACTGTAGGCGCTGGGGTGCATGTGCAGATGTTTCAGTCAAGTAATCAGTCTGATGCAAAAACCTTCAGTGTTCAGTTCCCAAGCAAGCTTGGTACTCATCTATCAACCCACTGAAGGGATGAGTCAACCTTTCTCAACCTGGGATTTGAACCCCAGACCTGTGGCGTGGAAAGCACAATACACTACCACTCAGCCATTGGGCTTTGCAATGTATAACAGCAGTTCTTATACTGTGGTCTATGGACCCCCTCATAGACTAGATCACAATTACCCTTAATGAAAAAACTCCACTAAAACATGTATTTCGATTAAAATATCAGAGAAAGTTGCTCAAAAGACCGCTGATATATAAGATATTAGGAATTGAAAAATACCTCAAATACTGTAGTATATATATTTTCTGCTCTAATCACAAAAAAAATTGATCACAATGATCTGTATTTCTAGAAATTCAAAAGGAATGTCAAATAATGCAATTTCAAAACATTCAGTGAATTGTTTCAAAGAAACAAAGTAAATTATGTACAATGATATTTTAAACAGATTTATTTTTTATAAATCTGCATAATAAAAATTTTTGTACAACAGGAACAAAGATTGAGTTTAATTTAATTTTGTAAAAATTTTAAGCTTACAAATATTATGGGTACTTACTCTTCAAATTTGAGTCAAAATTCCTAATCACTGACTGGTGGTAATTGCAGAAATAATTTTTTTCCAGTTACTATAAGAGATAAAACTTAGATTTATTTCCCTTTTGAACAAACAATTTTTATATATTTTAGACCCTTCTTATCCACAAACTAAACGAATTTTGCTCTTTTTAATGAATTGAACAAAACAAAATTTGGATGAATATCTTTATTTGAAGCTTTTAACTTTATACAGAAATTGCAATTAATTGAAAAAAATTAAAGTATTGACAAATAATTCATAAACTGGCCATTCAATAAATTTTTTAAAAAAATTAGTCGAGTATCACAACATCATCCTTTAATTAAAATACTTGTAACAAAAAGATAAACAAGTCACTATTTGAACATTCAAAATATATGAAAAAAATTTTTTAACAATTAAACATTATAGATTTTAGTTAAAATTTTATAAGAATAAAATTCCCATTTATAAAATTTTACTTAAAATATATTCATAAGCAAAAACAATTTCTAATTCATTGTTAAGAAAGGAACCCATTTCTTCAAATATATTATAATGAGAAAAATTCCAACTAATATTAGAAAAAATAGGACCTAGATTCTACATAGGCATTGTGTGTTACTTTGGTAATTGGTATCATCATGAATCAACACTTTAATAACAAAAATGACAATGTCCAATTGTAATATGCTTAAAATATCAACAAAATTAGAAAAGTCTCATAACACACACTGTCTTTGTAGAGCTTGAGCAAAAAACATTTTTACTAGAATCGCACTATCCTTCTCAAAATTTCTTATGAAATAAATCTAGACAAAAAAATACAGACAAACACATTTTATAACAGATATCACGAGAATCCTGCAGCAGTAAATTGGTGATAGAATTTTAACAAGATAATATATAAAAGTATACTAACACTTTTAAAAGTTAGCAATGGGAAAATTAAAAAAAAATCAGCCTAATTACCTCATGAATGTCATTAGAAACAACAGAAAACTGCTAGATTTATAACAATCAGAACTACATAGATACAAAATGTATCATTGTTCTACATGTATCTTTCTAGAAAGAGAAACAGTTTTCTTGCATCCGTTTGTTTCACACATAAAGGTTAAGACTGGAAACTCAACGAACCTTTGATTGCTTTATGAGACTACAAATTTACAGGACTACTAAGCAATTATCAAATAAAAAACTATGAAAAGTATTGCACTAAGTGAGGCAATTATTTTGAGAGCGATCATTGATATGCAAATAAAAACACAATTGTTTTTCAAATTGGTCTTATAAAGAGAGAAGGCAAGGATTTTACAGATCATAGAAACTTTAAACAGTTACTATATTACAACAATTGTGCTACAATAGTTGAAGTCATCACATTGTTTATTTTCACCTTATAAGTTCTGATATATATATTACAAATACAATGCTGCCACAAAGATTCAGTTGTGCATGGTGTTTTATTGACAGCAAAACACTGATACGGAGTTCAAAAAATTATACATAATAAATGCCACATAGATTTATTAACTAAAACAGCATTTTCCCCTATTTCCACTGAAAAAAATTCGACAAATAAGTTGAAATTTTTTTAAACTTTAATATCTTGCAGTTAGATAACAAGTGCATCGACTGAAATTTTATTTTAAAATGTAGTAATAATTTTATACATATATATTTTTAAATTTTATTTAATGAAATATGCTGCTTAATGTTAAAATATTTTTGTATTACACTATGATCAAAACCAGAGAAATTTAATCGTATCACTGTCCCTACACAAACTCATTTATTACCAAATAATTCAGGTTTTAACTCACGTAATGTACGAAAATTGAGGAATATCATTAAAGATATTTTTTTTTCTTTATACAAATTTTTTGCAGTAACCTGCTAAAATCCTTTTTTTTTTTTATAAAAATGAATAACTCAACTAAAGGTGATACAAGGAATATACATTGACCTCAATTTTAATTCAAATAAATCATGATTGTAATGCAATTAAGAATTTTTTTTTTCAATAACTGAACATTTTTACCTATTTAAAATACAGATTTCAAAATGATTAAAAAAATTTGTTATTCATTTGAAATTTCTTTTGACAGATTTATCACATTTTAATAAATTCTTTCTTTCATAATTTATCAAACATTTCTTTCAATACAACAGATTTCTAAACATTTACATCTTCAAAAATTTTAATATCTTTATACTAATTTTCTTTTTTAAAAATTCATAATTGTTAATATCCTGTACTATTTCAAAAAACAATTTAAACTGAATAATTCACAATTATGTTTTTCAACTAGAAAAAAAATTGAAAAGTCTCCTCTAAAAATCAGAAGGCAATATTCATAGTTTAATATTAAATCTTTTTCAATAGACCACAAAGAAATAAGCTCACGAAAATCATTTCAGTAATTCCCCTCTCTTGCACAATTTCTTTTTAAAATAGGGACAGCATTCAATTAAATTCTACACTTAGAAACACAACAATCCTTAAACTATTAAATTTCTATACCATTCAAAAATAGTGAGACACACAAAAAAGTGAATTGCTTGAAAGTCAAGAGGGTTTTATTTATTCAATTTGTTTCGGATGCAGCATTAAGATGCACATTTTAAAATGATAACACACCAAACTACATCAAAATTTGAGCAGTTTTCAGTTCTACAGAGACAAGATATAGATATCTGTATATTGGTTAATTCTTGGAATTTTATGTGAAGAAAAACACCTTAGTTTCAGCCATTTTCCTTGTAAGACACAAAAACATCAAAGAGGATTTTACCTTCTTTTACAAGGAAATGACAGTGCAGAACTTGTAGAGTGTACATGTAAGGTGAAGTGGACAGACAGGCTTAATGTTAACAGATGGCTAAACATGTGCACGACACAAAAAATGGTAACACTGAGAACCTCTGTTATCCTTTAATGTATCTTGACAGGCACACAGATATGCAAAGACATCATTTGTTTACATTCTAATCCTGCAACCTTTTTCAAATCAAAATTAAACAAGTAATGAAGTACAAGACATAGTAATAAATTCATGAAAAAAAATTTTTAAGTGAGAAACTCAAATTTAACAATTAATAGATTTAAAAACCCAATGTAAAAATATTAAAACTTGTGTTGAACATAAATATTTTAAAACACTTTATTATCAATCTCTAATTTATAAAAATTAAGATTTTATTCTTGATTTAAAAAATGTTACACAATCTGCCCACACGATTTCCCTTTCCATGGTACTTTTATCAATAAGATGGCTCAGAAGTACAGTATTTAAAAAGTTAATAGCTAGAGGAATCTATACTAAAAACTCACATTAATTTATACAGGCCACACACCTAATAAATATACTAATATAACTAACATATGTAGTAATCAGACAATGAACCAATGCAATTTAGTGGCACACTTTTAAGGCACTCAAGGTTAATTTCTTTAACTGTCAAATCAAGCCAACCTGTCCACGTGCTAAGATTTTAGAGAACAATCAACAATATGTAACACAATTGACGTTTTATACAAGCTTACACACATAGTTGAGGCATATACTTGTTTGATAGTGCACATAGCAAAATCTGGAACTTCAGCTGTAATGGGACACAGAGTAAGATAACCTCATAACTGACTAGCCATAAACTTATTGTTCTAACTGTCCTGGAAAAAAATTCAATAGCAGTAAAAACTTGTTTTAAGATATATCCAGCTTTTAAAAGTTCATATTTCTTTTATTTGGTGTCCCTTGCATGCAATCTTGTATCTATAGTTTCTTCCGCCAAATCCTTTTTTTATTTTTCAATGAAGAACATAATTTAGATTTAGAAGCAAATAGTGTTATGTGAAATGACAGTTCAGTAGTAGATTATGTGCTACACGCTTGCAAATACAGTTTCTTGTACTTTCCACTAGTACATTAAACCATAGAGCTCACATTTTTTTTTTTTTTTTTTTTTCCCTTTCAAATTCTTAAATTACAAACAGCTGGGTGCAATTTCTTAGCATTACAGTATTTCATTAGAATTTGCAAATATTTTAATTGCTAAAAACTGTGCTACACATTTTAAAAATCTAATTGGAACAGCACAGATAACCATATGTACAAGAATGCATCCCAACAATTTGAAGTCAAATATGACAAAGATAATTGTATTTATTTAGGAAAGAGCATTATATTTCTTAAAGTTATTAACTGGAGCACTATACCATAGAGAAAAAGCACAGAGCAACATTTTGGATGGGCAAGACATACCTCAAAAGTCGGCAAAAAACTTTTTCTGTTAGAAATGTTGCAGTGCAAAAATAACATTTAGTTATATGTCTTAGTTTTGCATCAAACACACATATATATCATTTCCTTTTCTAACTAAAAATAAATCTCTAGACATGTCAGTACTTGATACATTGCATAGAATATGTTTAGCTCTATCAAGAGTTAAAACACTTATAAATGGATATGAATAAATGAATATGAATAGTTATTTGTGTGTAAAAAATTTTCTTACTTCAAATAAAACACATTTAACTGTTTGGTGCCATGAAATAAAAAAAATATATATAAATTTTAATTTAGAAACCACATATGCATCCAATGTAAAAGCTGAAGTACTGAGCACCAATAAAAACACAATCAACAACATTACCTTTTCAAATAGCTCTTAGCAGTTTTCTATGGCAATAAGTTTGCACTATATCAGTTTAAATATCTGTATTTTTCAATAAACTTCTTATAAACATATGTACATAATTCAGCACAATAGTGCTGAAATAACATAATATGGGAGAGATCATCTGAATGTAAATCTAAAAATCAAAAAGATATATATAGTCTTTAAACTTTGCCACCTTTTGGGAACACATACACCAAAGAATCGATAACAAAATTATGTTCCTCACAAGTAAGGCTATTGCTGTTCTGTTACTGTTGCGCTAAGGCACAAATTTAAACATGCCTAGTGAGTTACCACATTTTCATTTGTTAAGAAGAAAAATACTGTACATTAATAACACACAAAAAGAAATAATATTCACACCAGCACATTTCAAATCAAGTAGACACAGATAATAAATATGCAATCAAACGCTCCATGGCTCTGCTCTTTTTTTAAAACAAAAAATAATAAGCAAACATAAAACCTAAAATAAGTCCAACAAATATCAAATTTATAATATTAACTAAGTAACAGTGTCTGCAAACAGGATAGCAATCTTAAAATTCACAACATAATAAGGCAACAGGAAGTATTAACAAGTGAAACTAGCAAAGTACAATAAATGAATAGATAAAAATTCATTTGAAACTGTCCTCATACAAAGATGATGTAATGCATGTAAATTGTGAAGGTTTGGAAGCTTGTAAATTAAAATAGGATATAATAAAACTAACTCAAAACTGAATTTTACTCATTTTCTTCTAAATAAGAAATAATCACAACATAATTACATTAACTGATCTAAATTAAGTTTTTTTAAGTTAAACTATTAAAAATTCCATATGCATGTAAAATACCTATTTCTAATATACACAATTCATTTTAAATGTAACTTTACAATAAATTAAAAATAAATTTGAACTCATAATTATTTTATAAAGGATAAATACATATATTTCACTGTGTACCAAAATTCCTATCCAAAACTTCACAAGTTTATAGCATGCAGCAAATTATGTTTCAAATATTCAAAAAAATAAATTACAGAAAAACATCATTAAACAAAAACAAGCACAGTCAGAATTTAAGAGAAATAGCACAATTTGCCTATTATGTAAACAACTACATCAGCAATTTCTTAGAAGGGGAAACACACAAACGCAAAGCAAACTGAAATAAAAATGTAAGTCACAAAATAGCAAACAAATATCTGATGATCACATAAAATATATTTGAGGTTACAAAGCTACCTCTTAAGTGATAGGAATGGCACAGGGAGTATATCGATGAGGCTACTGACTAGATTGCGATATGCAAATATACCATATCCCAGTAAACTGCCTCTGATATACATGATAATTAAAGGATTTGCATTAAGAGTGATTAAAATGTAATTTGGGTAGAATTTTCTTGTATATACTTTCAGTGAACAGTAAAAAGGTATTTTAAATAACCGCACAAAGATTTAATAATTAGAATGCTCCGGAAAAACAAATGTACAATTTTAAATTGAATTTCTCAGTAAAACAAATCATACATGAATTAAACATATATAATTTACTAAAAATATACATTAATTGCTTTAAATCATTATCTCCAGTTCAATTAAAATTTTAAGAAAATTTTTTTAATAAAAGAAAAAGACAAAAATAATTAGAATTAGGGAATCTTTTTTTAAAAAATCTAAAAAATATTTAAAGAACAATATTCAAGAGGCATAATCACATTTTTATTATTTTTGAATACAATTATCTCGTCTCTCAAGAAATGCAACATTAAAAATTTAGAATATTTTTTAAGAATCAAAACCTAACAAGTTATAAGGCTCATGCCATGTATTAACAATCTGTACAATTATATATCAATATTGATAAAATAATTTCTTTTGCTTCTTATCAGCACACACACACAAATTAGGTATATCCCCCTTCCCCAAGAAAATATTTTGGCATTTATCATGCAACCCAATCTTATTAACAATCCATGACTGAAGACATTTTACATGCAGGCATAATATAAGTCAACTGAAACATGCTCAATGGCAAGGAAGTTCGAGATATGCACATAATTCATGCTTGTCTTTTCATAAAAAAATCAATCCATAAAAGCCAAGGGCAATTAAAGATTAATCTATTTTAATGCTTCTCTACTTAGAAATTGATATAATTCAATTACCTTAATACCTAATAAAGGAATGCAGGCAAATTTAGAACCTAGTATGCATGAATTAAAATAAATTATTTTGATAAGAAATAAAGCTCAGTACCGAATTACAACATTGGTACACAGAAAATATATAAGTTTTAGCCAAATATTTTCAAACTTTATAGACATTCTGAATCGAATAAATATATTTAAAATACAAAAACATAACAATATTCTAAACGATATCATATATTTCATTATGCCATACAATTAGAAATGATACCATTTGAACATCCAAGTCAAACAAATAAAATTGGCAAAGTTCAAACACTAAGATTCATAAATTACTCTGTAGTTACCATGATTTAAAAAACTGGAGGAAAATTTGCAGACAATGTTGTTTAGCTTTAAATTTTAAAATCATTTAATATAATACAATTTGATACATCCCTAACAGATATTTCTTTCTAATAAAGTGTAAATGCCATGAACAAGTGAATAAATTGAAAATTCACAAATTACAAGGCTTTTATGGATCGAGACAACACTTTCACTGCAGTTCATTCCAAAACATTACACAAATGACATAGTTTCAAAGTGTGTAAAAGAGCAATAACTATATAAAGCCATGCTGTGGGGGCATTGGGGAGCAATACCTGGTGAGGTAATGAGGTGATACACTAAATACTACACATATTTTTCAAATAACAAAAAACACATAAACATGTGGAATAATAAAATTACAAAATTCTTAAATTGAGAAAAGGCAATAGAAATAATGCAATAAAAAACAAAAAAAAAAATTAATATATAGTAAAATGAGATTTTTTAAATACAGATTAACAAATAAAACTACCAGGCAGTCGTCCTTTTAACTATAACAAGATCAAAATATATAATTCATCAATTACAGAGCCAACCTTCATAAATATTAGACATTCACTTAACATGATTAAAACTGTCAATTTAATAACAAAAATATATATAAAAGTAACAAAAACTGGCACTTATTGGGAGAAATGAATGCTTGCACACCTCAAAAACTCACCAGGAGGCCCAAAACTTTGTGTATAAGACACTCGAAGCAGAGAATAGGGTAATTTGAAGAGTTCATGGGGCAAGACCACGTGATAGGGTCCCACAGCTTTTTGATTGGCGCTCAGAGTAAGGTGTGCGCCGTTTGCATGAATGCAAATGTGACGTCTGCCCCTGAGCGCTATCGAGCCCTTGAAGTAAATAAGGTCTCCCCAGGGCTCGAAAACATAATGAAGACTTTTCTCATGAACTGTTCACACCATGTGGTAAACCCCCACGAGCTTCGTCACCAGAGCCCTGAGGAGTAGGGGGGCCATCTTTACGAGGCGGCATCCTTTCGTTGATCTTATCAAGTCCCTTGGCTTCTTCAAAGCTTGTTATCTTATGGTTAGGAGAAAATCCTGCTAAAGCTTTAAATAAAAGTAAAAAGAAGAGTTATTACTTTTTAAATATATTATACCAATACAAATTTAGATTTTTTTTACAATTAACACTATTATTTCTAAATCCTCAACAAACATACCAACATTTTCTTTTTTTAATCACGGGTTTTTAAAATCCATTCACAAATTTTTTAAAATTATATTATATTAAAAAAAAACTAAAACATTGTGATATCAAGAGAAAAGCATCAAAATAATTTCTTAACTTTTTACTTATTTCATTGTGAAAAAAAAATGTAAATCAACTGCTTACAAAAAAAATTTCCTCAGAATATTTTTTTAAAAAATGCTTTTAATTCATGCATTGTATTACATATTTTTTAAACAATTACTAAATATTATTTACAGCATATTGCATTTAAAAGAGTCTACTCAATCCAAAAAAAAAAAAAGGATTTTTACTATAACAATCCAAATATTAATTAAAAAATTATGAATTTTTAAACACATCTTTTAAAAATATACTGCAATTTTTTATTGCATTAATTCATATTATATAACTTCAGCAAAATATATATAACACAAACAAATATAGCATAAACAAAACATAAATGATACACACAATATATATGATTAACATTTTTTTTTCTCTTGCCAATTTTTCATACTGCACATGTATCAACTATGCTAAGATTATCTATTGAAAATATTAATATATTAAATCTAAATGAGTTAGAAACACTTGAAAGAATTTGAAAAATGCCAAGAATAGTTTCAGAAATACATTATGCTAAAGTATGAAATCAGTTGCATTCAAATATTAAGATATGTCTTGTACTAATATTATATATTAAGAATCTAAATATTAAAATTTACACAATTAATGATTATTCACAAAGAATAAAACTTTTAATATTTACCGTAAATACAGTATGATCAGATTTTAACGAAGATTCAAATTTTTAAATAATTATCTTTTGATTGCAAAATACAAACATTATGCAGAATTAATTCAACACAAATTAGAACAAATAAATTAGATTATAAAATTTATACCATTTTTAATTGAAGTTTTTCCTCCTTGAAGAGTTCCAATAGGCAGCTGACCAGTTGGAGTAAGGCCTTTCAGCTGTAATACACTCTCACTTTCTTCCCTAAATAACAGAGAAAAATAAAACCAATGCAACAAAAATAAACTTATCAGAGAAAATGCAACCAGAATATGGAAAAATCACTTCGTTATAAAGTTATATTAAAAATGTTGCATGTTAAATATATAAAAACTGACTTGATAATACATTGAAGTGATTAAAATGCTTAATCAAAGTAATTCATACAAAAAAAAAAAAAAACATGCATCCTAGTTCAAAAATTGGAAAAAAAATCTTTAAATACAATTTCTTGTCTTCATATTACTTCAGGTATACTTAAAATTAAACAAATATATATAGCAGGGATGGCGAACCTTTTTGAGACGTGGGTCAAATTTTCTTCATATTTTTTTTAATACTAGCTTGTGGGTCACTATTGCAGTCACTTTGCATCAGAGTTAAGTTTAAAATTCTTTAACTGAGTATTTTTAAAACTTAACATCTTTAAAATTCAATTGGCTTAACAGGTAAAAATGGGCGTGGTTTGACGATTTAAATATTTTTAGTGGGGTTAAAAATTGTTAAATGTTTTGTACAAATGGCATTAAGTGTCTGAATGAATGAGGAGTAACGAAAATTACATACAATATATATTATGATATATTATTTATTAGTATATATATATATATCTATATATATGTATAACAAAATTTATTATAAAGTATTTAATAAAAAAATCTGTTGCTGTTTATTTTCAGATAGTTTTTTTACTAGGTTAATTTTTCATATTCATTAGTTTAAAGCATTTTGCAGTTAATTTCCTAGTCAAATCTATTTCTATTAGAAGATTTTACAAAGTTCATATAAGAAAACAATTTTTCACCCGAATATGTGGACCTAAACATTGTTAAAAGTGCATTAACTAGTTTTTTCATTGATATAAAATTTTTTGGTAAAGAATCCCATACATTTGATATAATATTTTCAATTTTTACTGTGGGATCAATATTATCTGCACTACTTTCAAACAGTTTTCCTTCTATTTCAGAAATCAAGGCTTCAAATTTTGTTTTCCACACTACCCTGCTTCGAACTAATTCCACTTCTAAATTATCGATACCTAGCCACATAAATTCGGTTAACTCCATTGTTTCAAATTCTGTTTTATATGGATTTAAAATAAAATGAAATGTATTTTTCAAACTTTTAAGTTCATCGAATCACTCCTCACAAAAGCTTATTTTATTTCCTGCATAATCATTAAATATTTTTTAATTGCATTTTCTTGAATGTCAAAGGAGTTTTCAAAAATTATTGTGTTTTGAAAATGTTTTTGTAAAAAGAGTAAATTGGAAATATTTCATGATTTTCATTTCTTAGTAAAGGTATCAAGTTTCATCATAAATAATTTCGTATTTCCAAACATAGTTAAAACAATCAGTCTATGCCCTTGAAGTTTTTTATTCAGTTCATTAAAATGCTGAGTGATGTCGCATAAAATCATTAAGTCGTTTAACTAATGTATATTGGTAATTCATAGAAACTACGGTATTTTTTAATTAAAAAGAGCTTAATTTCTTCTAATAACGTTACAAAACAATTAAGGACTTGGCCGAAACTAAGCCATCACATGTGGTTGTATGTCAAAATCCCTGAATATTGCAATTCAATTTCCTCTAAAATTTGTGTAAATTGCCATTTATCAAGAGCTCTTGAGTTTATTAAGATACTGAATGAACAAAAAGTTTTTCCCTACCATACTAGGTGCACCATCTGTTGTTATAGAAACTATTTTCTGAAGGTAAATATCCATTTCTTCAAATGCAATATTAAATTCTTTAAAAATATTGAGATCGACACACTTCCCTTTTAACGTTATTAGTTTTACTAACTCTTCTTTCATTACATTTCCATACTAATACTGAGCAAAATCTAAATAAACCCACGTAAACAAACAAGTGGTTGCCTAGCAATCATGGGTCAATTAAAACGCTTGCGTGTGTCAGGGTCTGACCCATCACTAATATATAGCAAGCTTCAACCCTACTTCACTGCCCTAAGTCAGTAACAGTTTTAGAAACTATAACAATTTTCCATTTTGGTCTATTGACTTTTCATATATTGGTTTTTTGTTCTTGGTTTTCAGTTTCAGAATTTGGGCTCTGTTTTATAGGATGTTTAATTTGTCTATCATTTCTTTTATTTTTCATATGTGGATATTTTAAGATTAAAAAAAAATAAATTCAGATACTTAAATTAGTAAGTAATTTTTACAAAACGTATAAATTCCTTTCAGCTGGAAAGATTACAACTGATGGTCAGTTATTTTTACTTATATCAGGAATTTTGAGAGTAGTTGAACGGAAATTATTTTTAAAAATTTTTCCATAAAATTATACCTTTCCTCTCTATGATCCTATAAGAAACTATAAAAGTTGTTAAGAATAAACCAAATAAATTTTATCTGTCTTTAAAATATATTCCTAATATACTAAATATTTGCTTATAAAAAAATTTGCAATATATTAAATAGTAAAATGTACTGAGATATTCTGTTTCATAACATAACTGAAAAATCAGTATTTATTTATATTTCAACAAAAGAAAAAGTAATTACCTCAATACCGAGAATACACGAGCCATCTTTCCAATAGCTCTAATTTTATTACGAATTACCTCTTTTCTAACTGACGCTGAGGCAGCAGCTAAAATAAAATGCAAAAACAGTTGAAAAATAGAATGAAGTTTTGATACATTTATAAAATATTTTACAAATTTTAAAGAGTTACATTTGCTTATTTAATTAGGTAATTTAGAACTATTTTATATTTTTTAAAAATTACAATTTGCCATAAGTAAAAACTATGATATTTGTGTATTATCACAACCATGCTGACAAAATTCGGTGACTTTTTTGATGGAGAAGTATGACAATTTACAAATAAATTTTTAATATAGTGACTTTTTATTGCTTTCAAACCAACTGTTATGTCTTATTTCTAAAAATGTTAATTAGTTTTTGATAATGCATTTCAAAAATGTCTAATTCCAAAATTTAGCTTCATGGCATGCGAATAACATTAGGGCTTCTGAAGTAAGATGTATTCTTAAAGCAATTTCATCGCATTTTCTTCAATTGATGGCAAATCCTATAATCCCATTAAAATATTTTGATGAAAAAAAAAAAATATATATATATATATATATATATAAACCCAAGCAAAACATGAACGAAAATTACTATACCATTTGCCTAAACACAATTGGAAATCATGTGTAGTTTGACACAAAGCAATGGTATTATTACATCGTCAAAATTTGATGCATTTCTTTACTTTGACAATTTCCCTCAATATTATTGTGATAATACACAAGAAGGCAATAAAACATTATATTAATAAGAAAGATCAAGAAAATATTTCATTTCCTTAGCTTTATTAGAAAATATTTACTTAATACAAAACAAGACATTTAAAAGTTTTATAATGTTACTTATAAAGTACAACACACAACAAAAATAAACATTTTGAATTAAAAAAATATAGTTTAAAAAACATTTAACACAAATCACATAAACATTCAATAGCACATCTAAACTACATAAGAGTTGTCATCTTAAACAGGTTAAAAATTTATAACTAATGTTTAGACAATTTAATTTTAAATAAAAAAATTTTAAATGAATATTATTTATATGCAGAGTGTGTTTCTCACACTTCAAACTTAGAGGCATACTAATACAATTATAACAGACAACAAGTAAATTCAATTTATATACAAGAAAATAATACTTTCATCAGTTAATTCAAAAGAAATTTTAAACTACCAAACTGCAAAAAATTTCAGCATCTGTTTAAAAATGACAACATAAACACAACCACTAAACTATGAACACAATAACATCTATTATTAAAAAAAAAAATTAAAAACAGCCTTTAAATTTTAAATGCAAAACATTAAATACATCAAGCAGCAAAGTCATTGAAGCTATGTAACATATATACTGATGCACTCTTTTCCATTTTTTGCAAATTATATTAACTTAATAACCAACCATATTAATCCATCAATGAATACAAATATTTAAAAATGTGTTTTTGAAACTACATGTTCTACAAATGCAACATTAAAAAACTAAATGCTTTCAATAAAATTTAACAGTTAAAAGTTCATGCAGACCACAGGTAACAAGTTCTCCCCTCCCTTTAATTCGCTTATTGCATATATCCATATATACTGCAATAAAAAAAAAATCTTGAAATTAATCGTAAATAACAATAGTTTCCTCCACCTTTTATTAGTTCTGTAACTACATATTCATTTTTTTTTAAAAAAAACATTTAGAAATTATCTAATTATAATTATAAGAAATACATATGTACAAATAATTTTTCATAGAAAACTGCTCACATTTCTTTTTAATAGTTAACACCATACTATAAAATTAGTTTTATTTATAATAATGAAATTTGATACTAAGCAGGACAGGAAAGTTTAGACACTAACTTACTAACTTTTAACATTAAGTAAATGATATAAAGTTCATATGCAAAAAGCCATTGAATTTCATGAGCTTCTACCAAAATTTTAAGATTAGTTATAAATGCCTTCTCTCTATTTCAAAATCATCAACTCCATAGAAAATTTTTTTGATAAGAAACACTTAATATTGCATCAATTAGAAAACTGAAATACAATAAAAGCAGCATAGAAAAGCATGCTTATAGCATGAAATTTAGCAGACAGCTAATAAAAGGCAAGCTACAACATTATTTAATGTTCAGAACATGCACGAATCAAATATTTGTTATTTTTCTTTCAAAGCTTATTAAATATGCAATTACAACTTTTGTAAACAATGCCTATTAATTGAAATGGGTATGAAAATTACAAAATTATATCTGGGATACAATATTTATTTAATATCTGAATACAATTTATTTTGTTAAAACTGTTCTATATTCAATAAGAATTCATATATTAGATTAAAACAAAATTCATAAGAACAAAGTTTCCCACAAAAAAAAATCCCTTTGGTAAATTATCCTAACAAATTAAACATAAACTGCAATAGCATTTTTAGCTTTATATTAAAAATTATAAATATTTCTGAAGCAATTTTGAGATTAATATAAACATTCATAAGAAACAAAATAAGTTCATTCTTAAACAAAAACTTAAAATGAATTTTGTTGATGTCTGCAATGCGTGTATTATATCACAATCTAATAAGATTGACTTTGAAAGAAAACACAGTTAAATACTATGTAAATATTGTTGGAATTACTCTTTTTAAAAGAAAATTTTTAAAAAACTATTAAAAAACTTGCTTGATTAAACCATAATATATATAAATGTTAAGAAATTTTTGCTTAAGTTTTATCAAAATGAAGATATCAAATTAAGAAATTAAGATAATTTTTAGGTATTAAGAAAATTAAGGTTACAGATTTTGTTTATTGAGATTTTGTAAATTTAAAAAGAAACACTAAAATATTTTCTCACCAAAGGTTAAACCCAGTTCAAACATAAATAAAATTAACACCAGCAGTTCTCTTATAAAACTCCTAAATAATAAATTCCAAAACCTAAATAACATTTAAAAAACTGTTTTGTGCAAGGCTAATATTTATCGATGCATAAGACACTTCTTTGCCCAACTTATAGATTCATTTTTAAACAAGTATATATAATATCAATTAATATTTAAATAAAACCAAAATAAAACCAACATTTTTTTAATTAATGTAATTTATTTACATCCTAAAAACCGATCCATGTACTTTTGCTTTCTTAATTATAGTAGTAATTTTGATTTTGTTTAATGTCAATCACCCCAATCATTCAAAGCAGTTTACTTGCACATTGTGACAGAATTGTTCATGTACCACATGATCATGAAGATATCCGAGTAAATATATCTGAAGTTTTCCTGCCATGCTAAGCATTCATCTAAATGCCAGACTAAATTAACTATTCCATGTAACCTTGTATGATAGAATCCAACTTTTAATTTCATAGGCGAACAATAAACTTAGGAACCAATTAACTCAGCCTGGATTGTTTCTGAGAAATAAAACAGGCAACAAAAGAACTATTTAGCAACCTTCTATACAATATGCACTTAAGAATAAATATTACTTATACAGGTATATTTAATACAGACATTTAATCAGGGATTATACTATCTTAACCTGACATAGCACATCCAACATTAAAAAATAAATTAAATGAAATGTGCCTGATTAATACTTTTTTTCTTGTATATGTATGTATAAGCCCCTGTATTTTTTTAATGTGTTTTAAGAACACTTACATCTGAAATATCAAAATCTGCACAGCATAAAACAGATTTTAAATATGGTTTTTAAATAATTTTAGCATGTAAAAAAATTAACATGAAAAATTAAAAAGTTTAAACTGAAAAATGGGGGGGGGGGGCCCAGAATCTCTAATAATTAAGAACTGCTGGCTTAAAAGGAGAATTTCAAATAAAAACTAATTAAGTCCCAGAATTAAAACATATATTCCTTAAAGAAAAGAAAAGAAAAACCCTATTGCACAAATATTAGTCAAAAGAATTTTATCAACATAGATTTAATGACTTTGCTTTTTTTTAAAAAAATTTTAAATAATACACCAAAACAATTGACACAGCAAAGCACAAGTGACTAAAAAGCACATCCACGTGACTCAACAGTGCACAACACTATCTACTTGCACATACAGGAGGAATTAAGTGCACTTACACATGGCAGTGGATGAGAAATGGGAAAAGAGAAAAAAATTACATGTCAGTTTCATGGTTGTAACTCTAGTAAAAATCACATTAGTACAAAACTAAATTCAAAAACTAAAAAAATTAGTAAAATCCCAAATAATGAAAAAAATGCTTCTCTCGCAGGCTTAGACATTCATTCACTAGCAAAATTTTTTTTTTTTCTATTTTTGCCTAGTAAGCATATTTTATTTTTCTTTCTGCAAGCTGAAATAAGGCAAGCAAAAAGTTCTTTTAAAAATGCCTAAATTGATTGTATGCTCAGGCAAAAATAATGCAGCAAAATGCTCTTTAATTATTTAATTAATGCCCTTTATTTTAAAAATCTTTCATACATTTTCCAAACTGATCTAGAATTTTAATGTATGCAGATAAGATGCTTAAAAAAATTGGCTTTAAAACAGCTAATTTATTATGTTTAAAAGATTTTCAAAATATTTTTTTAAAAAAAAAATACTCCCTAAAAATCAGTTTTTAAAAAAATACACGTTTGAATTAAAAAATTCAACCTATGTATAAAGTTAAGTTTGTAATTTCATATAAAAATTAAAGTTTTGCTATACACATAAATTTAATTCCTTTGTGACCATTTTAATACTGATATATTTGCAGTTAAAACATTTGTTACTTATTTAAAAATCAGAATACTGTTTCAACAAGTAATAAATAAAAATTATGTTTACACACATTCATACATATATATATACTAAATAATCTAACCTAAATACAAATTGTACAATAGATAAATTACGGTGAATATATTTTTCCTAATACATTCAAACATAAAAATTTTAACTACTTCATTTACACTGGACAAATTTCTTCCTCTATTCTTGTTTTTCCATCAGACCTTTCTTAACAGATATACTTGATATAACTACGTGCACAAAAACTAAGAAAAAATTCATAGATTATGAAAAATATGGATTAAAAAAAGCTATTGGAAAAAATAAACTTATTGAATCAACTCAGATGTTGGTAGCAAATCTTTGTTTATACCAGCAAAATTTTTAACTGGTATGAGAAGTGAATTTATCTATATGTATACTTGTTTTGCTACATATGAAAAAGTAACTGAAAATTTTAACAAAGGCAGCCCTTATTGAAGGGAAATAAATGTGCAATTTTTTATACTGAGGAAAGGAAAGGAGATGTGGATCAATTCAAATCCTACTAAGTAATCAGATTTTCAATTTAACATAAGAAATGACTATACTTATGCATTTGTAAAAATTTAATTTACACAGAAAAAAAAAATTCGATTTCAATCAAAATATATAACCTAACAAAAATATACAATTCTGTATTTGGTTAGTTAGTGCCATAAATTGATTAATTAAAAATTAAAATGAAATGATACTAACTCAAAAAGTGATATCTAATTGCTTTAAATAAGCAAGGGCAATTGCATCGTGCAACTTAAAATTTAGTTTTTAGTAAAAATTTCACATCTGGAATACAATTCCACAATTCTATTTATATAATACTTCCAACTAGAAGTAATATATGAACCAGTATTTTGAACAAATTGTCTTTATTTAATGCAGAATTTCAGCAAAAATCGATTCTCAACATAATTAATGCTTAATCAAGCTAAAATATGCAGTTTCAAAGAAACTGCTAATGAAGGAAAAATGAAGATTCATAATAATTTGAATTTTTAAGATTCATCTGCAGAAATAAGTAAAAATACATGAATATCCATAAAGGAACCATATAACATGAAATGTAACATGGAAAAAAATAAGAAAAAGCCAGAGTTTTCAAAAATAAAAAAATCAGAACAATTTTAATAAGCAGCACATTATCAGATTTAAAACACTAAAGAACATATAAATAAATAAGTACAATAATTATAATTTACATCCCAAATACGCACAAATTTTTTTTTTTATTCTAGTTTTTATTCAAATATCTTTAAAAAATTTATTTAATTCATTGATAATTATTTTATGTGCATATTAATTTTTTTTAATGTCTCACACAAAATCTATTCAAAACAAAGAAATATGTGCAATATAGTAATATTCAGATAATTTTAAAAATCTTTACTTATACAAAAGCTTTCTATTAAATGCTTTGATTTATTTCTTTAAAAATTCGAAAGAAAAGAAATTCAAACAGTGGTGCATATAATAAAAACAATCATGATTCCTAAAATTTTAAAAAAGAATTGTCATTTTTACATGACTTTTTCTCAAATCACTGAGATCAAAATTCACAAATACTTACAATTCTTAAAATTTTATATTTGAAAAACAGTATAATTCATTTAATTTTTAGATATATAATCATAGTATATAGTAAAAACAAAGGATTTAATATGGCACCACTCATTAATAACATAAAAAGAACTGAAATACAATTTTCATCAAAACCTTTTATACATATGGAACATTTAATGAGCTCCTAACACACTCAATAAGGGAAATAAAAACATATATATTTTATATACCATTAATAACTAAACATATGTCACATCAAGAACAGATCACTATTTATTTAAAGAAACAATATTTTTGTATTTGAATGAGCCTGCAAATTATTAATCACTTTCATATTTAAATATACCATTAAAATCAACAACATTTTTATACAATATACAAATAATATTTAAAATATTTGTTTCCTAAAAATACTAAGCATTCTATTCCATGCTCTTTCATAATTATATACTAAAAAAGCATTATAAATGTTGCTTTTTTAAATTAGTTCAAACTTTATATATAAACAATTTAAGCATTAATCTAGCATTTATCAAACATTATTGGCAAAACAATTAAAATACAGCATACATATGTTAGTTATACTACAAAAGAATCATTAATTCAAATATGAAAACATTCACAGCTAAAGTATAAGCCTATACTCTAAAAAGCTTTTAAAATTATATAAATACAGCATATTTAAGAACTTTCTACAGAAAAAAAATTGTTTTTAAAAAATATCTTAAAAGTTCCCCTGCATTGGTTTCTTATGATAAGAAAAACTTCAAAAAGTATCCAAGACACCTTTTACTTCTTATCATATTTTAATGAATGAATTTTTTACTTCAAGTATCAACAATTCTAAATACATTTTTTGAACCAAGATATGTTAATTTCGTTCTAAAAGCTGTAAATTTTAATTGATTCTTTTTACTTCTCTTAACTTTCATTTAAATTTGTACAAAAAATTTACTGAGAGTTTTGGAACATTAGCTTTATTTCAACTAAGTTTACTGATAGATTTACCTATAATGCCAGCTTGTGTCAATTGAACATAGCAGTAATTTTAATTTCCCAATTTAAAATTTTCTTTTATCATATGATTGAAGAGTATGGGAGTCTTAAAATGTTGTCTTTTGACATTGAGTCATCACATCCTCAATTTCAACTGTATCAACAACTATTGTTAAGATTTTATTTCTTTTAAAAAATAGCATACACGTGATTACTTGCGAGTTATAACTAGTTATATTTTTTTATGACTTTTTCTTCATTCTTTTGATTTTCTAAAAATAAAATTTAAACTGTCTTGCAAGAGAGGATTCGCTTAGTAAGAAATTACTATGCCTCTGAGAAAATTGTCTAATAATGAATCAAAAGAATTGCAAATACAATATATTGAAAAATTTAGCAAAGGAAGCACACAGAATAAAGATGAGCTTTGAGCCTAAGAGAAGAAATGTGAGGTAAAAAAAAACATCACAGCAATGTGATAAAAAAATACTGCTCTTGTAAAAGAATCCCAAGTGGCAAATGTACAAAATATGCCAACTATAAGTGTATTGATTGTAAGCAGTTATTTCTTCTGTTTATATTTCCATATCTTCTTGAATAATTGTTCTTATTTTACTGACATTTTTTTTATGTAACCCCCCCCCCCTTACTATCCATTCCTTCCTCAGTGGCTCAACAGCCTAGGGTGGACTTGGCCTTCTCAAAAAGCCTTTCTTCTTGCTAGTGTTCTCTAATTCTTAGTTCTCAAAATTAGGAGATCTTTTTCTAGGTCATCAATCCATCTAAGATTTAGCCTGACCTTTCTTCAGGTGCCATTGCTTGGACATTGAAGACTTTAGTGGAGCGGTCTTTGTACATTCTGACAATGTGATCAGCCCATTTACTTCGTTGTAATTTGATGAAGTTAACAATGTCAGATTCCTTATATGATTGATAGAACTCAAACTTTGATCTCCTTTGCCACGTTCCATTTTCCTGAATTCCTCCAAAACTAAAATCTCCCTTTCATAGATAATTATATTCTCATTTGTTCGAGACATGGATCAAGTTTCACATGCATAAGTTAATACAGATCTTAACAAGACTTTTATACAATAGAACCATTGTTTTTCTTTTGATTTCATATATTTTCTTATTCAATTAAGACATCTATTAGCCACAGTAATTCTCCTTTGGATTTCAGAAGTACAATCGTTGTTAACATTCGAACCTAAATAAGTGGAACTGTCAACAACTTCAAAATTATACTCTTCAATTTTAAAGTGGGAATTGTTAAAACATAATTTAGTGCAAGGCATGTATTTGGTATTAATCTCATTGATTTTCAATCCCTTCCTGAGGGTCTCTTTCTCTAAAGATAAGAAGGCTTGTCTTAGTGTGGAGGGTGTTCAAGCAATAATATCAATGCCATCAGCAAAAGCCAACAATTGTATCAATTTATTAAAGATATTTCCTCCTTCCCCCATATACATTTCCAAAAAGAATATTAAATGCACATTTTGTTCAATTTTTTCTCTTAATATTGACAAGTGCCAAAATGACATTTATGGAATGCCAAGATTTTCAGTTACTGCTAAATAAAAAAGACCCATCTCAAAAGAAATTGAATTTTTCACATTTTAGAAATAAATACACATTCATGTTTTTATTAACTAGCAATAAAAAAGGCTGAGCCAAATATTAGTCTATTTCATTCTATAACCAGTTAAATGTGGTTCTTGAATATTAGTTAACAAAGAAATTTCTGTCATTTTTAAACAGGGGAAAAAATGCTCATTTATTTTTAAGTAAAGCAATTTTATTCATCTAAACACCCACTTTTACACTTAACAAATCCTTTCCCAGCAAGAAAATAAATTCGATTTTTATAACTCTGCTTAGTTTTTTTTCCTTCAAAAGTGTCAACACCTTTCTTGTATAATTCTCCATTACTAAACTAATTTCCATGCATATAATTATCTAGAGATAAAAAGTGATAATTTAATGGAAATACATCTGGGCTCAACTTGAATGTATAAATTTTGCTTTTGTCCTTAGTGAAACATGTGGTTGTATTTAATTTCTATCTTTTAACTTTTTTATGTTTATGCTTCTATATTTTAACGCAATTTACTCTGAACAATCCCGAGACTACAGTAGCTAAGTCATTATGGTCATGAACTCATTTCTAGTATTGTTTTTACTGCCATTTAAGACCCACTACATA
>BMAV01002838.1:186621-227757 GCA_019973955.1 Trichonephila inaurata madagascariensis
GAGAGGGTATAACTTAATTAAATCTCTAGTGATAAGCTTATATATATAAGACTTGATAATAAATGATTCAACTCAATAACTTATTACATATATATATTCATGTTCAATAATACCAATTAGCAAACTTCATTTTTTTTAGCAGTTTAAGTTTAGCAGCTTAATTGGACAAATAATATTGAAAATTCTAATATAATTTTTCCCTCACAGAACTAATTTTTTTAATACTTTTTTTTAACATTTCAACAAAATCCATTCATGTTGTAGAATTACTCAATTGAATGGTTATCATCAACGCAAGTAAAACATTTTAAAACTTTTCTTGTAACATTTACAAATGTTATATTACAAGTTTTTTATATAAAAGGTGTAAATAGGGGTTTTACGGAAGAAAAATATAAAACTTTAAAAAATTTAATGAGTGAGGATGAATACATAAAAGATTTTTATTGGCACACACTTCCAGTTATGACACTAAGCACACGTCAAACAGGTGATTTCCAAATACATGTTTAAAAATATCAACATTCAATTCTTATACATATTAACATATGAACACCTGGTGCCAAACTTATTTCTTTTCTTTTTTTTGCAAACATAATGTAATTTTTATCTTAACATAAGTAATGTGATGTGCAAAAAAAAGTTATGTATTTGCTTTCTAATTTATTAAATTTTAGTGAAAGGTAGCTTCATACAAAACAGTTAAATCATATAAATAAAACTCAAATCATTCTCCAACCATTACCAAAAGAAAAAGAGAAAGACATAGATAGAATCAAAAGTGAATTTAATGATTTCCAATTAAATGAAATGGAAAATTAAATTTTGTAGCAAAAACTGTAGCAAAGAAAAAATTTAATAAGGCTGAGGTACTTCAGTACATATCAATGTTTATCGTATTTGTGAGTTTTAAAAATTATACTACAACTTATTTTAGTATAATAAACCATACTTCCTATCAATGATAAAATGTTTTTAATAGTAATAGTTAAAGTTTTATACTTCTATGAAATGCTGCTCAGAGGAGATTTTCCATTCCAAATAAGGTTCCTATGTATGTTACTAAAGTTTGTATAACAGAGGATAACGTCTAGAAAAGCTTTGACTAATAATTACATTGGTAAAGTAATTTGCTGCATTATCAATTACATCATATAGAATATTGAAATACGCCGCAACTGAACTTGCTATACAATGTGTGTGAAAGAATTATTCACAATAACTAACTTTAACGATTACAATAAGTACATTTCGTTCCTACATTTGGCTAAAATTAAAATTTTTGTGAAGACTACATATAAGATTAGAAGCACAAAATTGTATTAAAATCTCTTTCATGAAAATAAGCAAATTTATAGGATTCTTACTCTGTGAATCTTAATATTTTTAGTATGATTCTGATACACATTAAGAGAAATATTCCAAATACAAAAATGGCACAAATATATCTGGTAACAGTATATTCAGCAAATCAATTTATTTTGACTTGCTCTTTGAGAAGGAAACTTGATTAACTACTTAAGACTCTGATTTTATCCTGCATAAATTGTATATAAGTGGCACTCAGCTTTTTGTTTTATATGCTGTAAATTACTACATAAATATTCTATTTCTTTAGTAATATTTTTTTAAAAAAGGCCTTTAAATTTCAAGTACTTTTTAAATCAAATATTATCTTTTTATAAGACATTCTAAGCCTTTCACTATATGGAATACATCTGTTTTCAGATCTGGAATGTACCTTATATACACATGTATTTACAGAAACAAATCCTAACAAAAAAACAATAACTAGTAATAACTCAAGTTACATTGTGGTAGTAAAATAAAATTTTCCCAAACTCTGTCTATCCAAGTTTAAATTTATCATCATAACATTCTTTCTTTAAAATTAAAAATACCTACTAATTAACATGCCTACTTTTAAAATGCAGTTATATATATATATAACTCCAATAAAATAATCATTCAAAGGAATGGAATAAATTGGTCAATAAGAAGTGCAATATAAGAAGTGTATATAGAAATAAAGTCCCTATACTTAGCCCCTTTATTTTATGTAGCAATTTTAAAAATATTTTAAGCAAAACATAAATAAAGAATTAATTTAAAATCCATGGACAGGATTCTTTTCTAAGCCTTAAAGAAAGTCAGAAATTGATAAATGACATTTTGTTTCATAAAGGATAGAAATTTTGTTCACTGCTGATTTTGAGAAATAAAATTATCTACATTTTTAAACAATATTTTCTGTTAATATAACAATGAAAAACTATGAGAAATACATTTTGTATAAAAAAAACCAATTAAAAATACAAATAATTAAAACATTTCAAACTTAAAATGAACCAAAAGTAAATGTAGGTTGCCCAAATCAATCCTTCAGTGCTAAAATTTCAAATCCATATTGAGCATTGAGTTACTCAATAAGATTTATCATTATTTAAGATTAAATTACAAGATCACTATGCCCACAGTGTTATTCTAAACTTATGTTAATTCAAACCCAATGCATTAAGTCTACAAGAATATATTAAAAAATGTGCCAATGAAGCAGTGTACTTGGCTCTCTAAGCCAAAAGTAACATGTCGCTTTAAAATTTCTATATCCAAAGGGAAGGTAGGTACAAAGAAGTATTTTTCAAGTGAACTGTATTAAATTGTTACTACATAAAATAAAAATGTCCATGGGATACTTGTTAAAATCAAAATGGTAGACAAATTGAACTGCCAAGCAAATCTTAAAATTTACAATGTGCTTACTGTTTGATTTGGACTCTATTTTTTTAACAAAAGAAGAGGAATATTAACACTGATTTCATTCCTCAACAATTTTTTACAATATTCCATACAGTTTTCGATAACTGTAGAAAAATTATCAACAATTTAACCAGTTCTTACAAATGAAAAATCCCAAATTCATGATAGACAAAAAATGTCAATCAAGTTTAAGGCATTATAAAAAAGGCTTATAGAATTCATGTGATTATATCATTGCCTGATGTAGAGTGAACTATAATGAACAAATTACAGATGCTAAATTAATAATATGTGCTACAATTCAGGTTGTTTTAAGCAAATCTTTTCAGATAACTAACATAAGGATATTCTGATATAGAATACCAAATCAAGAATATGAAAATAAAGTCAACCAACTATGAGGATTTTCTGAAAGTAAAATTACATGTATTCATGTATAATCATAAAAAAATTAATAAATGTTAATTCTCAATTCGTTTTTTTACTAAGAATCTATTCTCCTGGGTTTATAACACTTGAGTTTACTTTTGTTTATTAACTTCAGGATGATTCAATTATTACTTACAAAATATGAACAACTTATCCTATAACTTTAAAAAAAAGCTCATTTACTAATGAAGAATTTTTTGTTCCACGTTAATTTCAACTTAAATAAGTATAACTGTCATAGTCCTCATTTTGTATGAACCTTTTCAGTTCAAGTGTAGTATAGGAGGGGCCACTTGGCACAGACCTTTTTTTTTGGCAACTAAAAGCGATCACCAAGGTACTTTAAGAATTATTTATTTATTTTACAGTGAATTCGATATCTCATTATGACATTTAGATAAAAATCGCCAAATCCGATGTGGAGCCCTTATACTACACTTGAGCCAACCTTTTCTTAATGGTTATTTGCAATGATTTTAATTCTGATGATAAATAAATAATCTTTAAAAATCCAAAACTTCACCAAGCAAATAATAATTTTAAGCTGAAAATGACAAAAAAAATCCAAGAATCTATGCATATAAAAACACCTCTATAATTCAGATATAAGAATTACGTAATTCAAATTTGGACCTTTATATACAGATAATTTTACAACATTAAAAAAAAGCACTAACAGTTAAAAGCACATGTTTAACAATTTGATTTGCATAACTATTGTTGCAGAATTTGTCAACCATTTACAGATCATGAAAAATAGTTTAATCATTTGAACATTACAGACAAAAACTCAAAATTCAACACTTCTTGTCTTGTAATAATTCACTTGTCTGTTATCTATTTAAACTTCGATTTTATAACTTGTGCAGTATTCTATATAATACAGACAGTTGAAATGATTCAGATAAATTCAACCATAAAAAGCAGACACAACAAGTAAAATGATAACAATGAGAGAATATTCTCTCTGAATAAATAGCTAATATAAACAATGGGTTCCTTAAATGTATCTACTTTACAAGAGTACCTACATCCAGAAAAATTCTGAGGAAAACAAGAACATTATTTTATTAATAAATAATTTTAAAAATGTGAATTTTTACAGAATGTTATTTATATAGCAAACAGATTCATATTCTACCCCAATAAAGTACTTAAAATTCATATTTTTTACATAAAAACAATTAATATTTAAAATTTTTATATAATTGAAAATTTAAATACACACATATCATTTCTAGGGTGAAAATAAACAAAAAACTTTTTAAAAAATCATCAGAAAAATGTTTTAAATTTCTTTCTGTACAAACAGTTGTGAGGACAAACTGCTTTTCAAAATGGAAATTCCCCCCATGCTAACTCTGTTCTGACAATCACATGCCATGGGTTAATGACAAGATAAAGTGGTTTATTGTTAAACAGAGTGGTTCTTTATAGTTAAGAAAGTATGAAAAGAAGAGGAAATTTTATATCTCCCCTCCTAATCAAAAACAAGAGATTAGTCAAGTTATTGACAATTACAAATTGACATATCATATAGTATCAAGCAAGCAAATTCTTTTAAAGGTACTATTCCTTTTGGTTGAAACATTAACAGTCCATTCACAGAAAAGTTATGAGAATTACATGGATAATTACTTATCTCTTAATATTCACAGATAATAGCCAAAATCTCATTATTGTGTAACATGCATTAGTAAAAATATGAAGCTTCTAAGAATTTTGTGAAGTAACAAGTTCCCATGGATTCTCACTATGGAGAATAGGAAAAAAAAATTGAAAAAAAACTTTATTTCTGATATTTATTGTAATTTTCAGCTGAAACTTGTTATTGTTTTGAGCACAATTGTAAATAATTGAATTACATAAAATTGAACTTCTATATTATAGAATTAAGTTATCTATCTGAAAGTCTACCTATTTAGATAATCTGATAAGACAGTGATCCCCAGCCCCTGGTCTGTAGATCAAATGGTATCAGGCCTCCTAAGGAAAATTAAATTAATTCTATTTTATTTGCTGGGGTGTATTTATCTTAAGTTTGTGCAAATTTCCACCAAAATCACTTTATATTCCATGTTAAATCACTTTATATTCATTTTTTGGTGTAATTGTATTTTATTCTGAAGGCATATTTAGATATAATTAAATTAAAATTATTAATTCAAAACAATATAGACAATGAAATCCCCCCGCGGTAAAATCATCAAACATTGACCGATCCGCGATGATAAAAAGGTTGGGGAACACTGTGATAAGATACTATCAAAATTTTGGCTCTTACAATGAATTATTCTTATCTGGTGTAGATGATAGTAAGACCAGGTTCTAAACAAAAATGGCAGTAAATATCCTCCAAAAAATTTATTTTGTTTCTGTATTTGGTACTTACGTATTAGTGTCACTGCAGCAAAATTGACACCACGCAATTTGTACCTTGATATCAAAACAACAAAGAATCTAATGTGTTTTATGTGAAAAAACACTAAATCAGTCAGATGTTGGTGGAAAGTGGTGCAATTCCTGTGGTGACGCTCATCGTAAGTACCCTTTATTTTTGTAGTGAGAACCCGTTGTTAAAAATTATGGATACTTAAAGATACTTTGTGTTTTTACTAGTAAGAATGTGCAATAGATTTCATTTATTTATGGTAATACATTAACTTCCTGCTTTCTAATTAAACTTTTAGCATGTAATTTTACTAAAATTAATTTTATTTAATTTCCAGATCTTAAGTACCTTAAATCCAAAATGAGGTACAAATGCATAAATTGATTTAAATTGTTTACTATTTTCTTTTTCTATTCTTTGTTTTTAGATTCCTATATTTGACAAATTTGAAATATACGATTAATAGAAAATGCAAAAGTGAAAGTAATTCATTTAGTTACTAGTTAATAAAAACAAACTGTTAATAATAATATTAAATTAAATTAATGTTACACACTGAGAATCTAAAGCTCAAATTATTCACTTTTACTTTTGTATTCTAGAAAATCATGCTCAATAAATGTAAGTCATTAGTTTTAACCAAATGAAACAATCTTTGAAATTACAGGAAACAAACCTTTATTGCAATTTCAAAGCAGCTTTCTTCCTTATCTCTTCAAGGGAATTCACACACATATTGATTATTTACTTTAAAATATTAATGATATTTTATTATTATTGATTACTGATATAATTATTGATATTTTACTTTAAAATATTTTTACTATAAAATTAAATCTGAGAGGGTTTATTGTTGGGACCGTTGATTACCTTAAGAATTAGAAAAACAATTTAAGTATATGCATACAAATACATTTAAAATTATTCTATTTTACTAAAACAAAACAAACCTTGGCAGTCTTCCAATCCTTTTCTTTTAAGATCATTGTTTTTTCTCTTATGTATATTAACAGGGGCATAGCTACTGCCGTATCAATGATATGGGGCCCCAACATATATGAGGAAAATTTGTTAACATATTAAGGGGCCCCCAAAAAGGGTGTGCAAGAAATTTTGATATGGGGGTCCACTCAGGAATAGCTATGCCAATGTGTATTAATAATACTCTAAATAATTAATACTTTGTTTCATTTCAGTAAAAAAACTACTCGAATACGATTCCAAATAAACTAAGGATTTTAATTAGATATAATTACCACATATACAAAATTCTTTTAAATCTTTACTTGTTTAAAAATATCTTAAATAACTAAAGAATTTCTGAGAATGAAAACCAATTTTTAAATTAGTCAACAGCACATGGTTTACTTACGACTTACAACATGATTATAGTAAATAATACAATAAGGTTAAAAATGCTTACAGTGAGATGAATTTTAAAAAAAATTTAATTACCTCAAGATTAATGTTAAATTTCATCACTAAATATAATCACATAATTTACTTCAAATAGGTCTTGGCACAGATTTTTTAATTTATATATATATATCAGGCTTATCAGCAAATCTCAAACATATAAAATATGGCAAATGTCATTTGCATTTCACAATTTATTTATATTATCTGAATAACAGCTAGCTTTCACAAAGATATTTAAAATATTTGATGATTTATTTTCATTTTCATAAAACTAACTAGATTGAAATTTATAAGATAGATCCAAAGCTAGATCATGTCAAATTCAATATATCCTTATATATATATATATATATATATTAATTCAAAAAGCTCTGGTTTTGAAACAAACAAAATAATTTAGTTAATCAGCTTTTAAATTTAAATGCTCTTTCAAGTCTTATTTTAACTAAATTTGCTTAATTATATTTATTTCCATGTGAAATCTTCTATTTTTTCTAAAAGAAAGTAAAAAAAGTTTAAGATTTACTTCAGTTTTTGTTCTTTGATGTTTAAGACAAAATTATATTTCAGCAATAATTTCTAATCAGTTAGGATCAGTTCAATAGTTCTTCACCAAACAATGTTCTTAATAAGTAAATATTTTAATGTTCATTTATTAAATAGCAATTCCTAATTTTCTTGTGATAATAAACATTAATTCAAAATGAAGTTAATACAAAATAATTTCAAAGAAAAAGGAAAATTAAATCGTTTTGAACATCCAATGTGGATTACTAGAGAAAACCTCAGAGAAATATACTCTGATGGAACATATCTGAATGAACACATTGAAGAATTTAGCCTTCAAAACTACAGTGAGACAATAAGAGAAGCAATATTTACAGGACAGAGTTATACAATGTTTCTTAATATTAATAATAGTCAATATATGCACGAATAAAATAAAAATTTGACAAATTTTATAATATACATAATGTATATATTAAATTTGCATGACATTCTTTATTAGAAAAATTCTGATAAAAATTTATCACAGAACGGATCTTCTAAGATATCTCCCGTTTTTGTAAATAAATTATTTCAAAATATAATTATGAATAAAAATCTTTTTAATTTAGTTTACAAATAGAATTTTTCCATTTTTAAAAGTAATGGGTCCACCCATATTAAAAGAAACGACTGATCTAAAAAACACATGGTCGGGAATGTAAAGAAAAATAAAACACAACCTCTACACACAAATTAAATCAATGCGTAGTCGCCAAGTCTAGCAGAAAAATGTATTCGTCTGTGAATTTTATTTGCGCAGAGTTTCATGTCTAAATTATTGACCTAATTCCCAGAAATGCATGACAAATGAGCGAATACGGTCGCCAAGGCCAATATTATTCTTCTATCGATAACTGACCCATTTCAATAAAATAAAAACCACATGATCAAGAGTTTAAAGAAGATGTTCGATTTTTTATATAAATGAAATATTGAACAAAAATGATCAATCTAAGCCCAGTAAATAAATGTTGTGTCCGGTCACACTTCAAACTAAGCCTAAGATATAAGGTATACTTACTTTTCACTACACGTTCCGATGAATTGAATTTTGTACTGTTCGCCGACATATTAGAGCTATCCTTTTTCTTTTCACGTTACTAAAGACATAAACAACACTTAGTGCTTACCACAACCACAAAGATGTAATACTATACCGCTAAGGGTACCACAAACGTCGTAAACAACAAATTTCTTCTTGCATTTCTCCAATGCGCATAATTATTCGCGCAAGCAATCTAATCCAATCTCAAACCATCTCCGTACGCGGAGAACCAAAACATTGTTGATGAACAGAATTGTATTCCAACCACGCCTCCAAACAACAAATGTTTCTTTCCCTAGTTAAACGCCTTTACTCATGTCCGATACTATCGCTATCGGTTAAATTTGTGTAGGTTTGATAAGTAAGGCATGTATATTAAATATGACAACTGACTGACACTGCACTGTAAATGAAGTGATGCCAGTTTGCTTTTTATAAAACTCCATTCATAACTCAAACGCAAAAAGGTCAATCTGATTATGGCTAATCTCAATTTATGATGAATAAAATTCTAATTTATTTCAACATTGACAACAAAACATTTATTAGATAGGACCAATAATATCTGTATTTTTCAATACTAAACAACCCTAATTGAAAAGTGTTTCTTTTTGTCTTTAATCAATATTTCAAGCACCATCTAGTGTCAATCATAAGAACTGTACTAGAGATCTAAAATGAAAATGGAAAAGTATCAAAAGGACTGATCAAAAGTTTGAAATGCGTTAATTTGCTATATATAAATAATTTAATTCTTAACTTATTACTGTATTTATTGTTAAGAGAACCAGTCTAAGAAATTTTAGCCTTTAAAAAGTTTCATTTCTGGAGAACTAAGAAAAACTTTTTAATGGTGAAATCTCGCAAAATGTAAACTTTGTAAAAATACTTCCGTAAAACAATTTAATATGTTATAAAAGTTCGCGTATGCTAATCAAGATTATAATAAGGTAACTTGATAAACTACATCGAAAACACTGTTATGAAACGAGTAAAATTTTCTTTGATTACATTGATTATTATAAAAGGTGTTCGAATCTAATGTCCCTAATTTGAGAAATAAATAATAGAAAGTTGGAAATAATAATAAAAAGTGAAAAAATAGATAACAGGACTTGCAACGTTTTTCTAAATATATATGTGTGTGAAGTGGATGGCGCTACGCGCTACTGCAAGCCCCCCTAGCATCCCCCTCCCAGGTGACTGCTAAGGGAAGCAGAGGGCAATGACTCGGACGGAAGAGGCAGCGAGAGAAGAGATATTAGAACACAGGAGAAGAGATTGAGAACGCAAGAGGCAGACACAATAAAAAGTCTTAAAAAACAATGTAAGCCATTTAGGCAAGGGCGCGTGTTTAAATGTTTCATTTAATTCATTAATTGTTATTCTTCATTTTATTAATTCTTGTTTTAAAAATAAACAGATTATTCTGTCAAAACATTTTACGAATTCATCCCAGTAACAACCCTTAGTTAGCACGTTAGCTCTTAAAATATTTAACCGGTAATGCTGTTCGCCGTACCATTTCCACAGCCACAGTAACAATAGCATCAGTTATTGAGGCATGAATGTCTTAAACATCATGTGTGAATCGTTTTATTTTACGTAATTTTAAGGAAAAGAACTCCATTGAGGGGACGTCTGAAGATCTTGGTCACCAGGCAATCAGTGCTCCACGTTCTATCAATTTTTAAGGAAAAGTTCTGTAAAAAATGCTCGGATATCCGTACCCTAGTGAGGAGAATCATCTTCTTGGGAAATAACAGTCGGTTGTAATTGCTGCATTTGAAGTATTATCAATATGTCCAGATCAGTAGCGCACACAGGAATTTTTCAAAGGGGGTACCGGGGTCGAAAGTTCACCATTCTTATAGCATGCTCCTTTTGATTTTGTCCATTTTCGGGAACAAAACACAGTAAAAAACTAATTATTGAATAAATAATTAGCATTAATTAATAAAATTAATCATTAATAACAAATACTTAATTAAATTTTATGTACTATATACTTAGAATTATAATCAATAGGAAAAAATATCAAGGGCTTTGAGGGGTGGTCCGGACCCCCAGGACCCCCCCCCCTCCTTGTGTGCGCCACTGGTCCAGATAAATGTTTGTCGTCACAAAAGTCTCAGCAAAGAAAAATGGCCTTATGATTGTAATATGGGAAAGAGCATACCACACACTGATTTTTGCTCTTTCTTTCTAACTTCTGTACTGTAAGTTTATTTTCTGAAACCCAAATACGCGCGGAAAATACAAATGTCGTCAAAATCTGAGCATTCCTCCGACAGTTTCACTTGATATCACCGACGTATCGCTAATAGATTTTTTAACTGACGAAATTAAGGTAATTTGATCCCTTATTATTATTTCGTCCAATTGATTAATATTATACATACGACGCTATTCAATTAACTTGCAGTTAAATTTTTGCTTCTTCAACGTTTGTGAAATCAGAAATACGAGAATAATAATCAAACTTTCCACCGATTTCATGTATTATAAATCATGACCTTACATTAGATTTTTAGCCATTGTAGAGAAAATAAAGTAGTGTAATAAGTTCAGATACAATTATAATTATAAAAGAGTCAAAATAAAAAAGTTTATAATCAAATTAGAGACTAATTCTTACAATTTTATGCAACCTTAAAAAATTTAATATATATTGCACCTTTTATTCAAAATGAGACTTCACACGGGCTTTAAATTTCTTTGGCGAATCATTTATTGTAGCACGCATTACCCCCCATAGTAATTCCATCGCTGCTTTCTTTAACCCTTTATCTACCGCATTATGATTTACTGCAAATTTTTTCCTACAATATTTTTTTTTTGAGTTACAGCATTGAAAATTAAGGGATATACATACAAAAAAAATACTCAACTTTGGAAAATTAATTCATTAGAGATAATTAATGAAATTGGTACTTTAAAGTACCGTCAGCACACAACGGTCTAAAATATTCTCATAATGCAAAAAGACCAAATGACTTTTTATAACGAAGTTTTAACTCTTAAAAATGCTAAATAAATATAGACACCCTACATTTTGTGGCATAAAAAATTTATTTTTGAAAATTATAAAATTTTTAAAAGTTACTTACTTTTTTTACAATAATAATAGGTTTTACACATTAACTTAAATTTGATAAAACTAAAAAAAAAAACATTTTTTTTTCATTAATACTTCATGTTGCACACTTTGAGTGGGATTTCGAATGGATGTTTCTTAATGCTCAAAATTCACAACAACCCCGATTCGAAACAAAAGTTGGGCAATGGCATCCACGATTTTCTTAGCGAATATCGACAGAAACAGACAAGTTCTCTTTTTTCCTTTTGCTTACGCAAAAACCTTGCTCATTTTTATTAGATTTGGGTCTCCCTTTTCCTTTCGGTTGTGCTTTTGATTTTGTAAATAGTCCTTTAGTTACACAACGACTGGAATAGATAAATTGTCATTCAGATGAATATTTGATAATATTTTATGGTATCGATTTGTTAAACGACATTTACTGACGTATCTACATCCGAAGACCAGTATAGATGACTCCTAGGCAGTTTGTGATAGTCGAATAAAAACTGTATAAGCCAATAAATCCATATATCTCATCAACAGTTACTGGCCTCACTTAATTCTGCTTTTGAGTGATATGGAGGCTCGTTTGAAAAACAATATTTTCAATGATATCTTCATCAATGAATTGTAAAAAGAAATCTGTAGGCGTAACTAAATGCAGATTTATCAAACCCAGATTTTATGGAAAAAAATTGAAACTTCGGTTTGGAAATCTCTTTTTCTCCATTGCCTAATCACTTTTGACTTATTACATCCTGAAGTAGGAAATGCTGTATTTTCTGAATAAAAACTGCTGCACCCTGGATCTTGTTCAATTTCTTCATCGTGTTCTTCAGAATCTGACGAAAATTCCAGCATATTATTTGCTGGAACTTCTTCATCTGAAGAATCCCCTGTTGGTGAATCACTGCTTTCAGATGGTAGGCTCTCTAATAACTCCAAAATCCCTTGAATACTGAGCTTTATTTTCCCAGACATTCTAAGAAAGAGGTAAAAAAACTAGTACCTTGAAACAAAAATAAGTTGAAACAACGCAACAAAAAATAACAATAAGCTTCACGGACGAAAAAAAACTAAGTTCTTGCTCCAACACCCAGTGTGCTGTCAGCACTTATAAGTACCACAAAATTATTCAACTGTAAAATTAATTATATGCACTGTTCACTTAAAATAAATAGTCATATCGATTACTAAGGTCTTCCTTAACATATAAAAAAATAAGACACTTACCTTTTGACATTAACCCCTTTTTCGGAACAAAAATAACAACCTCCACAATCCTATCAAAATGTCAGCTGAAAATGCAATTTTGGTTTTAAACTATCCGCCATCCTTGGTAAAATTCTCATTATAAGTCGTGCTGCCGTCTATTCTGGAAGAAGGGAATTGAAAGAGTATTCCTGGTAAGTATCAGAATATTTGTAAAAAGGATTATTTTATTCACTTTTAAAGTGAGTGGTACTTATAAGTACCGTCGGTAGATAAAGGGTTAAAGAATGTTTAAAACATTTCAAATTAGAATGCCATCTTTGGCACGTCTTTGCCTCCTATACTGACTACAATTTAAGATCGAACGGATTTAAATCCGAACCACTTGAAAACCTATCTATGAAGTCCAACCTATGAAGTCCAGCCCCTTTGTTTGTCAACTATTGGGTCATCTTCACCTCATGAGCTGGAGGAGAGTCCTGTTAAGAAGTCCAATCGTTTTCACTGAACAAGTGGATGTTGAAGAGCTCACTGTGTGTGTGTGTGTTGGTTCTATGATAGTGTCTTGATAAACATTTGCAGTAGTTTTCAATCCTTCCTTTCAAAATGAATCTCTGAGACACCTCTGTAGCTGACACCACATTAAACAATTACGGGAGACAGATGGTATACTCTCTTCTTCTCTTTAGCTTCTTAGGTACTCCTTGCATATGGACGGTCTCTCTCATTCTGGCAGTTAAAAATATTGATAATATCGATCTTCATTGATCATCCTGGATCTTGCGGGATCTTAAAAACAGGCCTTCTTTTTTATAAACCCACTTAAATTAAACTGCCTTCATAAGTTACACGTAACACACACATGGCTTTGAATTAAATTCTCTTGCAATCTGAACTTGAGACATCCTGTCTCAAGTTTTCAATGATTCGCCCCAACTCATTCCATAATCCAAACGGTGGTGTTCAATCATTTCTTTTCAATTTCACAGAATGTTGAAAAAAAAAGACATACCAAAATTTGCAGCGGTGTGAGAGCAAATGTAACATAGAAATTAGTGTGTAAGCTTACGAAGTATTTTCCTCTAAATACGTGATCCCGTTATGTATGTATTTCGACATTAAATATTTGAATCTTTGTTTGGATACACTAGTCTTATCTTTAGTTAAGTATCTTTGAGAGATTCATCTCAATATGTAAATACTTTTATTTTGAATACCAGAGTATTATGTTGGTTTTGAATGTATACAAATAAGTGTGGGGTTTTTAAGGTTTGTTTAAAAATTATGAGAGGATATAATTTAATGACCTCATGAAAAATAAAAATAAAACACACCATTTTACGAAAACTGTGTGATCTTTTTTTTTTACTATGCCCTAACTTCCTTTAAATAAATCGTGAATGTTTGAAGCAATTATCTTACATTTTTTTATGACAGAAATTAATAACGGATGGATGTTGGAGAAAGAAAACCGATAAGAACCACATGTCACAATGCGATCGCATACTTGCTGGTGTATCAACTTCCTGTGCAATTTTCAAGCACTGACCCATGAAAAAAGAAATTCCAAAAGTAGATTATCCTTGTCTTTGATTTTAAATTTAGAATGTTTATAATTAGAACATATATCAATTTATACAACTGTTAAAATACGAGCAGTTTGTTTTCTTATTGCGTTGATTTTCATGTTACACTAATCTTAAAAATACACATTTATTCAGAACATTTGCCTTAAGATATTCGGCATCGAAAGGTAATTGCATAACTTGGCAAGAAAAGATGGTTTTATTTTTCGGATGTGACAATCACTGAATAGTGGCTTAAGAAAATGTTTTCCTTTTTTATGATCTATTTGGTCGTTATTAACGCGTTACAATTTTAGGTTTCTTGAACTAGTTCATTTTTATGCGGAATATACACGATTTCGTTGCACTCAGTCTCCATTGAAATAAGCAACAAAATAAAATTTCAAAGAAAAAAATACCTAACATTTTTGCATTTCTTCAGATATTCGAGTTCTGAAATATAAATTTTATTTTTAGCTTTTAGAAATTTGTGAAAGATAGAAAGCACTCAAAAAATAGTTGCTTAGTTAATAATTACCGTAAAATCTGGCGTATAACACGCAACGGTGTATAATGTGCACCTATACTTTCAAGCTGATTTTTTAAATTTTTAGGTATATTCGTCCCATAACGCGCACCCCCTTTTTAACGAAGAAATTTGAAATATCAGTATACATTGCTTTTATGTTTTGAAGCAATTTATTCGAGGTATTATCCCAGACTTTTGAAAAAATAGAATAATACTTTTTTAGTTCATAAAGCAAGTCGTTTCTTTTAAATAAACATATTTTGATGTATGTCGAAGTCAATCTTTTTTTTATGCTCATCTCTTTCATTATTTTTTAAGGCTTTCATTTTAATAACCGGCGTATAATGCGCACCCTTAATTTTCGATCTTGTTTTTTGTGTTCAAAGTGCGCGTTATAAGCCGGATTTTACGGTAATTAAAATAAAAATATTCGTAATTTTTAACGTAGTATTGTACAAGAAGCATATGATACTGTTTAACTTTATGTTAAAAATAAATGAGGTAATTCTCTAATTAAAATTTTTGTTAGATGAAATTTTCTTCGTCGATTTAAATTTTAAAATTAAACAATTTAAAACATTTTAAAAATATCATTTTGTAATTTGGTGAAGTGCATTTAAGTTCTAATGACATGCGAGTAGTGAGGCAGAGAGCATACAATTAGCTACCTTAAGTAGGAAAACGTATATATAATTCACAAAATTCACTAACAGACATTTGACCAGGCGTTAAAATGACCGGTTAAACTGAATTTATTATGAAGGGTGCCGATCAAATTACATTTATTGCATAAATAGAAATGACTGCATTTATAATTTTAATTTAAAAAAAATAAAAGCAGCTCAAACTCATTCAGACACAGTTTGAGCAAAGCTTGTATAATATTCAGATCCGGATCATCAATATTCTACAAACAGGAAAAAAAAAAGTTGTGTGTGTGCATGGAGTTTGACGTTTCCCAAAACCTTTTACGCTATAGAAATTAAATCTTAAATTAATAATTCTTCTTATTTTTAACTTTTAACTATCCTGCAAATATTTTTAAAAATACAAGATGATAATATTACTGCATTTATTATTTTTACTACATAATACAAATCTTAAAATAATCTCGCTGTCATATAAATAAGGAATTTTTTATTGATAAACTTCACGTTTTATAATCTTATTTTGATTTTGAAATTTGATGGCTCTCTTTCAGAACTTAAAGTTGTTTTTGTTTTATTGTAAATTTTTTTAAAACTCTGTATTTAATCGAAGTCCTTCCATCCAGGAAAGCAAAATTTGTAATCAGCTAATTTTATAATTAAAATTATATATATATTTGTTCATAATTATACATAGCTTTTCCTTTCTAGCTCTACCAATGTTTTTGCTTAGGATGTTTACTACAGAGAAGCATGAATTGTGATTTGCGTCTTTCTTTCATATATAACTTTGACATCCTTTTTAGTTCTGTGTCTCCATATCAATAAATAAATTTTTGAAATTTTTTTAAATACAAATAAAAAAAATTAAATCTCGTGAAAAAAAAAAGCTTAAGAATAAAATAAAATTAAAAAAAAAAGAAGAAAGTTTTATTGGCAAACATCTTCCATGAGCCGGTTGCAGATTCCTCCTTGAGTAGATTCGCTTAGGCTCTTACAGTGATGGAAAAAATAGGGCCAAGCGAAAATCTTCATTGCTTTCACAGTAATACATCTGAGTTTTATATTACTTTAAATAAGACTCGGAAAATAAGTTTTAGTTATTCCTATCAAAATAATAACAATCAAATTGTGTTTTTAGTTTTATCTTATTTATTTATTTTTGCTCAAGCTAAAAATTGAGAAAAAGATGATGTGACCAACTTGAATTTAAAATCATTCGTTGTTTCATTAGTTTTTTGCGGATTTTAATTTTCAAGCTGTGAATCTGCTTTAACAAATCACACATACATGCTAGAGAGAAATCGTAATTTTTGTGAAAATAGGAAAATGATTGAACAAGGTAATATCCTCAATTTTAAAATATAAATCGAAAAAACAGCTATCTAAGACTGTTATAAATAACTTTTGTAAAAAACGGTAATAATTATGCACAATTAGAGCATACAGGCCTTTTGTCTGCATTAACTCATCTTCAAATGAAAGTCATTTAAGTCGAGTAAATAATAAAAGCCTTCCTTACAAATTGACTGCTTTGAACCTACCTTCCGCCACACGAAATGTACGTAATATCTATCAAAACATCCACACGCAAAATATAGTAAAATCAAACGCCAATCACATCCAACTAAGAAACATGAAATGTGGAGCGCCTAGAGCACTAGAAAAATTATTGCTGTTGGATATCTGTGACACAGATTCTTTCAGATGAAAATGAAGTGTTCAGTGAAAGTTCTTCAGTAGAAGTGGTTCTTTCAGGTGAAGAAAGTTTCATCTCTATAAACCAGACGGATTTAGATGCTATTAGCATGTTATCCAGCGTGAACCATCCTGGTTCTCGAAGAGACAATATGGTGAGAGGTCTGTGATGATATGGGGTAGTTTTGCCATCATTGGAACGATACCAGTTGCCATTTTGAAGAAAAAAAAGTTAGAAAACCACCAAAAAACACCCATAAAAAATTATTGCTGGAGATGTCTGATAACATTTGGAAAGTGCATATTCCAGCAGGAAAAGGCTTCCATATTCAATTTGTGAAGTTGCCCCCCTCGGGTACCCTTCACTTTGATTATCAGCGTGAGCTAGAAGTGTAGGATCAACGAAAGAACTAGAAGATTCCATAATCTTAATTTGTCTTTATTAAGACCTTAAACGTCTAACAGATTAGACAATAATAATATTTGTGAGAGAATCTACGATGACAAAACACACAATATAAATAATACCGAAATAACTTAACCCGGACCATTATCAATAACTAACACGCTTTAACTTAATTCCAATAATATCTCAGATTCTAATATTAAACAGTCAATCCTACCTTAACTTCGATCATCAATCCAATCTTAATAGAAGTTACGTTTTTACTCGAGTGCAGTGGTATGCACCTTGATCTAAAGGCTCTATCTCCGGAATAACTTCTGTTGGCTTTCACTCCACAATTGTATCACGCTCTATCATAACATTCCCTTACTCTAACTTCTGATATTTAAAAGCTTTCTAATTTGAATCTTTTATTCACGCTTCACTTCTTGGGTTTTGGTTGGAAAAGAGTTGCCATTAATTCTGGCCCCAAAGAACCCAAAGGATATGCCAATGAAAAGACGCGTGAGCCCGTCACAAATTCAAGTCCTACACAAACTCCTGCTTTCAAGTTATAAAGTTCAACTTCTTGAGTGGCTATCAAGAAGCCCTAACCTAATCACAAAGGTAAATTTATGGGGCATTTGGGTGAATGAAATTTGCATAAATGATGTAAGTTACACCACCGAAGACTAGTATAAAGTTTCCATATGTAGTTGGAAAAACATCTTAAAGAACACTTTGAAAAACTTTCCAACTCAACGACCTAGAGAATGATTGAGTTAATTGATAAGAAAGAGAGAAGGGTAAATTCTAGATTATTAGTAGTATTATAAATAAAATCTCATATGGCATTAACAATTTCTTCCAGCTTTCTACATGTATAAAAGTCAAACCACATGTAAAAAATAAATTTTCGTATAAAAAAATCATTTAAATTTTCGCCTTAGTATTATAGCTATTGACAAAACTGTTATTTCAGTCACACTGTGCTTAAATTCATTTACATTTTAAACATGTAATTTGAAAGTTATTGAAAATGTTCACTTGGTTCGAAGACTTTTCTTTGCGCTGCGTATGTATATAGATACATATTCCTTTCAAATTAAATTATGTTAAACTGTGATTCGGAATCTTTTAATATTTCTTTTCTCCAGTAAATTTATTGCTGCCATAAAATTGAAATTGATTTATAAATGTAAATCACATCTTTTTTACTGTTTTTTTCATCTGTGCAACTTGAGAATTTTTTTTTTTTAAGTTAACATCTCTTTACAATTTTATTTCATACCTAATAGTAAAAAATTCAAAATATTTGAGCTTTTACTAATCTCGGGAATACTTATTGTTTTTGGTCAACAAAAACTATAAGTATTTGATTTTTAAGAAATTGTAAAATTTTTCTGATTATTTAGTCAAAAATATAAAGAAAAATTTGATACTTATTCTTGAAGGTGATCGAAGATGAAACATTGAAATAAAAGCAGGAAAATAAATCCTCCCCATGTTTACTGATTAGCAAGATTTGCAACAGATTGAAAATTGACCCACCCGTTTCTTTTTTTTGTTTGTGATATTTAAAAGCTTTTTAGTAATAACATTCTTAACTCGAAAAGTGACAAATGTTTATTAAGAAAAGTAGCAAAATTGATTCTATTAAGAGCTTTATTCATAAATAGAAAAGTATAGCACAGGGGTGGCCAACCTATGGCCCACCTTGAATAATTTTGCGGCCCGTGAGATTCTTTACAACTTTACAAAATATGATTTTGTGCAATATTTTTGTTTTTAGTGCAGCGTTTTGTAACAAGGGAATACCATAATTGTTTCTATTTTATCACGGTGCTTCTGTTTGTATAGATACTTAGAAGTGGGCAATATTGCATTGTAAGCGATAACTCGCAGCATCACACTTGATTCCTGTAACTTTTTTTCTACTTGCACCTACGAATCGTTCGTTTCGAAAACGATCAAACATAAATCGCGCTCAAACTTATCGGATAAAAACCTGTAACATCAATTACGATGTACAAATACACGCATTGAGATCGACTTGCAAAAACTAAGTGAAAGAAGTGAGAAAAAAAAAAGTCTCATTATTTAAGTAAATTAAACATTATTTGATCATTGAATTGTAATTATTATATTATCTACTAGCTGCATGGCCCAGCGTTGCACGGGTTTTCTCTACTTTTATAAATTTTCCCTTCCCTTTACAAAAAAAATCAGCACTTCCAAAATTCTTTTTCACAATTCCTACTATTAGTTAATATTTGCAATCGTTAATAAAATACCTTCTATTCATCCATTCAAGTTCAAATACATTTTTCAAACTTGTTGTGGATGACACTTGATGCTGATACAGTTTTTCAAATATTCATTAATTAAATTAAAAAATGAATAAATAGTAACAGACAAAAATAACGTCGTTCGTTGAGTCCCTGTAGCGCAATGGATAGTGTGTTGAATTTCTGACCCTAAGGATGTGGGCTCGAATCCCACTTGAAACGGCTTAATTTCTCAGAATAAGATATTTTTTATTATACTGTTTTATTGGACTAATTAAATTTAATTAATGAATATAAATAGTTGTAAACAAAAAAAAAATAGTACAACACCATACATAGAAAGGACAATTGCTTCCTATTTTGTCACTTAATATTGTGATTCTGTGTCATATGTATATACATATTTATATGAATTGTAACTATTTAATAAAAAAGCAACTAAATTAATATTATTTAATTATTTCAGTATCACAGTTTCATATTTTCTGAACTATCCTTTTCTTGTTTATCATTGTAAGTATAGTAATTATGTGATACAAAGACTCAAAAATCAGTTTTTCAGCCGAACAATAATTTGTGAGGCTTTTTGTAAACAGAATCTTAGATCATGATTACCTATTCATAACACAAACATCAAAGGGTTTTTTTCTTTACAATCACAAGTGAAACTGCACCTTCACTTCCCTCCTATTTTTATTCTCATATCTACATGGCCCGGCATTGCACGGTCTTTCTCTACTTTTATAAATATTACCTTTCCTTCTCGTTTATTGATAAGATAAACGTAAAATATGACGAATGAAATTGATAAAAATGTGTGTATTTATTTCTGTCTGTTTAAAATATCTATGTCTGTATTCACGAAAAATAAAGAAAACAAAATAATAATAGTTCATTCTGTTTTAAATTTCCTTCAAATAAATATTTCTAATGGGTCCAAATCTAATACAGATATATATTTTTATATGCGCCCGCGGGAATGTTTTTCCGAAGTGGCCCGCAAGATCATTTGGGTTGGTCACCCCTGGTATAGTATTCAGTTTTTGAAGCAGTATCTTTAATAATTTGCAAAGCTTCATTATCCTTAATATATTAATTGTTTAAAATATCTTTTATGATAGCAATTTCCTTTTGGTTACGACCAAATATGAAATATTTAATATGCTTGATATCAAAGTCCTTTTCAGTCCAACTACATAAACCTTATTAAAAAATCGTTGTCCTTACTTTTTTCTTGCTATCTTACTCTTGGATTTTTTTTTAAAAATTTTCTACTATCAATATCTTAGGAAACTTAGTATACAAAAAACCATTATAGTTTTTTTTTTGTAAAATAATCTGTAATGTGTTTTTACAATAGTACATAGCATTTCCACAAGAATAAATTAGGATAGATAAAGTAATTTTCCTATCGCAAAGTATGTTTTGTATTTGGAATTTTCTTAATAATAGATAATTCAGCATTTTAAAAATCATGTTAAGGAAATTGCCTTAATTCAATTCTGAGTGAATTATTAATACTATTGAAATTATCAGCATCACGTCTGTGATGATTAATTATTATATTAATCTTATTAGAGATTTGGTCTATATACACTGCTCAAAAAATTAGGGGAGCAAGCCAAAAAAGTGAAGAAACCGTTGCGCGATAGCTATGTAAGGGGATAAAAGGAAAAATACAGATGAAACAAAACCCAATACAGAAAAAAAGAAGCAAAAAAAATTGTATAGTAATTGTAATTCTTTGGAATGGTATAAAGAACATGTAATGGTACTTCTAGGCAATAATTTAATTATATATAAATGACAAAAAACTGATGGTATGGAAATGATACATGATGTTTAATATGATGTGTGGTCCTTCCAAACTCTTAAGACTGCCTGACACCTGCTTAGAACGGATATGATGAGGATATCGACGAGACTTTGGGGAATAATTGTTCCACTCCTCATGAAGTGAAATGTTCACGTCTCGGACATTAAGCAAAGACAATGGTCTCACTCAATGCGTCGGTTGAATCATTCCATAGCATGCTAGATAAGATTTAGATTAGGAGAACATGCTGGCTACTCCATACACTGTATTGTCTTAGCTTTAAAAAGGTTATCTACAGGCGAGCTGTATGATTTTTGGCATTATCCTGCTTTAAAAGACATGAATCACCAATAACTACAGCGTAAGGTACGACATGGAGTCTTAGGATCTCGTCTGCATTCCTTTGAGCTGCCAGCTATTCGGAATGATATCCAGGTCAGTACGTGCGTCTATACTAATACCAGACCATACCATCAAACCATCTAGTCTGTAATGGAATTTTTACAGAACGAATATTAGTTTTAGTGCCCCTTTCTCGTCATACCAAAGCATATCTGGCATCCCACTCTAAACTCAATCCGGACTCATCCGTAAACAGCACTTGACTCCAATCACTTTGCATCCAATCTTAATGTTCAACAGCCCGCTTTCCTTAGACCGCATCGTGTCTTGCTGTCAACGAATACATACCATTGACCTACACGCATACAGATCAACCCGCGTGAAGCCCATTTCGGGTTTGGCTTGAGACCTTTAGTCCTGTTATTTTAAAAAAAAGCCTGTCTTTGAATATGTGTCGCATTGGTTGTTCTATCTCGACGAGGTGTTAAAAGGATATATCGGTCATTATTTGCTGTGGTAGTCTGTGGACAACCCCTTGTCTTGGTTGACGTCGAACATGCACTGTTTCTTATAATCGATTCCACAGTCTTACAATGATACTTCTTGCCATTTCAACAGAGTCTACTACAGTTCTTTGTGTTTGCCCCGATTCCTGTCTCCCAATAATACACCAAACCAGAGATCGCCAAAATGGTGGTCTGCGAGGAAATTTCGATGGTCCCCAGAAAAATTTGGAATATATTTACTCATCACTTTAAGTTATGTTTTAAGATGCATTGAAACATAGCTCAATTCATAACAATACGTGAAAAGTTATAAAAAAGTTACTTTATAGAATAACGCCACTGTAAATAAGTCGTACTGCTGTAGCTGTATTGTTTTATCTACATCATTTGTCTCGTTTCGTTTCACACTCTTCTAATGTTTCACTCTCCTGTATGTTACATATATATATATATCAGTCGAAGCATTTAAAGGTGGGCTTACGGACATATTGAGTTCAATATAAGATATATCCAACATATATTCTATCTCAGCTTGAAATAAATGTAGAGAGAGAGAGAGTTATCCTACTTGCAATAACAACATTGGATCCAAATATCCATAATCTTGTTTCAAGTAAGCAGGAACATCCATCACTCTAGGAATGAATAATGCTAAAAATTTGATATACTTAAACCATTTTTTAATTGTTTTCTTTTTACAGTTTTTGTTTATTTTATTATGGTTTATATTAATAAAGATTTCATAATTTGGTTATACAATTAATAGTTTCATTTTTTTAACAAGGTACATTTTATGTGTTCTTACATCACAATTTTTTTTATAAATATATTTAACACTTAAAAAATCCTATTAGTGATCAGCGGGATTTAAATTATGAATTTACTGGTCCGTGAGGTCAAAATATTTGGTGACCGCTGCACCAAGCCATGGATTAGAGTATATCACGTTGTCGATGTTGAGCATGAGGATGGAGCACCTGATCTCCGGAGATCTACATCTCCTGTCATAAGCATTTGAATCTTAGCTTGCCCTTGTTAGTTTTAAAATATGAAAATCTAGGAAATGCACTAGATTTCCACCTTCTCTAAACTATATATACCCTATTAGCCGAACTCTTGGTTCGGCCAATAGGAACGCACCCTCTCACTTTCACGTTCCGATTTCCACTTCCTAATATTTTTCCCGCACTTTCTGATCAACGGTACCTTGCTGCACCCAGATTGGCCAGTCTAAACTCCGCCCACTTTATGGTTTTTCAAGTTTTGATTTTTGAGCTCTTAAAAGAGCTGTTTTCTTTTCATCGCAATTATTAATTATTTTATTTTTCTTTAATGATTGTCTAAATTTTTAATTTATTTTCTATAACTAAAATCCTCTTTAAAATGGGCATTGGTAAAACTCGATACAGTCATCTTCATTCCAGGATAGGAGATTAGAGTCCGACAGGACTAAGTGCTCGAAAAATGTACCCCAACGACTAGAGGTATGGTTTGAGTGGGGAAGTCGAAGTAACTCAGGACAAAAACTTACGAGTTTTTGACGAGGTGTTGGTAGAAGATGTCAATTTTTTTGTCACCGTTGGCGTTTCTGAACTGAAGAAAAGAGTGAACTGAGAAAGAATTTTTTAATTTCAACGATAACATCAGTAAAACCGAAAGGCTTTTCATTATTTTTATCAGAATTCTGGTGGTGGTTTTTTTCGGCGCGGACCGGAGGCCCGGCTAGTTGAGTTTTATTTTGATTACCTAAGAGGGCATTTGCATATGAGAGATTACTTGAAACTGTTTTTGAGATTTTGTCGGGAATGGTTAAAATGTCGGAGTGGCGGTTAAGTAAGGCTTCGCCTTTTTTCTTTTTTGGCTGGGGGAATTTTTCGCAATGGCTCCAGTTGGCCGTATGTCCTAATTTGTTGTAGTTAATGTGCATTTGGGGTTATCAATTTTATCTTTGATTGGACATTCGTTGGTTTTGTGCGGCTCACCGCATTTTAAGCACCTGGTGCGCATATGGCAATTTTTTGACGAGTGGTTAAACAGGTTGCAATTGTAACACTGTGTAACCCCCGGTCGTCTATTAAAGTTGTCTACCTTCACAAAAAGATAGCAGCATTTCTTTAATTGAAAAATGTCTGGGGCGTTAGGTGATTTTTTAAGTTCCACCATAAAATTTTCCAAGCCCCTCTTCTTAAAAGAACAGCCGAAAAGTTAAATTTCCACACTGATGCAACGAAAAACAACAGCCTATACGAAAGCACAATTTCTGCACTAATACCCTTTTTTTTTGGTTTTTGACGTCAGGAATGTTAATTTGCATCTTAATTTTTTTTCCCTTCTGTTTTCTGTTACACTTGAGACTATGGATGTTTTGTTTTACGTTATTTGTCGGAAGAAATATTTTCGTAATTTCTTTAAATTCATGTGCTCCCCTAATTTTGTTGAGCAGTGTATGTGGCAAGTTTTATATTTCAAAAAGGGAGGAGGGGTTGATGCAATTAAAATTATGTAAATATTAAATTTAGTATCAGTATCATATTGATCTTCATTTTTTTTTATCATCATAATGCAAGCTTTACATCTAGAATTTTTACACTTTTTAAATCTTAATTAAAGGCTATTGTCATTAAAATGTCAAGAATATAAATTATAAGGAAATTTATTGGAATGAATACTCTCATTACAGTTGGTTACCAAATTTCTCTGTTTATTACATAAATCATGATTATTAATGTAGTTTCTATTACAGAAAATTAGTATCTTGAAAAGTTTAATTTAAAAAGAACCGCACATCCTTATACTGTACATCATTTGAATCTTTGTCAAAAACGATCCTATACACAAATTCTGATCCCTATTAAAATCATTGTAATCACTCATATTACTTAATAGACAACACTCGTTTCTTAAGTCCATAATACTAACATATAGAATTCACAAAATTCTATAACCCAATAAAGAGCAGATTTAAAAAGTTAAATTTCTACAAACTAGTAGAACAAATAGGTATTCAAACATAAAAACCTAACATTAATACAAAAATACGAGTATGTAGGGGAAAAGAGACACACACACTTATCACGCGATCTCTAGAACTGTTAAACCTGCAGCCTTGAAATTCGGCTAACATGTTTCTTTTATTAAGGAAAGATCCGTTTAAGAATGAGTTTTGTTAAAATCAACTTCCTAGGGGGGCTGTGAGACATTATGACATTATACACAGTTCCCGTTTTTGAGCTATAGAATTACAGACTTAAAATTTAGCAGGCATGTTCCTTCAATTGAGAAGAGATTCGCTAAAAACGGATTTTGTGGAAAGAAAGTCCCAAGGACGGGGAGGTTCAGGGTCATAACGATAAAAAAAAAGTGTGTGTACTTATGACCACACGATAGATGTGATAACTTCAAATTTTGTAATGTTATTAGTTTGGTGAATAAAAAACAAGGGGATATTAGTATTGTCTCTTATAAAATTATTTGTTCATATGTCTGTACTCATAAAGTAATATTTTTGAGCGAAATATACAATCATATTTGTGAATTAATTGTATTCTAAGAAGGAAACAATAGGTTTATGGTAGCTGAAATAGGTTATAAATCCTTTAGATTCAAAATTTTATTTAAATATCAATAAAAAAAACTTCGTCAAGCATTGTTCCATACTTCCTCGTGCTTCATTTGGATCATTTGACATAATTACATAGAATTTAGATTTTAAAAAATCAATTAAAGGTTTTGATTTGTCTTTTGAAAAATCTACTTTAAAATTTCCACTTAAAATCATAGATAATTCGTTCAGAAGACCTGATCCGGCTTTGTGAATTTTGGTTGTAATTTAACAATATTCAATTCTATCCATGAATTAATTTAAGCATAGGGATAGTAAGACAGGTAGTTGATTGGGAAGAGAGGAATCTAGGTCAAAACCTTTAAAAAGGGGATTTAATCAGAAGATTTATATTACCTAATCTCTGGTTTATACTAGCTCTTTTGTCATTGTATGGCAGTTTTGTACAAATATATCCGATGCTGCTGCAAGGAAAGTCTTCTTAATTATATTTTGTTTTCTTGTATTTAAGTTACTTAATGCAATTTTCCTAATACCTGTATACTTAATTTTGTTATTTTAAATTTTTAATTGTTTTAATTTTCTTTTTAGACTCAAAGTATATTTAACTAATGTGATTAATAGAACTATTTGCTCATTGCTATTCCAAATCGCTTACAAAATAGATTTTTATTCTTAAGATCACTGCAAAATTGCTAATGATAATTATACTATTTATTTAGTTCTATAAAAGTTTGTCCTTTTTCTACATTTTATGTTTAATTTTGGTGTAGGATTTCTTTTTCTCTTTAAGCCTACTTTTCAATTCCAACTATTTTCTCAAACTCTCTATATATTTATCTTGGTGGAATTTTCAATCGTTAATAAAATATATTTTAAAGCGCTCAATTGAGCTGAAATTTTATATACACGATTATTTTTGTGACAATACACTATAATTTAATAACAATTAATAAAAATTAATTGATTAAAACTAATTATTCCAAGAATTACAAATACAGCCACGTTGGCAGCATTTTTAGCGACCCTTTTGGTGACTTGTGTCAAAACTTGAAAAGGTTTTTTTCTCACATTTTAAGGCGCACATTTGAGCTGAAATTTTTATTGTTTTGGGTAAAAATACGATAATTTAATTACAATTAAAATTAATTGACTGAAACTAATTATTTAAAGAATTACAGATACAGACACGTTGGATTCCTTTTAAGCGACCATTTTGGCGACTTGTGTCAAAACTTGAAAAGATTTTTTTTCTCACATTTTAAAGCATTCAGTTGAACTGAAATTTTATATACACGATTGTTTTTAATAACAATACGATACTTTAGTGATAGTTAATAAAAATTAATTACCACTTAATGTTGTGATTCTGTCATATGTATATACATATTTATAATAATTGTAACTATTTAATAAAAAGTAGCTAAAATAAAAATTTTCTTTGTTGATCTAAGTAGAAATTGACTTAATTTTTTATATATTTTTTGTTTAAAAATATGACGTTTCATTTTCATGCTTCAATTAGGATTAAAAAGAATCCCGCATTCATTTCAGTAGAAAGCGGTAGCGGAGGGAGGAAGCCCCACTTAGATCGAAGCTAGGAACTTTACTTTTACGGCGTATTGGTGTGGGAAGGGGCAAACTACAGCGTGTCAGAATGACGGGGGAAAATGTTCCTCCTTTCCTTTATAGGAGTGTGTATGTCCGAATGAAGGTGAAAAATGCCAAATGTGCGATACATTCCCGAGCGTGACGTTCATTCAAGTTCACTCTCCTGCAAATCGAGCCAATAGAAGTTATCACTTAAAAAAAATACCACTTTTGAACTTTAAGATCAACAAGCTAGAAATTTTGTTATGTTTCTTATCTACTAAGAACGGATTTTGTGGAAACCGACTCCCAAAGGGGGAGGCGGTAATGGGGGGAGTAAAAGAAATATATACTTTTGTTTTAGAAATTCTTGTTTTTTTTTTTAAAGCGAGAACTAAATGAATGTTTGTGGCGGTGTGATATCTATGTGAACTAGTACCAACATCTCGCGAAGACGATCGTTTTGGCGTGATGGGTTAAGTACTCGCGTTCGGAACGGAAGGTACCCAGAACGAACCTTTCTTCCTTCATTGGTGACCCTGGCCGTGCAAAGGAACCGCATACTTCACGCGCCGCAGTCGTGGCGCCATCTATCCACCGCAAAATCAACTAAGCCGTCAAACATTGACGCAAATAAGCCGTTACTTCTCAAAGTCGTCTCACACAAATGACGCAATTCTTAAATCGTCTCCCACAAATGATGCAATCAAACCGTCACACACATGACGCATGACGCAATTCTCAAAGCCGTCTCGTGCGAATGACGCAACCCACCAAGTGACGCAACTGCTTACATGCTCGCTACGAATATGGTATCGTTTGTTCGAATATTCGCCGAAAAACTGGCAGGGGAGTATGTGGGGGTGTGATATCTATATGAACTATAGTACCAACATCACGCGAAGACGATCGTTTTGGCGTGATGGGTTAAGTATTCGCGTTCGGAACGGAAGGTACCCAGAACGAACCCTTCTTCCTTCAATGTTTTCGAATACAATCGAAAGCTTAGCACTAGAATTTAGGTATCAATATCTTAAAAACAATATATAGTTACACAACATTACGAAATATCCAGAGAAGTGGATAAAGGATAGTTGGTTACAGTGCCGAATACAGGGATTTTTCAAGGGGGGGGGGCTCCAGGGTTGAAAGTCCACCATTCTCGTATCATGCCCCAATACGCCGCCCAACATATTTGTGAGGAAATCATCCCTCTCTCTTGCCCGCCTAGAAATGTGGGAGGAAGGGAAGAAACACTAGCCATAGTCAGAAACAATCTATTTTTTGATCTCACAAAAGAACAACACTGATTCAATTAAGTTCAACGTGAAGAAATGTTCTTAATAAGAACAAAATGTAGATTAAGGTATCTGACTACGTTCGGAACCTTGATTTTGCAAAAGCGTATAAATGGGTAATATTTATGACATTTAGTGTCACTTAGATTAGAATATGTATATAAAATTGTTTTAAGAATAGTATTACAGTAAAAAAATATTTAAGTACAATATTTTGACAAAAAATGAACATAGAATGACCCATTCTCAAAATATATTCTCCTTTTGTGAAAATTGCTTCTATTATAATAATACTTTCCTGTGTATAGCTCAGACCTCTGTACAAAGGCTCAACCAGAATTTTTGAAATATATAACTTAGAAGTGGGTTTATCCATGTTTTACGACAACAGAGGGGAGAAATTTTAAGAAAAAAACGTCGATAATTATTTCAATGAACGAATTATCGAAAATAATTAATAAAAATAAATCGAAAATATCTGAAAATAATGTGAATTTTTCAAAAATCATAGTTGAGCCTCTGTACAGAGTTCTGAGCTATGTACAGGCAAAATATTATTACAATAGAAGCATTTTTCACAAACGGAGAACATTTTGAAAAAAGGTTATTCTAAGTTAATTTTTTGCCAAAATAATGCATTTAAATAATTTTTTTTTGTCAAAATGTTCTTAAAACAGTTTTATACATGTATTCTAATCTAAGTGACACTAAATATCATGAACATTATCCATTTATGCGCTTTTTTAAATCACGGTTCCGAACGTAGTCGGATACCTTAATAGCAAGATAGACGAATTACAAGGAGACTATCAATACAGATCCCTTTATTACAGGATCAAATCAACTATCCTACTTAATTTAAAACTAATTCAACTCTATTGATCAAACATCACTTTAAATTTTTCCTCTATCAAATATATGAAATACTCTATAAAATGTTATACCTGATCAGTAGCAATCAATTTTATCTCACCACGTTCTCTCTCCTTCTCCTCATTGCCAGCTAGAAAACCTTGTCTATGTATAGTAGACTTAATTTGAATATCACGGTTTCTTCTTCAAAAGGGTAGGTTGTGAATAAACGCGAAGTGATAGCCCAAAGATTTCCCTAGAGGATTAGAAGGTAAACGAATATATCCGTCACATATTCTTTTGATTTTGTCGATTTTCGGGAACAAAAAACAGTAAATAGTATTGAATAAATAATTAGCATTATTTAATAAAGCTAATTATTCATAACAAATAATTAAATTTTACGTACTATATACATAGAATTATAATCAATCGAAAAGAAAAAAGGCTTTGGGGGGGGGGGGCGGGGGCCAAACCTAGCATTAATAAAAATCAGAAAAACAGCTGCTAAAAACACGAATATGTTACCGCTAAAATGCAGAAATCAGTTATCTTCAGATTAGCTAGGTAATATGTACATTAACCAGGGTGATCCGTTAAAGTGTGGTAAATGGTTTCATTTTCAGATTACTTAGGTAATCTGCACATTACCTACTAGGCACTCATTAAAATGAAAGTAAGATCCTTGGTGGAACAACAGCAACGCTCTTCTGTACGTTTCAATGAAATGTTTATTCATTTATTTTTTGATATCTAAATAATCATGTTAATACAATCGAACAATCAACATATTCGTTGATAGAATCAATTATTAAGCAATCAAAAAACTACAGTACAAAGAATCAAATGGTTTAAAATATTATTACAATTAAGGAAAGAGTTAGCGAAACATATGATTAATCTTTTATCATGGTTGCGATTGCTATATATATGTAGTTATACTTCGTAAATTTGGAACTTTTTGTTTCCAGAAGATACTGGTCGTCGTATAACTGAATCTATTATAAATTAATTCAAGGGGTCCTTTATCGAATACGTTTACTACCTCTAACACTCTGTTTCTAAATGTTTAAGATAAATTATTCCGAGATGAGTGAACATTTTCAGTCAAAATTTCATTAAAGAAAGGGAATGAGAGAAACAAACTTTTGAACTTAAACGATACAGAAACCGCTGATGTGAAGGGGTTTCCTAGTTAAAACACGGGGAACTCTCGATTCCGCACTTTAACGGAGCAAATAAGTTAATCTGTAGATTACCTAGGTAATCTTCACATTAAGGGCTTTCGAGTTTCAACGGTAACAGACACTGGCATAGCAAGTCCTGAGTGGGCCTTGTATCAAAGTTCCTTGGGGACTCTTTCTAGGGGCCCCTTAACATTTTGCGATTTTTTGCTCTCCCGTTTCGGGCCCCGTATCATTAATACGGCGGTAGTTATACTTTTGGTAACAGACCAACACCCACAGAAATGTTGTACGCAGCTGTTCGATAGGGACTGGATTAAAAGTTTTGAAGGTTCCAACATTTAAAAGATTTTAATTCTCTCGTATATACAGTAAGACCCTGCTTAACGCTGTTTTGGTTTAACGCACTTTTATTTGAATTGTGGGATTCCCCGAAATTGCACGCAGCGTTAGCCTTCCCGATATCCGAAGCAGTTATCTGTTTCTTCTTTCTTCCGGTATTATACGAACGTATTTTTATTGTTTCAAACATTTGTTCACGTTATTGTAAATATAAATTTTTATAATATAACGATTACTATGATGACAAATATTATGATTTTTAGTTTTTATCATGGCTAATAATAAAAAACACGAAAATAAAGCAACAAGAAAAAGCACAGCTCTAGAAAGTAGAATACAAGTGATTAGATACTGGTGAACGTCAATCTTAAATTGGAGCTGCACATTGAATTTGGCAACTTCAACAATAAGGACCATTCTTAGGAATAAAGAAAAAATACTGTCATTGGCAACTGCAACTACGACAAGCTCTGCAACTAGAATTATGCGTTCTTGAAGTAATACAATAGAGAAAACGGAAAAACGATTTTTTATATGGATTGACGACGAAATTCAACGCAATACGTCTTTAAGCCAATCTACCTTCTTTATAAAAAGGCAGAACATTGGAAATACAGAAGAGACAATGATTTGAAATGTAAACATACCGACTTAGAATTGTATTTATTTTTATATGTATATTCGTTAATCATGTTTCTATATTTGTAAGACATAAATTTTTGTTTCATTGCTATAAAAACATAATTAATAAATTTAATGCTAAAATACCAGACCAATTTTTTACCCATTTTCCCCTAACCCCATTATTTACGTGATGAGATAACCTCGTTTAACGCTGTTTCATATTACGCTCAACTTCGATGGAACGTATACCCCGCGTTAAGCGGGGTCTTACTGTACGTACATTTTTTTTAAAAAAATATAAATGCAATAATAGACTTTAAAAAATAGTTTTTTAAATGAGATAAAACTTATAGCTAAGAACACAGCAATGCTCATTTTCTCACACAATCACAATTTTTATTCTTAAGATCTTTTATTTATTTTTCTTATAATCAAATCCACTATAAAAACTAAATCTTCCGATTCGCACCTTTTCTATTTTTATCAGATATATAGAGCCTTTTGTTCTTTGTTGTTTAGTAGTTCTAGATTATGATAAATCCGATAATGGAAAATCAAAAATAATCTTTCATAACACATCAAAGCGTTTTCCCCGTCGAAGCATACGCAACAAAAATAAAACATCCAACAGGCATTGTCGGATAGTTATTTTGGATTAACGTTAAATCCTATAATGGAAAATTCCCGAGGTGCGTCTAACTTTCGAATTCTTTAGAAATGGTTATTTTATTCTATAGTTAATCCAATATTACGAGCTGTTTTACTTATTTTGTCCATTTTTTTCTAAACATTAAAACGAAGGAACGTTTTCCAAAAACAATTTTATCCTCGCAACAAGTAAAGAGTGATTTCTTTTATTAGAATAAAGATGAACACGAATATTTGTGACGTAACACTAACAAATTTTGCAACTGAACAGATAATTTATTAAATTAACTTTTAACTTCCCGAAAAAAAGTACTTTATAACAGAGGAAACAATACTTTTACATTGTTCAGAAAATTTAATTTTGCCGTGCTCAGCGGATGTCTTCCTTCCCCTCTAATGCTAATTTAGGTGATTTCATATGAACAAAATCCTCTTTCTTTGAAAATGCTAAATCAGTATCTCAAAAGAAATGAAAAAAATTTAATAGTATTGAGCATAGTTAATATTCGGGACATAAGTATACATAATGTATTATCAAGGCTGGATTTAAAAATTTCTACATCGTAGGTTAAAAGAATAATAGTGTATCTCTTTCCCCCACCACCCCACGTCTCAAAAAATTAATTTATAATGTTCAGTATAAATATCGAATGCTAAATAACACAAAAACGTGTTCAGTACTTCGAGTTCATGTCCCTGTTCCGAGTTCGTATTCCATGGATCAGTAATTGCAAATATCTGGTTGTCATTTCTCCATGGCTGCTGTACCTTTCGACTACGGTCTAGGTTGGCTTTTTGGAAAATCTAAGCCACAATACTATTGAGTAAATGGAAATTTATGAATATATGTTCGAATTCGATGTTATTACGTTCATATAAAAATATTTAAAAAATGAAATGATTCAAACGTTTTCAACAGTAAATTTTTACGACATCCAAATAAGAAGCACTACATCAATTTTGGAATGGACTTTTTACTAAAAAGAAATCGCGTATTTTGCAATTACTTCTGTTATTCAGTAATAATTAAGATAGATATAAATATGCTTTGGTAAATATAAGTGTTTTGTTTCAAATATAGTTCTACTGAATAATTTACCAAATATCACATATTTTTAAATTTCTTTTTGCTTTGTAAACTTACGAAAGAATCGTTTATTTTTTCTTAAGATAAACACATTTGTAATATTTATTAGTATAATGAATAGTTTAGTTAAGGCTTTGTAAGATTCGTATTTTCCAGTGTGCTTAAAATAGAATTTTTAAAAATACATATTTTAAAAATATGTTGAACGCATCTATTTTAAGCAGGATCATTATAAAAATATAGAAATGTTTAGTTTAGAAACGATTTCAAAAATATTTAAAATATATTACAGAAAGTATTTCAACGATGTCGCGTACTCACAAAGAGTTTGTCTTTGTAAGACATGTTACATCTTTTCTTCTCGTTTTAAGATTAATATAAAGAAAAATATTTCTACAATTATGAAAAACGGTTTGATAATTATTATTATAAATAAATAAAAACAGATAAGAGATTTACAAATACATGTGAATCGAAAACACATGACGAGAAAACAAATTTTAAATTTGCAAGATTAGAATTAGGATTTATATTCAGTAGTATATATATCAGTGGTGTAACGTACACCCCCTCAATCTTTGCATTGCGGGGGGGGGCAGGGACTCTAAGGGGCCCAAAGCTTGACTGTCGCTAAGTACGTATTTGGGCTTGGGGCCCTAATATTCTCCGTTACACGCCACTGATATACATGCTTTTTAAAATCAAATAAAAAGTCACCAGGATATATATTAGTTCTTAATGAAGTAGATTATTCGCACCTGCAACATACAATGTAGAGTTTTGAGAATTAGCAAATTTCTCTAAACATATTTTTGTCAACAGCTTGAAATTTTTATAATTTAATTGTAAAAAAAGAAAGGAAACTTGAGAAAAGAACTAATATATATATATATATATATATATATATATATATATATATATAGTCGTAGCACGTTGAGCTCAATCTCAGAGCCTGCAGCAATAGAATTTCTTTTTTTATATTGTACAACTTATATTTTCGACTTATCTTTTAAGGCATAATAGAATGAAACTTTTTAGAATATTACTTTTTCCGTATAATTTTTTAAGAAATAAAAATATTTGCCACATCAGTTTGTTAAAAATAAATTGATCGATTAGTTATTAATGTCAGACTAGAAACCATTGGGCCAGACCATTGGCTCAAACTTTTGAACTACTTGGAACTTTGAGCCCTAGATTTAAGGAAACACATGTAATATTCTGTATTATTTAATGTATAAATGAAAACATATGCTGCTTTGTATTATTTTTATATACAAATGAGTGCATGTGTTTTATTCTTATAAATAAATATGAAAACAAATACGAAGAAAAATTTAACTTATCAGAAAAATTAAAAGTTTTCGAAGTTTTGATATGAAACCATTTATATTGTAACTTAGTTCAGAATCAGTAGTTCGCTTGTGAGTTTATAAAGTTGCATTCTGCCACGCATTCTAAAGTCGTAGAGTTCAAAATTCCTGAATGTAAGCAACGAAAAGACGAAAAAAAGAATTATTTTTCTTCCTTAGATCTCTTACAGTTTCAACGAAAAAAGAACGAATGCAGGTGAAGAGAATGTCGCCAAACATAACACAGTGGTGCCAAGGCCATCTCATGCGGTGACTGGGAGAAAATAAGGATGAAAAAACACTTTTTCAATGTCGCAGCAATTTATTTTTTTAAATAAGTCTGTACCAAAAGTTTTCCGCTTATCTTGATCTTTTAGCACCTTTCCCCTCTCTTTTACTGTTTATTCACGAGCAAGTTAAAAGCGGGAAAATGAACCTCCACAGAACAGTGAGGATCATTTTTGAATGGCAAATACAATTATATTTAGAACACCTGAGTAGAGACACTCGCATTTACCCTCATACACGACCTTGAGTTTCATAAATATTTTTGTTTGAATATGAAGTTTTGGAGATGAATAGCAGGCAAAAGTAATACGAAACACAAGTGGTCGTATAACGTGCCATCTGTCAAATTCTTAAATGGTGATGGTTTTCCTCATTCTCTTAAAAACCGTGCACCTTCTTTCGTGTCATTCGAATCAAAATGGTTTCGTTCAAAAAGCATTTTCTAGGCAGAAAACGAAATTCTTTTGAATCATTTCTTTATTGAATCTTTTCTCAGTTCGTAAATATTATACAGTGAAAATCCAAATTAAATATTTACACGAAACTGAGGGGACTGAAATATTTTCTCGTGTTAAAAAATATTACAAAAAAAAAAAAAAAAAAAAATATTTACAGTCGTATCTCTATACAAAGAAGTCGCTAAATCCCAGAAAAAAGTTCGTTTTATGGAAAATTCGTTATATAGAGGTTCATCTTTTAATATAGTTTTATAAACCACATAAAACAAATTTTAAATTCATAAACACTATATATTAAAAAAAAGAAATTATTTACAACTTTTTTAAAATTAATATATGTTTATTTTATATATCTTACCCATCGAAAAAGAAAGAAAAACTGCAAGGAAAACAAGAAAAAAGAATGTCGAAGAATTCATTGCATTTTCAATGTTAAGAAAATAATTTTATACTAAAATTAATGAATTTTAAAATTTAAAGCATACAAGTAATATTAAACATACATTATTTTATAATTAGAACACGGGACAACTCCACTGAGGGTGAAAGAGGATATCGAAGATGTTTCTAGTGAACTGGGGGTTAAAGGTTGCACTTCTTGGATGGAACGTCCAGAACTCTATTGCTCTCGGCGAGTTAGGATCTAATACAACCAGTTCAAAATTTATAACCACCATAAAATGTATTAAAGAGAGTATAACTTACTTTAGAAATACTTTAAAAAAACAAGGGAGAAGAAAAATTAAATCACAAAAGAAGAAGTTTGTTATATAGAAAATGCACTGCGCTACAGAGAGGTTATTTTACGAAGAAAATCGTGACATGTTCAAGGTTCCAGGAAAAAATTCGCTATATAGAAAAAATCGCAATATAGAGGTTCGGCTGTATTTAACAAAATTAATTTTATTAGAGTACATTTTTTATTTACACAGATATATATGCATGCATTTAATAAAAATCAATGAAACAAAAACATCCATAGAGAAATTTCATAAAATTTTTTTAAAGATTTAGAAAAGCAAAATATTTATTGAGTTTTTGGAAAATAATCTGATATTTTTCTTTGAATTGTCTTTTTAGCATCAACTTGTGAACAAATTGTTTGATGTTGTCCATTTTGTTATTTATTTCAGCATTGGTTGATTGATTGATTGATGGAATATTCGCACTGATCAGCTACACGAGGGCTTTTGGCGACGGACCACGTAATTTTGAACCATGGTCAAGTGACGTGGACGACACCTGAGCTGGCATCCCCCTCTCCTAACTACCACACCACACCAACGGGAGGACGTTTCAGCTCTCGACAGATTTAACGTGCATCACTGCCCTACACGGCGGGTCTTTAGTGGTACATTTCAACATTGGAGTGTGCATCTAAATAACTGCGCATACTTTTCATGATGTTCCCTCATTTCGGATGACGTGGGATCAGGAGGTGCATTATTCCTCTCATTTTCGTTGTCAGAATCTCCATCGACGATATTTTTTCAGCTTTGAACAAACTTCAAAAAGTCTGCTATAATTGGGGATGTACACACATTGTCATCATATACTGCAACGTTCTTCCGATGATGAATCTGTATTGCTGGTGTTTTCCATATTTTGTTCATTCCCTGAATGGGAATCTTTTCGTGTTAGAGAAAAAAAAATTGCATGAAAATACATAGTGGTTGAGCGGGACCGTAATATTATTTCGTCTTACGTTTTCGCGTTAAGCGTATTTCACTGCATATCTAATTAATTCATCCCTTAAATTTTCTTAAAAATCAAATATAATAAGTCGTGGACGAATTTTGTATTTTATGAGATCGTCATAAATTTCATTTTCGAGATATTACTAAAATTACGTTTTCCTGTTATGAGATTCTAACATTGCTTTCAGTATATATATATATATAAATATTAGCAAAAATGTGAAAAAGTAAATAAAAGCATTCAACAATTTTCAAAAATAGAAAAATGTCCACAATATTAATTTTTTTTTTTAAATACGAAAACTAGATTTTACATGAAATTTCGGAGGATCAAAATTAACTCTTGTAACTTATGTTCTTTTATAATCGAATTATATGCGGCATGTAAAAAGTCCCTTGAGTGTTCGTTTGTGTATGTAGCTTGGGAGCTCTCAGCAAAGTTAAATTCTTAAGTGCAATTTCGCACCGTCAGAGCTCAGGAGCCTCACCTCTGGGGAGGAAACTGGGCGTCAAAATTACTTGCGGCAATTGGTATCGCCTATATGGTGCCGCATTAAAAAGTGATGCCAGCTGTTAGGGAATGTACTAGGTCGTCAAAGGTAAGAAATACCAATCCGCAGCCCCATTATAGAAAAAATAATCGAAGAAAAAATTGTAAAAAATTCATAAATCGGTGGGGGGAAAAATTAGTTTCAGTTAGAAAAGAATACAGCTGTGTTTGTAGAATGTCTTTTATTTTAAATTAAACAAAGAGAATGCACAATATGAAAGCTATTTGCTGTATTTATTGATTAAGAACATAAATGATACTTAAAAACAGTTAGCATATATATTTAAATTCATTTAACAATTGTAGAACTGGATCTGCCCATTAGTATTCGTCAGAGATTGATTAACATGATAGGAAGACTAAGAAAATAAATTATTAAAGGTACATGGTAAAAAAAAATAAAACGAGGGGAAAAAAATCCAATCTAATTCTCCCAAGATGGCAAAATAGCTGCGCACGTAAATCTTTCGACTTCAATAATAATAGTTAAAAAATAACGAAAGCATACTCGCATAAGTCATTCTCTAGAATTTTACATGAACTCTTTTACTAATGATATTTAGTTCAACAGTACAAGATAAATCATATAAAATTTATGTCAGGCAATTTTAAGTTAATATATGGTCATATAAAGGACAATTGCGCTCGAAATTTAGAGCTACTTAGAAAGAAAAGGCTGAAAGGACAGTTTTTAATAACTTAATACAATTAGCTTGATTGTCCTAATGCAACTATATGGCTGTTTCTTTGAATGTTAAAGGTCAGAATTAGGAACACTTTTTTGTTTTGATAGATGAACTGTCCCAGACCAATAATACTATATTCTGACTTTAGTAATGTAAAGAACAACATCACTATAAATCAAACGACTCATTTATATTTGAATTAATCAACTTCCTCATGTATAAAATACAGCGATGTCTCGAAATCCAAACGCCACAGAATTTGAATATCTTGGAATCTGAATGAAAATTTCAAGTAAATTTTGCTTTAGAATCTGGTAGTTTGCAGAGGGGTGTGAAATATAATCATAGTTCGTCCGCTAGATATATTACGTGTTCAAAAAATTGCAGGAAGGGTTTCCAAGCTATCGAGCCGATAGTAATAGGCTAGAGGTGTAAAAACGATATTATGAGATTAAGTGGAAGGACAAATGTCTTTGCTGGTTTCTACGTTTGAATTAGGTTCAATGCATTTTGTTCAATTCAACGTCGGTAAATAGTTCTTTAACTTTTCTATTTGTTTTGCGTTTTATATATATATTTAAAATATCAGCTTAGTATATGCGGCTGAGTTATTAAAGTTAAAGGAGGCAACATTTTTATTCAAATATTCTTAGCATTTATGTTTGTGAGACCCAGAAACGAGTTAATCCATTTTTTAAAGGTGGAAAAATATCTAGGAATTTAATTGGTCTTAGAGATGTCCTTCTGCATATTTTACTTCTTAATGGGCTCAATTCATGAAGTCACATGATAAAAACAAACACGTGTTTTCTATTGAATTCAAAACAAACATAAACTATTTGTAAAACTCAGATAAAATTTCAAATTTCATATTTGGGTAAAGATGTTTAAATGTTAGGAAAAAAAAAATTCTTCAAAAAGATTTTTTTAAATTAAAAAAAAATCATATTTTATGTTTATACTTTTAAATAAAATGCATTTTGTTTACATATGTATTTAAGAGAAAGTTTCTGCAGAGGAAAACTTGGCACCGGAGCGCGTGAACTGATTAGCTGGAAACACTTGATAATTTTTATCGTGTGACTATGGCGTCGCATGAGTTTTTGAATTGATTGGCTAGAATCACGTGGCTTTCACTATCATGTGACTATGACGTCACATGAATTGAGCCCATTGCAATATTAAACGGATTTCTAGCCCCACACATATTTGAAGAGAAAAACTGTATTTATCGAACATTTATTTCCTTTTCAAGAACATAGAATCAGGAATAAAAGAAGGAAAGACATTCAATTCTCAAAACTTATATTAAATTCATTATGAAATAGACAGAATTTTAGGAATTATATATTCCTTTGGAATTTGAATACAAAAAGCATTAAAAGTCACACATTCTATTGAACACATTAAGACAACAACAAAACAAAACAAAAACAAAAAACCCTGAAGATGATGGATTGAATTTTGCGTTTCTTTATTGAATTATCTCTTGTAACAGTTATTTACAACGACAAAAATAAAAATGTAAATATTTGTAACAGGTTGATATCGAAATATCGTACTCAGGTCGCAAGACTTTTAAGATATACGTAGGAAATAGTATTAAATTAGTTTTAAATAATTAATTAAAATGTTTTTAACTTTTGAATACATTTCCGATTGTAAGAGGTCAAACAAGCCAAATCAAATTGAGAGGGATTTCAATACCCAACGAAAGAATTCATGCGCGGTGACTTTAGCCGCCATAAGGCCCCTCTGAGCGATCACTCCTGCACCGACTCTGAACGAATAAGAATCAATGTCCTCTGAGCGGCTTCGTTTTTTCGAAACAAAGCAGACCCCACTTTCGAATTAACCACGTTTGGCATCCCCATCTCACAGGTGAACCCTGCTCTCTATTCAAACTGTCTTTCATCTTCTTTTGTAAATAATTAAAAGCTGTACAAAGCGTGATGCTTAATTTTCCTTATCTTAATAAATTAATTCTTCGTTTAACTTGGTTACAATGTTTTCTTTGGTTGAAAAATTCAACATTACCTCTAGACACCGTCCCACACATATATAGCCTAGTAAAAAAGTATTGCAGTGACCTCTTCCGCAAGTCACAGACAACGAAGGACAGGAATACAACCGCTTAACGAATGGCCTGCATAAAGATTCCTTTTAATCACAGTGGTCTCCGACCCCCGGTCCGTGGATCAAATACTATTGGTCCGCACAAGAAACATTAAATTATTTCCATTTTATTTACTGC
>BMAV01002838.1:228157-276906 GCA_019973955.1 Trichonephila inaurata madagascariensis
AGACCGATCTTTTGCGTACGCACACACACACACACACACACAATTAAAATAAAATTATTACAACAAAACAATATAAAATATAAACAATCAATTTCCTCCTTCTCAGCGGTCCACGGTAAAATTATCCAACGTTGACTGGTCCGCGGCAATAAAAAGGTTGGGGAACACTTGTCTAATGCGTGCACGGAGTGATCTCCAGACACGGAGGTGGCAAGTTCAAATCACTCGGTCCCCAAGAGCAACAACCAAGGTCAAAATGAATGATCCGTCACCAACAGAGCTTGTTGCCAAAGTGGTAACCCGAGAACTTTTTTTTTAATAATGGGGTTGCGCATTGGTAGTTTTAACCTTTGCAGATCTAGTACATTCCCCAGGAGCTGGTAACAATTTTTAGCACGGCACCATATAGGTGATACCAGTTACCGCAAGTAATTTTGACGCCCAGTTTCCTCCTCAGAGGAAAGCACCTGAGCTCTGACAATGCGAACATGCACTAGGATTTAATTTTGCCTAAAGCACCTAAGCCACACAGACACTCTAGGGATCTTTTATATGCCGTATAATCATACGACATGGCCGCTGTCGATTTTCTGCATCATGAAAATCCACCGACTTGGGCCGGGGTCGAACCCGCAACCTTAGGTGTAGAAGGCCAGCGACAAACCAACCACGGCACCTAGAACTGAACAGTAGATGGCAGCACAACCCATAGCTACTGTTTGATTATGTACTATCCATGGACAGTTTAAGACATTCCCAATAATTCACGACTAGTGATTCAAAGCGGCTACGGCGCGAGTGTCAACCAGATTCACAATCTCAACAAGAGATTGCTTACAACTTCAACGGAAAAACGTTTCAAAGACAGTCAAACCTACTGGAGATGTGTATCAATTGCAGTAATGGTTGGAAAGACATTATCCGTCAGAAAGTCCATCAACAGCATAAACAATTTTCTTTTTTAGGAAAGGGGTATGCAGCGACCTCCCTTCTACAGCAAGTCTCACACAACAGGGATGGCGCTAACAGTTTCACCACCTCGGGCAAATAGGTAAAATGCCGCCCGTTTATAACAAAAATTAAAAGAGATAACCTAAACCTTTCCCACGCTTAATGGTACGATAAAACGTGAGCAAAAAAATTGCTATCAATAATGTTGAAGTTTTGATTAGCAAAAAATACTAATTTATTAATTTATGTTTTTGGCACTAAATTAAAATTAGGGTTGCACAGGGTCATTTCTAGTGTATAATTATAAAATAAAGATAATAAAAAATACTAAAACAAATTATAGAACCACTAAATATTAAAACTTCATATTAAAAATACATTTAAACCGAGAGTTAAACTTAAAAGTGTTTTTTTCTCACTTTTAATTCTGAGAATTTTTTTTAATAATTTCTTTAACATTAACTTCTTCAACCAGTTCATGTTCATGTTCAATGTAAAACGAAAAATAAATAAATAAAAAATAGAAAAAGTACAAGTGCAGCAAAATAATTTTTTTTCACTTTATCTTACGCAATGATTAAAATTCCTGGGCATTAAACCTTAAAAATCTAAAAGAGAATTTGAAAATGAAAATATTGTTACCTTTTTTGTTGTCTTGTCTGTATAAGCACAGGAAGCTAAAAGAATTAGTTCGGTAATCAAATTGACACAAAATTCCCTCAGATTGCTTCGAAAAAGGGGCTTTTTCTCAGGGTCATTCTGCCCCTTTCTTTTCATTCATAAAACTTGACCGTGCTTTTCATCACTTTTGTTGAGACTAATATCTGCCAAAATCTATCTCTTTCAATAGTACCCGAATTCAGGCATACAAAGCAATAAAAGTTGTAGGAAATTAGTTGAAAGAGAAGGAACCGGATGCCGAAATTCTTCTTTATCGCCCCCTCTCCCTTCCCCTATGGGACCAGCGCTTTTTTTTCTTATATAATTTCTTTAACATTAACTTCTTCAACCAGTTCATGTTCAATGGCTATTGTTGTCAAGCCGTTTAGCCGATTCTCAGTAGCTGTGGAGCATAAAAATTTTTTAATTAATTTTAATTTGGAGAAACTCCTTTCTCCACTTGCCACATTGGAAGAGTAAGCAATATCCTTAAAATGATACCGATATTTGGAGCAAAATCCAGGTTCGATATGAATTTTAAAATCTCGATTGGACATTCTTTTTTATTTAGCAGAGCCAAAACCACTACTATCTCGCCTGCCAGGTCCAGCGCGTTTATATTAGATGAATTCCCATCAGTTAACACTGTTTCTAGATCTTTACAATACTTTAGTACGTCGATTTGGGAAGTATAATTTAAATCACAAATATAAATAATGAATGTACTCAAAAGCTCATTAATGTTTTGCATTTTAAATGAACTACTATCGTCCTTTATAAGCGACTATAGAAATTATTTTTATACAAGAGGCAAAAAATACTTTTTCATTTGAATAACAATGTCAATCGAAAATGTTTCAAGACGATTACGGTACATTCAAGCTACGAAAACACACACACTTAAATATGTTAATCAGCATGAAAATATTCTACGAAACTGATGACATTTATATTTATGTATGTAAAACGAAAAATAAATAAATAAAAAATAGAAAAAGCACAAGTGCAGCAAAATAATTTTTTTCACCGGCTTGCCCACCTCTAGCGCCGGCTCTGCAGACAACAAAGAAAAGGAATAAAAGCGCTAAGCGACAGGCCGGAATTAAGACCATCTGAATCAAGGTGGCTTTGCCGGAATAAGGATTTCTTTTCGTAACGGTCGTCTAACGCGTTCACAGTGTAGCTGTGGACCGGTAGGTTGGTGGTTCAAATAAACACTCTTGACAAGGTCAACAGTTGGTTGCCGAAATATTCTACAAAAACTTGATAATATTCTTAGAATAGCTGAAAGATGTTTTTAAAATTTCCTTCATTCCATCCAAATTTTCATCTCAATTCACTTGTAAATTCATTTAAATAAAATTATAATGCATCACACTTTTGATGAAATAATTTGAATGCAACAAATTCTGACCAGAGAAAGTTGCAGGAAATTAATTACAAAAAAAAAAAAAAAAAATTTTTTTTGGAAAAAATTTGGAAAAAAAAAAATTTTAAAAAAATAATAAAAAAAAAAAAAAAAAATAATTGATTGTGCATAATAATTGGAATAATAAAAAGTATGATAAATGAACATAATAAACAAAAAATGTATGAAGATGTTTCAAATTTTGAAAAATCGTTTCTTGCTTAAGTTGTCCCACCATGGTCTTGAAAACCCTTAAATAATTTAGCCTCTTTCTTTTTTAAGTCTTTATGCTATTCGAATTAATACTTCCAATTTCTAGCAGAGTGCATTAATTATAAGTACTCGTAAAAAGGCTTTGGCACTTTATATTTAGCATTTAAGAATCTTGAATTAATAAAATCATTAATGTAAATACATAACATTATATAATTTTAAATAAAAACATATATTTCAAAAGTTGTACTTAAAAGTTTAAAAATAAGGATATTTTATAATGGAAAGGAGGCAGTTTTAAAAAAAATCAATACATCAAAACCCAAAAACTGTTAATATTCGAAATAAAAATTTATTTTATAGCACCTTTCTTCATTATTATGAAATGTTTCAGAGGCTATCATTACAGAAAATTAAAAATGGACAAATAGAAATAATCATATGGGTTTCCTAATACTTTTAATTTCCTTTCTTTGATGCTTACTTTCAAGCATATAAGCTTTAGGAATCACATTACAATAGAAAAATAAAGGTAAAATCTTATTTTAGACTAATTTTGTTGCCCTGAAAAAATTAAATTAAATTTAAAGTTAAAGAAGAAAGCAAACACTAAGTACTATAATATATAAAGTATACTTATAATTTATGAAAAGGTTTAAATTACCCAGTGTTGTTATGACTTCTATGATCACTCTAATTTAGAAGACTGTAAAAGCCTTTAAATAAGAATAATTGCCTCATAAGTAATGGGTAGTAATATTAAGCTTCATCATTGAAAAAGAAGATCACCAGGCGATAAGAGCTTATGTACATTAACTTTGTCTTGGTCCTTGGAGTTAGGGATAACGACATTGATACTGATCTTGACATTTGATATTGTAATGATTTCATACAGCTCTGGGATAAATTATTTATTTCTCAGTAAGATAATCATCAAAAAAATAGAATTAGAATATTCTTTCACAATTCAATAGCAAAAGGGTCCACAGCTTCCGAGTCTCTTTCGCTGCAATGTCTCATCTCTCTCGCATAAAATAATGGCGTAAATTCGCCCGCTAGAGAAAAGTCCTACACAAAGGATACGTAAAAAGGGTTCACTCTCGGTAATTCCACACCGAGTTTGCTGGCTCCAAATTCGCCGTGCTCTTTCGCACTCTCTACCGTTCCAAAATCCGTCTTACTTCGCGGATCAAGTATCGCTTTCTTTCATTGATCGGGACTCAGACCGTTCCCGGATCTTCCAAGTTCAGAGACCGCCGTACTTCGCGGGCTCGTTATCGCTTTTTCTATCGCTCAAGGGACGTCCAAACGGCTCCCTTCAAAATCCAGTCTCCCTTCGGGACTCTCTCGCTCTCCTTATATCCTCTCTATCTCTCCTAATCATCCTTCTGTGATCTCTTATTCTTCTGCCGCCTCTGTCAGTCTCGGCTTCCTTGATCTCTTTTTCTCCAGCCGCCCCTGTCTGACTCAGCCCATCTGCTCTCTCACCCAATGGGCGCCGATGGCCGGGTGCACATTGTAAGTTTTCAGACGCACCGTCGTCACCGAATCGCGGGAAAACGAAAACACAATGTTATAGCATCTCTTTTTGACAGTCCGGACAGCCTGGGAAAAAGGGTCCGAAACTTCGACCACCCAGTTACAAAATTCTTTCCCAGCAATTAGGGAAATGTCTGGAATTTTAGCAACATCTGTCGGCAAGGGGTCTGTTAACAAATAGGGGGAAGAGACCGTCTTCGTCACAATATGTTTTCATTCCAAATTAGAAGAGCTACCAGTTATCTGTTTGAATATAACAGGAATAAGTTGTGAAACATTTAATAAGATAAAGCTGAAGTATTCTTAAAGACGGGATAAATGTTTCAATTAAGAGAAAAAAAATAAATAAAAATCAATTTTTATTCAGATCAGTATCAGCATGTCCATGTATAAACATCATTAACAATAATATTGTATGTACAAGTAGGATTCACATTTATCAGCTGGACTGAGTAACCATTTCACGAAGATGAAATTCTGGATTATCAAAGAGCAGTTTTTTCTTTGGTGGTAAAGGAGCTGTAGTCGATGTAATATCAGAATTAAGGAAATTAATTTAATAAATATAGGCAGTATTAATAAAATAAATACAGGCAATATTAATAGAATAAATATAGACAATATTAATAGAATAAATATAGACAGTATTAATAGAATAAATATAAATTGTAATAAATCATACACAGAATCACAAATTTATAAATAAATATTTAACAATCTGAAAATAATTTACAATTAAAATACTACAAGATGTTAAAAACTAAACTGAAGATGATACAAATCTAGTATTTTTTTTTTTCAGTATTAATTTTATGTCTGATTTTATTTGAAAAAACAAATGTTACACTTTCACATGAAAATAATCAAACAAAAAAATTATTGTTAAATTAGTCAGTACTTTATTAATATTAAATCATGCTTGAAAGTTATAAATCACTTACAGTTTTAAACTATCTTACTATGTATTTTATCTTCTTAAGAAATTAATTAAATATATTCAAAGAGTATAAAAAGCTTACAAGAATGAAAAGGATATTTGTGAAGAAGTTTAAAAAAGCCTGTTCCTAGACTCATGGGAATTCCCAATATTATACTTTCACTGACACCTGTAATTGAATCTTCTTGACCATAATATGCAGCATCAAACAGATGATCAGCAGTTTTTTCAAACTTTTGATAAAAAAAAAGGGAAGTAGTAAAGATTATGTAGAATCACACAAAAGATAAATTGAAGTTAAATTACACAAGATTTAATATTCTTATTACTTTTGATTGAAACACACACAGTATAAATATATTCCATTGAAGTATATTCTATGTGTTCTATATACTTAAATATAATTCTATAACTTAAATATAATTAAATAAATTTGTTTGAAAATAATTATCTCTTTAATGATACATTTCTTATTATATGCAAATTTTAACAAATTATGCTGCAACAAATCCATTGACCATTACATTAATTGCAGAAATACATTAATTTTAAAATTTTCGTTTTGGTGAACAAATGTCTTTTTCAAATTCAACTATAATTCAGATCTTAAAAAAGATAATTGTTACTTACTGAGGCAAGCATCAATGCACTTTCTTTCATTTTTGCCATACCATATCGTGTAATGCCATGAACTTCCCCCTGAAAATAGAGAAACATCAATTGTAGCTATTTAAATAGAACAATTATCCAATTAAATTAAAATAGATCATAAAGCTTTTTAAAAATAAATACTGTAATCACTAATTATTCCTAAATAGGACATGAACACAACTGCATTTTAATATTTGTGCTTTAATAATGACAAACCAACATAAGAGTGCAAAATATTTTTGTTTCATAACTATTGAACGATTGATGTAAATAATACTGTATATAATGAATAGGATAAAGATAAAACCAATTTATTGTTGCAAAGCCCATATTTAGCTTCCTTCAAAAATTACAAAAAAATATTTAAACAAATTGACATGCAGTTGTGATATTTTTGACTTTTTAGATAAGAACAGATGATTTCTCAAATAAAATACTTTATTTATTTTATTACCTTGAAAGTCATAAGGTCAGCAAGCAGCATTAAATGTCTTCTATCTATTTCGATAGAATGATGCTTCATAGTGGTTTGAGTTTCACTTATGATTGTGGATCTGGAGCAAAAAAAAATATAAATAAATAAAAATATCATACAGAAATAATATAATTAAAAATGTCAAAAGCCTGACTGTAAATCATTAGTATTAGTTAGCACAATCACTTAAAATTTTACAAAACAAACAAGCACACACACACACAATATATATATATTCAAAAAGTATGGAAAAATTATGGTTAAAACAAGTTAAGGTTTAAAAAAAATTTCATTTCATCTTCATGAAAATTACAGTAAAACTTTTTGGTGTTCATAATAAATTTCCAATTTTTCTATAAAATATTAATGCATTATTTACATTTTAGATTACACTATTGATTGCAAATGTAACATAATAGCAAAAAGGTGCTTTTATTTTTGGCAGATAGCATAAACATTGCTGAAGAGAAATAATAGAATTTATAGGAGTACCCTCCTCCTATGACTATTTACAATGGGAAAAAGTTTCGATGCAACCAATTTCAATAGGGAACAATAAATCTCAACTCTTAATCAATCAATCAAAACAAATAGAAATTGTAGATATATAGAACGATTAGTGACTGTTACCAAATTCATCAAGAAATGCTTCATGTTTACAATGCTGGATTTAGTCGATCCAATTCAGAGAAAAGTTTCAATTAAAAATTGCATAGATTGAAATATTTAGTAGTGAATGCCAAATACATCCCAGATTACAAAATATTCAAAAGAAAAACCACCTATAATGGGAAAAAGAGCATTGTTATAAGACTATTCAACAAAGTGAATAATATTATCTGATGAATCCAGCATTTGCTTATATTCCAATATCAGTCACTCTAGAGTCATAAGGAGAGCTGGTGAAATTTTGAAACATGAATGTGTCCAAAGAACTGTGTAGAAAAGAGGAAGGAATATTATTTTCTAGTACTTGGGACTTCTAATGGAAGTTTCTAATTATATTGTGTGAATTGTTTGTAACTATAATTGTGAACTGTTTGACATTGTAAGACAATTAATTGTTGCCATATTTTCTATTTTTAAAGGAAAAAACAAATTATTAATCCACAGATTCATGAAGATAACTATGGAGCTAAAATTGTACAGCATTAATTTGATAAACACAAAATTGCTGTTCCAAATCTCTATGCAAATTCAACAGATCTTAAAGTCACCGAAAAAATTTGGGACATATTAGGATGTGATGTGAAAAAAAAAAAAAACTTCTTTGATTTAGCGAAGTGTTTGAATGACTAAAGACCAGTTTATTATGGAGTGAGCTAAACATGATATGGAAGTAATCCTAAATCCTATTGATAGTATGATTAAGGAAATCAAAGCTGCTCTCATTAAAGCAGGAGAGCTATGAATTATATAAAAAGAATATTGTATATTTTTTATTTGATGTATTTAAAAACACAACACATATATTAACCAAACAACCATAGTATACACTGGGTAATGTTTAAAAACTTACTTAGCAGCTTCAATTCCTAAGTATTTTTCAACTTCCATTGTATTATTAGAAGTAGTAGACATTCCTCTGACACCTGTATTGAAAAATACGTAACTCTTTAAAGGAATTTAAATTACTTCAAGAATTATCATTTATTAATCACAAAATTCAACTTTTAAAAGAATTCTATTTTACATATTTCCCTTTTCCTCAATAAATTATTTACCTCTTGTTGCCATTACAGCTCCTAATCCATTCCCTTCAATTTGTAATTCAAATTTATCATTCTCTAAATGTATCAAAGCTCTGGATACTGTAGGAATTCCCTAAAAATACAATTAAAAATTTAAAACATAATAAGGTTTAAAGAAAAAAACCATTATTCAAAAAGAAAAGGCTAAATTTAAATACCTGGATTACAACTAATTGTAACTTTTCTTTCAATTGCTGTAATACATAATAGCAAGTTCCTCTAGAGCTTACAAAAGGTTTTACTATAATCACATTGTGTGAAAAAATTTCCACATGTTGCGGTTTAATTCCCTTGATTTCAGCAATATTTGAAGTTAAGATGGAATAGCGGATTGTCTCTACACTTACTTCAAGCTAATTAAAAGAAAAAGAAAATAAATAATTCTGAAAAATTATATACACTTTAAATAATTAAATTTTCATTCTGATGGTTACAAAAAATTTAAGTTACTCATCAAAAATTTACATGAAAAATAAATTAAAAAAACCCTAATATTAACTTAATTTAGTTACTACACTTTTTACAACCATTAATATTAAAGAATACAACAGTAAATTAACACAGCACAAATTCATTAATTCTAAGAAATAAAAAACTTTTGTCTGAATTAATTACAATAAAGATGTTATACATTTAAAAATACTTTCATGCTGAAAATTAATCACAGCAAAGTATTGACAGTTCAAAAAAGAATACATAGATTTTTTTTTACTTTTTTTAAATAATAACATACTACACAAATGTGAAAAAAACTGTTAACATAATATATATTTCAGTAAAGAAATATTGATTTAATTGAATAGTAATGTATGCTACACAAAAGTTTCTTTTTGGGAAAAAAAGCAACATTTGTAACAGCAACAATGACAAAAAATCTTTATTAGAGACTTTTGACTAACTTGCAATAATCGAATTCTTTCAAGATTTAATTTCACTAGTATGAAACAGTTATCTGGCAAGAAAATTTCTTCAAAATATTCAGTCACCTAAGAATAAAAAGAACACTAGCTTTAAAAGACAAAAAATACATCATCAGCATATTAGTCATAAATATGATAGGTAGCAAATAAATCATTGCATTTACAAAACATAATTCTCATCTCTTTAATTTCTATCCATATTTGTATCAATAAAATCAATTCAAACTAAAACAATAAAGTCAACATGATAAATTAATTATTTATCTTGATTACATAATTACAAAATAAAAACGTAATTTTGTAATTTTTTTCCTTAAATAAAAATGAATTGAATCTTCATCACTTTACATTTTCCACTAGCAAAACTTTCAAAAGTTAAACCTTTTTCAATAATATATCTCGATTGAAATAAGACCTTTTCACCCAATTTTCTCAACAACAGATAAAAATTAAGCTACATAGTAGAAATTTTGTTTATAACTAAATATATATAAAAATAAAATCAAATACTTATGATAAATTTGAAAAATGTTAAGAAAAACTTGAAATGATCTTGTGACATTTTTATTTAAACTTACAACAGTTTGCTGTTTAGAAATAATTATACTTGGTTAGAAACCAATTTTTTGGTTTCTTTTTAGGAGTACTGTGTAAAATTATATCCAATGTAATAAATATATAAAAAGGAGAACACTTATAAAATTAAATTTAATACAGCTTCTTTAAAGACTGCATAACAGAAGGTAACAAAAATGAAACATAGACAATATTGCACAAGTTTTTTAAACTTAATTTTTGAACAGTAAAATATATGATATTTCATAAACAAATTTTAATACCTCTCCTAAAAGTGTTTTTTCGATTCTTCCTTTTACTTTCCTTGCAAATTCCAAATCATCATTCACATCTAGCAAAGCTGTAATCACTGGAGTGCTTATGACTTTACTAGCATTAATAATTTCTCCTATTCGAGGGACACCCTGAGTAATATCTTAGCAAAATTAAGGAATGTATAAGTAGAGAGAGAGAAAGAGAGGAGAGTAATATTTATATTTTAAACAATGGATATAAAAAAAATTACTTTTACTTACTTTACTTACTATTACTTACTTTAATTAAAAATGCAATTCATAGTCATTATTTGGATACAAAAATCATTTTGAATATACAAATGCAAAAGGCTAATTTCTAAACAATTCAGGATAATTGCTATATGAAGATTTTATTTATCTGTGTTTTTAAAAAATCAAAATTTCAAGATATTAAATAAATTTGAATAATGAATCTTTTCTACTTTACAATATAATTTTAAAAAAAAGAAAAAAGAAACAAATTTAGTCTTAAAAATTATGCAAGATTGACTAATTGTTTATTAACATCGCACTCAGAAGCCATCAAAAGCTATTGGTGGTGGATCTCATATTTTTGAACCATGGTATGTAAAATAAATCTTAGCAAAATTGTTCAAACAAGATAATTAAGTCCATTTCATAAATGCAACAAAAATTTAATAAACACAAACTAAAATACAATCACATAATACATAATAAAATCCTAATATAAAATATTTACAAATCAGCTAACTTAAGCAACTTAACTTATAGCAATGTACAATTATATCAGTAAATAAGTAATCTTCTATTAACAGATCTAGTACCATCACATTGAAGTTTTCCAGGTGAAAAAATTTTAATATGGCATCCAGTTTCAGCTGACATATTTCTATGATCTTCACACTCATAACACATCTTAAACAGTCAAATTAATTATACAAATTGTGAATAATAAAATGAAAGCTATCTTTCAACCCAAACACATGGGTTGAAAGTGATGAAGACAACACATGAATTAGTACCCAATGCCAAATAGAAGAAAATGGAATAAAGCTACAGTAGCAGAAAAAGTATGGAATTTTAATCTAATTTTAAAAATATCATTAATAATGTTGTAACCATTATTTTATAAAGTGCTAATTTAAAAGAAGAAAATATTTCATAATTTATTTTAAAGGTTTCTTTTACCAAGGAAAAGTTATTAAACATATATAATATATGTAGTAAAATTTAAAATAATTCAGATTAGTAAGGGTAAAAGTCAAATACACATTTTAATGTTTATGAGGAAATAATCAATGTAATATTAAAAATTATTAAACATAATCAATTACAAAAAGAAAAGGATACTCATTGATGCAACTCCAGCAAAATGGAAAGTTTTTAAAGTCATTTGAGTGGCTGGTTCTCCAATACTTTGAGCACAAATGGCTCCAACAGCAGTTCCTTTAAAGAGAGAGGATAGTTTAAAGCAATAAATTAAATTTCAATTGATTATTATACAGGATGGGGTAGAAAAACTGCACTCAATGGTTATTATAAAAATGAACAAATTTATTTTTTCATCTATTGTAACAAATGTCAAGAGCACAAATGAAAATTTAAATATAAGCAAAAGAAAAAAAAAAATCACTTTTTGCTTATTATTTCAAAATAACCATAACATTGTTTGAGTTTCATGTAAATTCTCACTAACGCTTAATAGTTACTGCACAAGCTTCTTAATCTGCAATTTCAAGTTATGTATTTGTTTAAGAGATACATGATGCTGTTTTAACAATTACGCAATAGACAATTACCCATAGTGGAATGCAGCAGTGATGAGTTGGATAGGTGACAGAGGTGAAATTGAGATTGTTAGATATGGTTGGTTGCAATGGTCATATACAAAAAGTTATTTAAAAGTGTTATTGAGTTCAATATAAATCAACAACATGTCCAAAATCTCAAAAAGTAACTACTTGAAAAATTATCATAAGTGCTAAAAAAAATTTTTTTCTGGTGTCTCCTACATTCCTGATCCCTGTTAAAGATATGGTTCAAGATGATATTTTTTTCACATTTATCATGATCCTAATTAATAACACCATCATATTGGAAATGAGTATTCTCATTCAGACAGGAAAACATTGATGTTCCAGAATGGTTAAGATTTCCAGCATTTGAATATAGTATGCTGATGGTATTGTAACTCTATGGCCATCATTATTCCCCCCCCCCCCCAAAAAATCAACACCAGATCATAATTTTGGTCAAATGAATGCCATTCATAGTTGGCAGTATACCAATAATGAAAATCTTATTTATTAACATGCCCTCTGAGGAGGAAATAAACTTCATTACAGATTCACAGATTATGAATGAGCCATGAATTGTCTTCTAGCAGCTATAACATATGCTCAGAAGAAACCAAAGTAGATAAGAAAATCTCTGGGGGCAAAATACATATTGGTATTCTATATGAACATAGATGTAAGTCATTGCGATAAATTCTCTTCACTGTTCTAATCAAAAATCTAAGTGATTGATTCAATGGTGTAGCTGGTCTTGAGTGGGCCCTGTAACAAAATTTCTTACAGGCCTTTTTGGGGGCTCCTTAACATTTTAAGATTTTTTTGCTTAAACATTTTGGGTCCCCTAAAGTTTGAGGGCCCGCCCCATACCCTTAATACACCCCTGGATCGATTGCTTATTAACATTGCAACATGAGGCCATTTGGTGATGGTCCTCATAATTTGGAAGCATGGTCAAATGATCAGGATAACACATGAGGTGGACTGGATCTCTAAACACCCATACCACGCAATTGCAAGGTCTTTTGAGTATCAACAGATTTAACAAGCAACAGCTTTGCAACACGATGGGTCTTTAGTGGCAGCATGACTCAATAGAAACAACATAAGCCATTACAAAAGTTCCAGAGCATCACTGTTGTGATCCGCAGATCTTGGAGAACTTCTAGAGATTACTATTTTATAACCTCAATATTCTCAACTGTCTGTATACTTCTTGTGTTACAATCTTTTACTGTTGCTTATTGGCCCCCCCCCCCACATAAGTTTCTTTGAAATGTGTAGTTTGATTACACCATCTTCTATAACTAATTTTAATATACAACTGAAAATTTTCCATACCCGGTGAATTCATAGCCTTCATATATTTCAATTTGCAAAACTTAAGAAATTCTTTTAGCTGTGTTTTTGTGACCCTTTCAAGCTGGAGCAAAACTAAAAAGAAAAAGGAGATAATTCAAAATTATACATAAAACATATACACACATATGTACATTAGCTTACAAAAGTTAAGGCATAGCTTATTTTTGATGCTAACTCCTTAAAAAAAAATGAAAATAAAGTTAAAAAGTATGATTTATTTGAATGATTGCAAGTAACATCAATAAAACATTGAAAAAATTATATGCACTATTATTTTTTTAAATAATTGGACATTTTTACAGCAGTTTTGGGCAGAACTGTAAATATCCCCCTTTGTAATTTGTGTGGAATTTTTTAATGCTTGTTATCTTCAATTGTTAGTACTAAGATATGTTAGCCATGTCTAGGAGATGTTATTTCTACCTTATTTACTAAGATAATAGGCAATTGAATAGACAGAAAAGGGGTATCAGACGGTAATGCTGCTAGAGGTCTTTATGCATCTAAGTAGTAGGAACCCAAAACTATAATCACAATCTGAATTTTAAAATATTCAATATCAAGAAACCTATTCAATATCATCCACAAGTTACAACCTCTTTTTTCTTTTTCTTTTGCTCTTTTGGCCTGAAGGATAAGGGAAGTTACTGTGCTTCAGATCACAGTGTTGCAAAAAGGATAATCCTTCTGCATTTGTCCTAAATTGATGATGCAGAAATATTCTTATATATATTGAGCAAAAGAGTTTGTTACCACGACCAGGCAACAATATCCTTCTGCCCTATTTAACCCTTTTGCAATGGGTGTTTCATATATGCACTAGTCTCAAACCCCCTTATTGGATGGTAGGCCGTTCCATGCACTTTTCTGTGGGGACAATAAATCCTGCAGAACAAGTACAAAACATGATTCCCCAGTGCATCACTTGGCTGCCAGTGACATTTGGGGTGGATGCAAATGTGACACACTCATCTCTAAAATGTTTTCTAATGATCAGTATGTCATTGCGAAAAGGTTAAAGATAAATCTTTGTTTATTCTAGAGATCATTTCTAGAATCACTTTGCCTGTTCACACTGACATGCATATGCCCCACGGGGAAACTGCTCATTATGAAATACTGGAATAAGATTCTAGTTCCATGTTTCATCATAAGCAGGTATTATTGGTGAAGAATTTATCCTAACAAATTATAATTTCAAACCTCATCAAACTAAGCTCATTATTGAATATGCTGAGGATCAAGATTTGAAGTGCATGGAAAGGTTGGAGCTCAATCCTTTGGATATTAATTCAATAGAGCAACTTTGGCAGACAGATGAGAGACTTATGTAACCTTTTGAAGTCTTTAAATGTATTGGAACTATAGATTTGCTTTACTCATGAGAACTGCTTTTCCCTCAAGAATTAAACAACTTAATTGTTAATGTGAAAAGCTGATGTCTCTTGATTTACTGCAAGTAGAGATGGAGATTGACTTATTGATTTTTTTTCCCACAAAAATAAATTATGCTTTTTAAATTAAGCAGTGATCCTTTGCATTAATTGTTAAACTTCCCATATAAATCCTGCTTGATGTGAAAAATACATAAAATTTAATAAATAACTGTTTAAAGTACAAGTCTTTCAAATGTCACACTTTAATGTTTATAACCCAAACACAGGATGTATGTGAAAATTTTTAGGAAGAAGGATACATTGAGTCTAAGCAAAAAATGGAATAGACATGTATTTAAACAGCCAACAAATTCTTTAAAATGCACAACTATAACAGCATATATATTCATACATATACAACAGCTTTAGAGGTTTCTAGAAAAATACATTTTGATTACATATATTCAGCTTTAATGAACAAAATAAATAAAATATTTTGTTATTGAAAGATTTATATATTAATATAAATCCTTCGATACCAAACAGAAATATAAGTCAACAGATAGGATACAATAATTAGATACAGAGAAAGATTCAATTTGAGAAAATACAAACACAAAATATTGTTTTACAGCCAAGAAAGAGCATCATAATTAATACCATATATTAATTACATACATGGTGTATTCACGAGAGAGATATCTAAATTTTAATATAATGCCTTACTAATTAACATTAGTGTGATGATACAAATGGATGATTTTATGAGTTTTGATAATATGAACTTTGTAAAATAGTGCTAACTAAAATAAAAAATACAGTTTCTTGAATTATTTTTCCTTTCGTGTAATTTATTCCAGAATTTGCTGAAAAGTGACAAAGCAAATAAGCCACTAGTCCACCTCTGGCCAAGATGCAAGTTGTCATTTGCCATGACACAGACTGATATGATTTCCAGATTCTGTCCTTCCCAATGATTTCTTGCAAAATCATGTTCAACTGTTGATTTAGAATTGGCAATATTCTGACCTATCTGTCTATGTGGGAAAAATTAGGTGACCCTAAATGGGGTTCAAATATCTGTAGTTGTTTAAATGTCTGCTGAAATGTTGCATTTGCAATATAGAAGTAAGATAAAATTCTATGATTCAATGTATTGGAGTTTCTTTTGTACCATTCCAAATTTATTTTTCAACACATTAACACCCAGCCATACACAACATGCTTGATTATGAATTGTCTTTAAGTTTGCAAAAAAAAATCCCTTGCTAGTAACACTGATTGATCTGTCTCTCTTAGAACATATTTGAAATTTCTGAAAAATACTTAAACCATCCCAGAAGTTGCCAGTTGAGTTCGTGAGTTGGAGAAAATTTGGCAAGAAATCTTCTAGGACAACCATCTGGGAACATTTTTAGTCTCTACCATATTGGGTAACAGTTTATATTCAGGCCAAATATGGATCAATGCCTTATTGACAATCTTACTTTGCAGAGATCGAACTCTGGAATAGATTATTTAATTGCTTTTGAGGTTTTAAATTGTTTCTTCTTTACTTGCTCATTCTTTTGATTTTTGTCTCAACTGGACAACTCCATCATGATACATCAATTACTTAGTCTCAGATTTTGAAGAATCACTAATATGTACTTGATAAAAAGACATTTAAAGTAAGGCTTACCTGGTGGAAAAATTTCATCATCTGAAGAAACATGATAATCCTCACGTACTTTTTTAATTCGTATGCTTTGGTCTTTGAAATAATTTCTAAAATTGAAGAGAAAAATCAATCTTAACGTTGAATTTTATTGATTTTTCTAAATATAGAGAAAAAAGAAAGTAACATATTCCTACTTTTACCTGAGACGGGATTGATAATTTTCATGAATGTCACTATAACTTTCTTGTAATATTTCTTCACTGAGTGTTATTATAGAGTCATGATCTAATGGAGGTTCATTTGAGCACGGAAATTTTGCCTGCACAAATAAAAGAATTATAACATTGGTTCAAATCCTAAATATTATTAGTTATAAAAGCAATGAGCAAGCAAAATTGAGCCAAGAACTGTATTAGAAAATACAGTACTTACATATTATCACAACAATTGCCAACATTTAAGATAACTCGCCAAGTTGTGTCATATGCGCTGAATTGACAATCACGTGCTTTGTTTCATATAATGTCACCAACAGGTTGCAATAATACATAAGTACCAAAAATACATGCAGCATAAAATAAATTTAAAATCACAATTTTTCAAAATCTCTGCAATATTTTTTAAAATTATAATTTCATATAATACTTAGAAAATGAGAATATGATAATACATAGATAATACTAATTATTGCCCCACACACATTTAAATTATAATTTATATCAAAACTAAAAACACAAAAAAATTCAAAATATACCAAGGAAAGAAAAATTAACTATTTTTTTTCAAATTTAAATTAATGAAGATATTTCAAATAAAATTAGATGTTTCTTTCCTTATTATTTTTCATACATGAAAACTTGAAAATGTACAAGAATAAGTTACAAAAATAATGCATTGTACTATTCATAATCGTTTCTTCTCTAAATTTGCCAGCCAAATTAAAAGAATAAATTTAAAGATTATACTTGAGAATATTTAGAAGAATAATGAACTCAGAATTGATTAATTATTAGGTTAGACTGAGTTATGAGAATTTCAAGCAGACACAGACAATTCAAATTTTATTTGTTCAATCCTTTTAATTTAATTTAAATAATTTGCTGAATAATGATTTTTCAAAATGTTAATTAAAATTTCAATAATCAGAAATGTTGTCCATTATTTACACATATATATGCAAAAGGGAAAACAAATTAAAAATAAACATTCCAATAAAAATTAAGAAAAATTGCCTTATGTTTAGAAATAATTACAAATGATTAACATGAAAATTGTAGAAATTGTACAAAAGACAACATACTGTTATATGATACATTGCTCGTTCGAATAAAACAGGATCATCTGGTGGTTCATCATTTGTTCTCATGCGATATTCTGCAACCTGTTTTTTCCCAGAATTTTCAAATTTATTTACTCCTTCCATGGTTGCAGGGTCTAAGCCATCACCCCCATAGATAAATTGAACAACTTCGCCTATTGAATTGCGTACACTCATATCATAATGAAGGCACAAATCTTCTAGAGACTAAAAATAAATAATGATAATAATAAAAATTTGAATGGAACATAGATGTATGGAAAATTCAGATTTAAGAGGCAGTAAAATAATTAGTTTTTTGGCAAGAAAAAGTAATTTCCGGTGTCTTCCTACAAGCAAATATGGTTAGACTTATACCAGACTAAAAGGTCAAATTTTACAAGTATTGCATAAAATCAATGCATTGCGAACACTTCTCAATTATGTTGAGAAATCTGGGAGGCAATACTATGTGAACTAGCATGTCTCAGTGCAAAACCATGGCGTTTTCAAACTGTTCAAGCCAGAATTTTCGTTTCTTGTCATAAAATGAATAAATGAAAAGACTTCAGAAGTTGTTTGATGATGTTTTGTTTAACAAAGAGACTTTTGAGAAAGAAATGGGAAATAACGAAAAAATCATTAGTTATCATCAATTTAAATCAGAGGACACTCTTTAGAAGGTAATGCTTGTGACCAAATTAGCCTTTATTTATAGAAAAAGACAAAATAAACAAGAAGCAGAAAAATCATTTTGTATTCAGAGATGTAAAGCATCTCCTAATGTTACCTCTTAAGAAATTCTCTAGCAATACAGACATATTCAAATATGTGACTTCACCAATTGATGTGAAGAATCTAAAATTTGACTATTCAATGATTAAAATGGTTTTGAAAAGCTCCAATTCTCATATATAAAAAAATTCACGAAACTTCAAAAGAGAAAGATGTAAAAACTTTACTGAGAAAAAAAGTTTCATGCTTTTAGGACTGTTGTATATTACTGGATTACACAAATCTTCTTTCATATATGTGTCAGATTTATGGATGGAAAATGACAGAGTATTGAACATTTTTCATAAAATTGTGAATTATAACTTTTCATATTTCCTTTCTTTTCTTCCATGTTTTGTGTTTCAATGATCTCACAATTCATGATGAGATGCAAAATTGACAAGTTAGCTCCAATATAGAATTTTGAAAATATTGTCAATAATTGCAAAAGATTATATCATGTAGAGAAATACATGTTATTATATGATAAATTAGAACTTTTTTGAGTACGATGTTCATTTTGACAGTATATGCCAAAGAAACCTGTAAGATATGGCATCAAGATATTTGCTTTGATTGATTCTGAAACTTACTTCAGCTTAAGTAAGGAGGTAAATACAGTGTACGATGGCTCATTAGCAGAATTCATCCCTCTACACATGTCAAGATTGACGTATGGAGGGTCAGTTGACTACATGGGACATTGTGTCTCAATAAAGGGCACAGGTGATTCGCCCCTTACGCCGGAGACAAAACACGTGCGAACTGCTTGGGAGAATGGCTTTGTTATCGCTACTACTTTCTTTATTTCCTGACTTACGGACGCCTGTTTCTCCAAACACTCAATAGACGAGACATAGTCCTTTGTTACCCTACCCCATTGACGGAGCCAATCCGTATAGAAAGTTCTGGCACCAAGGAGTGTCGCAGAAGCACCTTCGGCGTAAAGTGTGAACGGTCGAATTATAGCCTCCAGATGCTGGACACCGGCCTTTGTCGCGGGAGAGATGAGAAGGAGCCGGGTCACTGTTCGCCCACACCAGTGGAGTGCAAATGAAGTTGGGGGAGTCGAGTGCAACTTGTGGCCCGCCAATGAGAGATGGCGAGGGGTGTGAAGGTGACCCACCCCTGGAGTATAAAAGGGTCGATTTGGGATTGGAAAATGGAGACATATCCACACTCTAAATTATGCCTACTCTACTACAAAGTGATAACTTCCTCTTAAGCCCCCATAACACAACATTAATTTCATACATTTAACAACACCGAATGTTCTACAGCATCTGAAATTAGGCCAGTGTGTCAACTGTCACCTCGCTCACATCAAATACCTCTTCAGCGATCGATTCCCTTCCTGAATTTTCCTCCCTTTGTGTTGCACGGCAACCCGCTTAGTAGGGTCACTGTTGCTTAGACCCCACTACCTCCATTCTCCCCTCCCTAAAGGGAGGAGACGTTGATTTTTTACGTTTCATTCATAGATTTTCTTTTCTCCTCACACTGAGCATATGCGCTGGCACTCGACAATTCTAATTTTCGTTCTGTTCTGGAAAATGAAGAGAACTCGTGGTTCACATTTTTTGATCTTGATGGACTGAAAAAGTTTTGGGTTGAAAGTGCCCTCAGGATTGAAAAACTCTTCTCTTACTTTCCTAATCTTGATGTAGAAAGTATTTATCAGCTGTTCTCATTTCCTGATTTTGCTGGACTAAAAAATTGTGGGGAGAGCACCCTCAGTACCACACAATAAACAGTGGTACTCGACTTCTGGATTTCGGTGCTCGAAGAATGAAAGCGGAGAATATAAGCGACACAACGGCTTGGCGGCCATGACAAGACTTTTGCATGTGACTTTATTTTTTCTTCTTCCCAGCGTACAACGGAATGCTTTATACTATAATAGTGTATCCTAGATAACATTTATTTAACCCAGAAATAAAGTGATTTTTAACAATTAGTTGCATGACCCTACACGTTACCCCGTCAATACACTACAACAGATTAGCAGCATGATGGGCTCAAGAAGACAAACATACAACAGATTTGTGACAAACCAAGAGATGCATGCTATTTCCATTATTTAGTTATAAAAGAAATGTTACCTAGCAATGCGATACATATGTAAGGTAAAAAAATTATGAATTGGCACAAGAATTACAAATAAAGAAATTTTGCATATTTGGAACAAAGCCCGAAATCAAAATAGTGTTACTCTCAGTATTTGCATCAAATAAGAATAGAGAAAATCATACAAATCTCTTCGGGTTTCAAAAAAATGCTACATTTTATTACATGGCAAAAAAAAAAAAAGTGTCAAAGTTCTTTCAACAATGCAGGATGATAACCGTATTGACAAAAGCATAGATGATTTTTTAAAAATTGGAAGTAATTATATTGTACAACATAACAAAAGGAGCAATAGCTGTTGACAAAATGGGGGATTGTATTCTGCAATGAGTTTCAAATCAGTGGTTAAACCTGTGGTAATATTTATTTTTCTTTTTACAGTTTTAGTCTTCCCAAGTTAAAAAAAATTGTAAATATTTTTCAAAAAATACAACATAATTAATGAAAGTAATCCACTTTCACCTTTTTATCAAAAATCATTCACATTTCTGATAATATTCAATTTGTTACTGGTTACATTATAAGCCAATGTCATTTAGAAAAAAACAGCACTAATAATTAATTTCGTAAGACAAAAGCTTAAAAAAATAATAATATGCATAACGTAAAATCCGGTGTATAACATGCACCGGTGTATAATGCACATCTATACTTTGAACCTGAATTTTTTAATTTTTAGGTATATTTGCCATATAACCCCCCCCCCCTTTTTAATGAAGAAATCCGAAATATTAGTATACATTGCTTTTATGTTTTGAAGTCATTTAGTCGAAGTATTATCCCAGACTTTTGACAAAATAGTATACTTCTAGAGCTACAACTCTTTTAATTCATAAGGCAAGTCATTTCTTTTAAATAAATAGTATTTCCATACATGTAGAAGTAAATTTTTTTTTATATACTCATCTTTTTTTGTGATTTTTAAGGCTATCATTTTTATACCTGACCTAAGTTTTGATCTTATTTTTGTGTTCAAAGTGCACGTTACATGCCTGATTTTATGGAAATACATAGAGCTGAATAATAATGCAACACAGTCTGACACACTTACTTTAATCAAACGACGTTGCATATAACCAGTTTCAGCAGTTTTTACAGCAGTATCAACCAAACCTAAAACAATAATTTTAAGGAAAGATAAATACTTTCATGTATTTAAATAAAAAAGGAAAATAGATATAATGATTGAACAAATGTTTTACCTTCTCTTCCTGCCATTGTATGAAATATAAATTCAGTAGGTGTAAGACCTGAATAAAAGCTGTTTTGAACAAATCCTTTGGCTTCTGGAGTTTTACCTAATAAATGAAATTTTGAAAAATTTAACTACACACAAAATTAATTTAACACTACAAATTTGGATTATTTCACGCATCTTTATCTAAAATATTTTATTTGGTGAAAATGTATGTGTCCAAACAAAATTTGACAAAAAAAATCTTGTTCACCTTAGTAAAAATTGAATAGTTTCCATTAATGTTTAAAAAATTCAATTGCATGCATTATATTAAAATTAATTAAGAGGTTCTTTTCTTTAAAAAAATGACATATTATTGAAGCATATCATAATTTAATATTGTATTCAATCTGAATATTATTAATGCAACAAATCATTTGATGTATATTTTAATTATGCATGTATAAAATGGGAAGTAAAAAGTGCATTTTTTTGAAAATTTATGATATATATAAATTTTACTTTTTAGTAGGATCTCAACCATAAATATTGGAAAATATGATTTATTTAAACTATTAATTTTAAAACAAATTATGTAATTAAGCAAATATATTAATGATATACATACATTTATAATAAATTTTTTATGTATTTAGATTAAATAAAAAAGAATAAGCTAACAAGAGACAAAGTATTTATGAACTAATAGTCAAATGACATCTTTTTTTTCTCATTTATTTAGACTTGTGGTACAGCTACAATTTAAAAAGTCTAATATTAACAAAGCACAAAAATACAGTAATTAACCTACTTGCTTGTTCAAAGTGAGGTAAAGATCTTTTGTCAAATCCATCAGGAACTCTTTTGCCACTCAAAGCCTGTTGTCCCACACATGCAACCATTTGACTGATATTTATATTGGAACCTTAGCAAAAAAGTAATTAAGAAAACAGCAAAAGATGTAGTTACTGTATATTTTTAACTAATGTAAAGTAGTACATTGATTTAAGAATGCTTGATCTTTTTGATTAAATTCACATTATATTCAAAATTATAAATATATCCCACTTTTCATAGTAAAATAAACATTTTGAAAACCAGAAAGAAAAAAATTAAGCTAAAATATTTTCCAACAACCTTAATTTGAATATTCCATATTACATTACATAATTCACAAATTATATACATATGCAAATTTACCTTTAGAGCCACATTGTGCCATAATTAAAGGACTGTTGGTTTTGTGAAGTTCTTTGTAGCAGACTTGAGCAGCACGCTCTCGAATAGCAGATAATTCAGAGATGATTTTGTTCTAGAAATATTTACAGTAAAAATATTAATACACTTTAAATAATTTATTGAAAAATATTAATTAAAACACAAAAGAACATAATACTTCTAAAGTTTCTTCTTCACTGCATCCTGGCAAAGTTTCCAGCTCTCCGCTTTCTAAACTTTGAATATATTCTTCACACTTTGAGTAACTACACAAATGAAATAGAAACATTACATAGTGAATTACATTAATTATTAATCAATTGAATTTCTGAAATTAATCAAATGATATACATTTCCACAACTATACAATTTAAATAAAATTGGTAAGACAGGAAGAATTCTTTTTTGTTTATTCTAATTCTTTTGCAGGATAAAATTGCAACAAATACAATAATTTCAATACATAAAAACTCAATGCATAGCAGAAAAATTAATAGAAAATATGATTACCCTTGTTCAAGTAATATCTGCTTTTCTTTTAATAATCCAAACCCTGGAGTTACATCACCAATACCAATAGAAAACCCTCGATTAGCTGAAAAGAAATAGTTAAGGTAATGAAACATTTTTGCTTATAGTAATAATAATATTTCAAAATATAACCATTCATGAAAAAATATGCAAAGAAAATAATAGCAATACAAAATGGATATTCCTGTTAATGTTAATGAGAACTAAATTATGATGCTAATGGATCAATCATTTACCTTCATTAACATAGTTAATGTCTACAAAACAATTTTTAATTATGGATGACATTTTTTTTTTCTTTTTCTATTCAACTGATTTTACATCATAAAATAGGCTTGAATATCAAAGATTCAGCCTAAAAGTGATTGGTTTATAGAGGTTATGAAAAAAATCTTTAAAGTTAGTATAAAGTGTCACAGACATTTGATTAAAAATAATTTTCAATACGACACTTCAAATATGTTTATAGCAACAGATAGCTAATTATTTTCTGATTCTAAATACATAAAAGGTAATATTACTATAAAGATTAAAATTATTAAATAGTTATACAAATTTTTAGATATTTGAAATTTTTAAAACTTTACCCAATTATCTTTAATTGTTTGGAAAATGTTAGAAAAAGAGGTCACAATTCCAGATTTTAAAGCATCAAAGAATACACAAATTTATCATTTTTAATTAGTGATCCACATACCACACAGTGTTTGAAAATGAAAAATACCATGAATAAAATAAAATATTTAAAATAAAAAATAAATAAAACAAATATTGTTAAAAGATTTTAAATTAAGTGTTTCGTAAATAGTTTGCTTAAAGTATATTCCCCCCCCCCCCACCTTGGTTTCTCCTAAGTATCTAGAACAAATTAAAAGACTTGATCTAAATTGGTAGTTAAGGTTTTTTAAACCATTAATATAACCACATTTATTTCTACAAAAATCCACGATGAAGAAATATATCTTAGAAATTAATTAACTATGTTATAAAATTAATATATTAATTTCCTTTAAGCTGTTAATCAGATACAAATTTTATCTCGCTGGGCTACTTAGTAGTAAATTTTATCCTACTTAAGGTATTTAATGCAATTTTTTTTATGACTGATCTGAGTAGTCATTATTATATAAAACTTCAAAATCGCTTTAAAAAAATAAACACCTTGAAATAAAAAATAAAAAAGGTGCTAGAGAATGCTTTCAATCATTTAAACTACATTTATTTCTTAGACACACAATCTATTTATGAAAAAATTCTTCAATGATAAACAAATAAGGGGGGGGGATAAACAACATTAATAGATAAGCTAGATGCCAATAAAGTATTTTTTATTTCAGAAATATTTCCTTTATATTTTCAGGAGAGAGAGATTACTTTAAAACGCAATTAATTTACTGAGTTTTTACAAGTATATATACTGCTTGGATTTTGAAAATGCTCCCCTAGTTTTAGATTTTAATTAAAAATTGTTAAATATACAATTATATTTTTCACACATAACAAAGAAAATGATTTTCAGTTTAAGTATTTATGAAACTCCACACTTTCAAATTAACGGAAGTGAAAGCTATTTACCAAGAAAATAAGATGCTAAACGAGCCAGCCTAAGCATAGCATTTGCAGCATGAACTTTTCCATAGTCTCGTAGAAGTATGTAAAATATTGTACTTTTTGATCCAGAACCGAGTGTGGCTTTCGTCATAGCTCCAGACAGTAATTCACTATTTCTTATATTTACAACTGCAAAAACAAAATTACATTTATAATTTTAATAAGAAAAATATTAAACTGAATAACAATTTAATTAAATATTTACAATGAATACATACAGGGGGAAAAAAAGATAGAAAACAAATCAGTAATAAGTCTTTAAAAGAAAATTTGTTTTGTATGCTTCATTTAAATAAACTGCATATAATGAGAGAAATTTCTACGATATATAACAAATAACTTATAATTTTAACACACATATACAAGGAGTGAATTGAAAATCTCCAGATTAATGCTATAAAAAAAATCCTACTTTTTATTCTTCACAATTTTAACAATATCACTTTCTACATATTCTCTTCCACAATTCCTACACTGCTCCAAGTGAGTCTTTCTTTGGTGAAAACAGTTTTGTAAGCCAATATCAAGAAGCATATTGAGGGTGTCAGCCACTTTGTCTTTTGCAGCTTGAACCTCATTTTTTCCCTCATTTCACCATGGGAGATAGAAAAAGTCCAAAGGAATAAGGTTAGGTGAATAGTGTGGATGGTTTTAACACAAGAATCCTTTGCTTGGTCAAAAACATTTTAATAAACTTTGAAATATGGGCAGAGATGTAATCCTGATAAAGAACCTAAATTTTTTTTTTACAATTCAGGCTATTTACTTCTTATCCATTCATGGAGAGTGGTTAAGAACCTTGAGACAGTACTTCCGATTCACAGCTTGACCTTCAGGTAGCCAATTTATGTATGCAATCCCCCAAATATTGAAAAATCATCATTGCTTTGAAATGTTTTGATTTGGTTTTTACATCAATTAGTTCATGTTTTTATTAAGGTACAGCTTGTATACAAAATCTGAAACTTATTAAACCCCTTAGTTTACGTTTCTACAGTTTATTTAGAGTTTTAATGGGAGACATATATCTGATATAATTTATTTAGCAATATTATACATGTTAGTTAAATTGTGTTAAGAGAAGAGCCACCCTGAATAACCTTTATAAAAATATACTGTTCTAAAAATATTTACAAACTTTAAAATTTATTGCAAAAAATATTAATTAGATTTAGTAATTAAAATAAATATTAAAATCATGAACTAATATCATGCAATTTTTTAAAAATATACATACAATTATCATTAGGACACAATTCTTCTTTCCCAGTGTAAGGAGATGTTGATTTTCCTTTTGCAGCTTTTCTGAGATTTATTAAAATATTACATTCCTTACTAGGGCGTAATATTAAACTAAATATTTGTTTCCCAGTCCACAAAGTATGAGGCTGTAAAAAAAAATTGTATCACTAGTGAAAAAATCACTTACAAACAATGAAAAAACCATATATAGCAATCTACAACTTCTTAAGAAAAAAAAATTTTAAGCTAATTTTCCAAGCTCTTCAAAATAACGATATAATAGTATCGATATCATATACTATCTTTCTACACTTCTAAGAACAGAAGCATTTTTTTTTTAAAAAAAATTCATATTAACTAAGATGGCTAGAGTAAATTTAATTAAAAGAAATAAATAATCTTTTTTAAATCACCAAAACTTTACTCCCCCATTTCTTTTTTAAAACAATGGAACATTCTCTGGGTAGTTTTGACATTCACAAATGAAATAGTTATCCTTAGAGTTTTCATTAACAGAAAAAGAAAAAAAAACTTTAAATATATATTAATGAATAGTATTTAAAATATTTTATCAAATGTTCTAATTCAGAGAAGACTTTTTAAAATTATAAAAAAAAGCATACTTTGATCAAAGCAGGGGGAGGTAGATTTATTTTCATCAGTAAATCTTCATTTGACAATATACTACAAATCACCTGTTGAGCTTCTTGTCGAGTGAAAAATGTGTCTTTCTGAGTTAATAAAAATGAACCTAGAAAATTGTCAAATATAAGTTATATGACATTTCTGATGTCCTATATGAATAATCGAAGAATTGCACCACATATGAATAAAATGATAAATATGCATATGAATATATAATATGAATTGCATCAAAATGTATTGGAAATACTTCTAATTGAAGACCCAGTGGTCAAGTGGTAGCATATCGCGCTTCCACACTACAGGTTCGGGTTCTATTCCCAGCCTGGGCAAGGTCGACTCAACCTTTCATCCCTACTGCATTGGGTTGATAAATGAGTACCAAGCTCGCTTGTAGACTTAAACAATGGCGTTTAATCAGATGGTCTCACTTCAGACTGACCACCTGATCGGGACATCTACTCATGCACCTCAGGGCCCAATGGTCACGTATCCTGGAATGGACACAGTAGACCCTGTCCCTCATGGGCTGTTGTACCACTGAGTTTGAGTTTTTGTATCTTCTAATTATTTCATTAATAATGATATATTATTAAACAAAAAAAGAGATATTTTAAAAATTATTTTATTTTAATTTTTACATAAAATCCGATTTACAAGTAACTTAGGTTCCATTTTTAAGCATTGGGAACTTTTTATTTCAAATCTTTTATTACTGTTTTAAAGTTATGACCAGGAAAATTTTTTAGAAGTGTGTATTACAATTTTTTGTTAATTTTTTGCAATATCATTCAAAATGAAGCTAACCAATAGGGGGAAAAGTTATAACAGTCAAGTAATTTGTATAAATAAAGTTTTTATATATAACTTATATGCATAGTAGTGAAAAAAAAAAATACAATAACTTTTGTAATAAAGGGAGCTAAATTCTGACATTAATGGATTAATCATCTGAAAACAACATTTTTTATTTCTTAAAAGGGTTTTCTCATTATGAAATCTGAGCATTAGTTTGATATACTTGGGAAAAACAGTTAAGGAGTCAAATATTACATAAATTCATACAAATGATTAATATGTGAAATATTTTACATCGTTTTTAGTTATTTTTAAACAAAGCTTTCTTAGAAATATAAGAATGTTAAGAAATTGTTTTAGTTACTTTACAAATAAATAAATAAAACTTTTAGCCATCTATATTTTTTTACTTTGAACCACATACTTAATAAACCCATTTTTAATCAAAATTAAGTACATAGCAACTCACTCTCTTTTGTGACTGTATTTAGTAAATTTATTTTTTTAAACAATATTATTTGTTTTTCAAATATTGAATACTTTTTTTAAAACTGGAAAATAATTATTTGTTAATTGGCCTAATCATTTTTTTAAAGATGTTGAATAAAAAATTTATACATTGAAACTCTGTTGAGTTATTCATTTAACTTTCTGAATACTTATTCAAGATTTCCATGAACAAATTAATATATTGAAAATTGATCATCCCATGATTTCAATGGGATTTCAAACATATTCGTTACTTCTATTTAAAAATATATTCAGCAGTTTAAAATTTAAAACAGAAGTAAAAAAATTTGTATAGTATTTAAAATTTTATACCCAGTTTTGGTTAAAAGATGAGGTTAGTTTTCTGCTAAATTTTATATATTTGAGTAGAGTCAGCAAATCAGATATCCCACTTTTATCTTTTGTTTAATACTATCAGATGGCTTGCAGAAAATGTTCTGCAAATGACATAGTATGTATTTTTAAGAAATATCAGATTCTGTAGTAATTTTAGTCATTTTAAAAATACAAAATAATGATTGTTATATGATAATAATAATGACTGTTATTTATCAAATTCTTCTCTAGATGCCAACAAATTCAAAGACAATTCATTAATAATTTAAAACATTTAGCAATGGTACAAAATAGACATAAAAACTTTTAACCAATTCATGCATCAATCCTTATGGAATGCTTCTGAACTTTTAAATAAGAACAACCTAATGTAAGAAACAAAGCCTCTAAAGTTTCACATGCAAATGCTGCTGCATTTGTTATTTAAAAAAAAAATTAAAGCAGTGTTTAAAAAAAATTTGTAAAGAAACTCAAATTTGGTGAAAAAAAGTGAAGTAGGACTTTGCCTTGAATTTGTTTTGAAGCTGACTGTACTAAATTAGATTTCTGATGTAATAATGTATAAATATTACATATTTAAATATATACACATATTTTTACCTTTTTTTTTTTACAAAACCCATAGAAATAGAAATATAATCAGAATTTTATAAAAGCGTAAACTTAAGCTTATTTTTAAATAAAAAAATCAGTATTGTGAAAAAAAACAACATTTATAATAATAAATAAATAATAATAAATAAATAATAATAATAAATAACAGCCTTAGAGTTAAATTTTATTTTTAAAACCTAGTTAATAATATTAAATAATTAATTTAATAGATATAATTATACTTTCTCCATTTGAATTAATACTTATGACATAAGTCGCCTATCTGGTATAGTGGTTAGTGAAGCTGATTGCGATGCCATAGGGCCTGGGTTCGAATCCCGGAGAAGGCATGGATGTTTGTAAATGTATAGTGCCTTTGCTGCATGGGGGTACTATAAATAGCCATTGAGCCGCAAGTCATCTTGTGAGGTTGGTGGAAGGGAGGCCCCTGACCACCCTCAGGGTGCTCTCCCTCAAAATTGGGGTGGAACCGAGCAAAATCATACTGTCACCTGCATAGTGCTCAAAGCTAAGGCTAATGACTGGCATAAAAAATCTAGCCCTGAGCCGCGATGAATTTCATGGATCTTGATCTGATGTTAGTGTCAATCAGGTGGCATAAGGAACATCAATTCCATCCATCAGAAGATGTTTGTAAAAGTAATTAATTGTACATCTTTTCTTTGACAACAGTATATTGCACACAATGAAGGAAATTTCTTCTTCCAAAATGAAAAAAATGTTCAATAAAGAAATAAATTTCACATATGCATTAAAGCATATTTTTTTGATGTAAATATCCAACAGATAGAGAGAGCGTGAAAAAAAAAAGAATACAAAATATAATTCAAGTCAAATCAAATTACACAGAACTGTGTCCATATCATAATATAAAAATATTTCAATCTTTAAATCATGGATATTAAATTCTTTTGTTTAAAAATCATTTTACAAAATATACGCATGGATAACCAAAATGTGTTAACAGTTAATATGACTTCATTTCAAACTCAATATTAACCTGTGATAAAATCTTGAATAGCTGCAACAAGTGGATCTCCATTTCTAGGTGTTACTAAATTTGACGGTACCTGAAAAAAAAAATATTAACATTGAAAAAATAATATATAGTAATGGAGTTCCCAACTAAATTTTCAACATTGTGCATAAAACATTCAAATTAATTGGATGTTTTAAAGCAATTTAAATTAAAAAGGTCAAGAAATGAAAATCATATTCATGTCTGGATTACCTATAATTTCTATTTAATAGAATAATTTAGCTTTCAAAACAGCATTCAAAAGCAGAAGTATAAATAACTTTTATCTATTTTCCCCCTTTGAAAACTGAAGGATATTAAGTATACATATTTATATATATTTCGGGTTTTGCTATTATTGGATATTCAAGCTCTTAATTTAATATTTTACCAATTATGAGAAACATGAATTTTTATAGTTAATTCCAATATGTACTAGAACTTTTAATATGCTCCCTCTTACCATTTTCTTCATTTATAATGGATTTTGTTTCTATTATTATCTGACTTTATGAAAAAATTCAGTGGTTGATTACCTAGTAAATGCTAAGGAAGAAGGTTTGGTACCACAAAATCAATTTCACTCTCCAAATCAGTTCTAAGCATGAATTTTTATTCAAATTTGATACTTTTTTAACGTGTCAATTTCATTCAAAAGTCTCAATGGAACTGATTGTAAATTGTGCTTCCTTGACTTATATTTACTTTATTTTTAGAATAATACTTATGCATACAAAAAGAAATTAGAAAAATATTTTCCAGTAATTATATCTGCATGAACATTTATACATTATGTAATCATATCTCCAATGAACAATTTAACTATTTTTATTTGGTATTAAACATGTATTTAATTATTAGACCTGCATAGACTAGAATCATTGACCAATAAATTGTTTAGATACCCAACATATAAATGCAGAGTTAAAAAACAGCATTTGTATAAATGCACTAAAAATGATAGAGCATATGAGATTCTGTTGTAGGAATTTAACAAAAACATTAGTGTATTCACAGCATACCATAATATATATCAAGTATATGAGGAGGATGCAATTAATGACAGCATGTCATTCATGGTTTCAGAAATTCAAGTAAGGGGGACAGAGAAGTTATCAAAATTAGACATGATAATAAAATACTCCACTCATTAGAGAGGAGGTTCTTGATCAAGCCACAAAACTGGTAGAAACTAATCATGCTAAAATTAGCCTTCTATGTTTATTAAATAACAGTTGGAAGATAAATAGTTTTACAAAAAAATATGATTATTGGGTTCCACAATAGCAAATCAGCAGGATCTGAGAATCACTATTAGTGTTTTCTTGCTTTTCTAGAACAAAAATAAGTTATTTTTGAAACAGATCGTGACAGGTGATTAGAAATTGGTTATATATACTGCAGTGTACACATCTACAGATTGTGTGTTAAGCTTCTGAATCAAAATCAAAACTTCAACCTAAGAAGGTTTTGTTGTGTATGCTGAGATGTGCACAGAATATAATTCCCTGGAAGGCCCTACCTCCTAACCAAAATAATAATACTTCCAAACTGTTTTTAGTTTCACAGACTGCAATTCGCATTGGTTGCAAAAAGGTTCAGTGTTGTCAATAGACATGGTCTTTTCTACTTACATGTGAGCAAGAAACTAAAAAGTGCTGTCATTACTTTGAAAAGTAATGGAGTTTTGTTGGGAAATTTTACTCCATCTTCCCTTTCTCCTGAGTTGGTACTTATTGAATATCACCTCTTTCATGCATCGATCAACTCTTTCAGAAATGAACAATCTTTGCTGACCTACGATGAAGTTAAAACTACAAACTAAGACTTTTATTCACTTCCAATGTCAGAAAATTTACTTAAAGTGAATTCATCTCTTATATCAGAAAATGGCAAGAAGCCATTGATAGTAATAGTAAATATACATATTCTTACATCAGGTACATTTAGTGTTCTTTCTGACTTTTTCATTATTACAAAAATGCAACTTTTACACATTCCTAAGATAAATACAATGATAAATTACTTATTAATAGGTATTAATAAGTGATTAAAATTCTTACACCCATTAGATGTAAAGCTTCTGCTCGGGCTTCTTCTGTTTGGGGTAAATGTATATTCATTTCATCACCATCAAAATCAGCATTATAAGGAGTGCACACACATTCATTAAAGCAAAAAGTTCTGGTTGGAACGATTTTAGCCTAAATAAATAAAATGCACTTTTAAGTAATAAAGCTAAGCATTCCTTCTTTTGATATCAAAATAGGCTTGAAATTTTACGATACCTTATGAGCCATAATACTTAGTTTATGTAGAGAAGGTTGCCGATTAAATAATACAACATCCCCATCAAGCATATGGCGCTCAACAATATCTCCTATCTAATAATAGAAGAGAAAGTTATAAAATATAACAAAAACACGTTCCAAATCACAATTTACTTTATTATAATCAAAAATGATAATGATGTAATGTATTATAAAATAATTTTTATGAAATTTACTTAAATTACAAATATTTTCCTAATTTATTTATGAGTAAAAAAAAAAAAAAATTGTCAAAAAACACACTAAAAACATATTTTGAGTTTTGTTAAGAAGAAATTCAGCCAAATAAAAAAAGGGCAAAAGCAGAAATGTTGACAAAATTTTTAAAATACAGATTTATAGATCAATGCAAAAATGACCCAAATTTAAAATTTTGCTGAAAATACATATGATCCGTTACAATATGGTGAAATTTTCAGAGATAAAATTTAGGGTTGTTTAAATTTTATATATATTGGTGTTCAAAAGTTAAAAAACAAATATACTTTCACAGATTTTTCAAAAACTACAAAACCAATTTAAGTGAAATTTTGAAAAAAAAATACTTAAAAATATCACAAAAAAGATAATAGAGAAATTAATGATACTTACTCAAGATCTTGATTTATGCTCATGGAAGCATGATAACCCAAAAACGTTGTAGCAAGAAAGCTCTTGTGGAGGGTTAAATATGGGACATGTGATCACTTTTGGCAGCAATACAGCTCTCATAATAAACTCCCAAGCTGTTTATGAAATCCTGGAACAACAAAACCTATTCCTACACCAAGGCACTTCTTACGTCCAGGATTGTTCTGAGGAGACTAGTCAGCAGCGCCACAAGTATTTCAGACATGCTAAGTGTTATTGAGATCTGAAGATGAGGATGACCACTCCCTACTTTTAATATCTCCAGTCTCAAGATATTTGTTTGCCAGGAAAGCAATGCATGGACAAGCATAATCATACATGAAAATGAACAGAGTGCCAATTACCTCGTGGAAAAACCTCACACAGGGCTTTTAAATCTCCCCTTTATACCTCACGACAGTCAAGGTACCTCTCTGAAAGACATGCAATTCGGTAAGCTCATTCTACATCATGCTGGTTGAGAGCATAACTACATCATTTCCACAATGATCCACTTCTATGAAGTTTCAGAGATGATCCCTGGTTCTTTTCACTCAAGAGTATTCCTTGAAAGTTCTACATTGAGAATTGGTGTTCAAACAGAATCTTAACTCTAGGCCCACTCTTCCTGTGTTCATGAATCATGATATTTTCTGCATCATGTCAGGTGAGCTCTCCTGTGACCTACAGCGAGTGAGATAGACCACTGATCTGGCATAAAGCCTTCTGTTGCCACTCCTAATATGTTCAACATTTCCTGCTGGATAATATTTAATATTTGTCATGTATTTAATATTCATTCTCTGAATCTGGCAACAGAATTTAAGTATGTTTATGGAATATTCCAAGTAGTTTACATTTTACATTAAGAAAATAACTGTATAATACTTCATGTTTACGAGCGTGTGCTCAAATAATTTGTTCTTCCATGTATATAGCTTCATTAATTCATAAGTGTAAATAGCCTCACTTTATCCTGCATGTTGAAGAAAAATAAAGGATACTGAAATCGAAAACGGAAGTTTCTCGAGTCATAACACCTTCCTTTGCTCACTCACTCAGTAAATAGTCTACCATAAAAGTAAGGTACCAGAAGCAGTGCAGAACTCATTTGCAAGTTGAGTAGCTGTCATTCCCCCATTGTGCCTTGCAATTGAAGACAAGCAGCTAAACTCCTAGCTTGTAGTGGCTCTTACGTGCCATATGACTCATCTGAATATAACTGTAATCTCCTAAAACTAGTTACATTATAAAACTAGTCTTCTAAAACTTGTTATATTATAAAATTAGTTTCCTAAAACTAGTTATATTTTAGGACATTTTGAGCCATTTTGCTTCTGTTGCTTGGGATTGGCCTGCTTTCAATTTCCCTATTGTTTTTCACCATAAAGCATCATCCAGAGATTTTCTATATTTTTGGGTGGCATGGTTGGTTTGTCACTGGCCTTCCACGCCTAAGGTTGTGGGTTCGACACTGGCCCAAGTCGGTGGATTTTCATGATGCAGAAAATCACAGGGGCCATGTCATATGATTATACAGCAAGTAAAAGATCCCTAGAGTGTGTCTGTTTGGCTTGGGTGCTCTCGGCAAAATTAAATCCTAGTACAGGTTTGCATCGTCAGAGCTCAGGTGTGTCCCTTTAGGGAGGAAACTGAGTGTCAAAATTACCTACAGCGATTGGTATCCGCCTATATGGCGCAGCACTAAAAAGAGATACTAGCTTTCGGGGTATGTACTAGGTCTGCAATGGAAAAACTCCAATCGACAGCCCATTAGAAATAAAAATAAAAAATGTTTGCAGAAGTTTCAAAAATAGTTGGCCTTCAGAAAAACACAAACAAAACTTAAACCACACCTACTAATTCTTCCCTTATCAATGGTATTAATTTGCATAAAATAAAAAGAGGGGTTGAATTTGATTCAATAAATAAGAAAAGTATCTTTTTCTTTGTTATGTTTATCAGTTTTCATTAAAATCGATTTAATGTTTTAAAAAATCTGCAAAAAATGTCTGTTTTTAAAGATGTGATGTTCTATAACTAGTTAACAAAAAATAAACTAAATGACACAAACCTTTAGAGTATCAGCAATCCGACGTCTATTTGCATAGTTCAGATCACTACAAGAATAAAAATTTTAAAAATATATAACAAACATAACTAACAAATACATTCACAAAAAAAGTCAGTAAAATACTTTTAGATTCATTCATTATTTTAATAAATCAAAGGTAAAAGAATTCAAGATAACCTTTTCATTTTGGTGTTTCTGTCTATATGAAAATTAGCACCTGGATGCTTATAACCACCATTCATGACCAATTGCTTTAGCTTTTTCATGTTATGAGAAGTTACCTAATGAAAAATAAAAAATCCAACAAATTAGAATTAATTATGTTTTTTCATTAAAGATGGCTCATATAATTCACACACATACACACAAAACAGTTTAATTTATGCAGTGAAATTCATTCACTGCATAAATTAAACTGTTCATTAAACTATTAATTCACTGAAAAATATATTTATTATCAAATTAGTGAAAACATTTCAGTGACTAAAAATATTTTACACTAAAACATATTTGATGTTAAATAAAACTATGAATAATCTTGATGACTTTTATTGAATATTTATATTAATGCAGAAAAAATATTTTTATAAATAATTCTTTACCATTTCTGGGAATGTCAGAATCTTAGCAACATGAACTGGAATACCAACCTAATAAAAAAAGTTAATTAAATTAATATACAAAACATCATTAAAATATTAATGGAGAATAATTTTTTTTTTATTTCTTACTTGATCTATTGGGATATTTGGATCAGGAGAAATGACAGTACGTCCAGTAAATTCAACTCTTTTGCCTGATAAATTACCTCTAAATCGACCATGTTTACCTTTTAGCCTTTGTACAATACCTCTTCCAGTAGGCTTCACTTTCTAAAATTAGACAAAACAACTCCTTCATAAAAATTCTGGCAATATAAATTTTAAAATTATTTTAATTAATATTAATAATATTAATAAGTTCTAACCATACATTTTCTTTAAAAAAACACAAATCTTTAATTATGTTGTTTACAAATGTAAACTAAATCGAATAATTGTTCTAGTGTAACATACATTCACATTAAGAATTTGTGAAAAATGTGCTAAAAAAATAAAATTACAAAAGTTATAGTTAGTTATAAAACACCGAAAAAATATATGTTAAACATCCAAAAATTGTTAAAAAATGTGTAACAAAAAAAAAGTAAGGGAAAAAAGACTATTGTTTGTACAGACTTAAAAAGTGCTTATAAAATATTGACCATCTGTTAGAGTACATTCCACGCAGCACTAATACATGGAAAACTGAACTCTGGAATATGATCAGCATTTTTCAGATGTTTGCAATGACAGCTGATATGTATGGAATAAAGTCCACAGAACTTACAACAAAAGTCTTGTACATTATGTTTTTTTGCACCTCATATAAAGAGATAAATCTGACAAGTGTAGTGGTCTACAAACTGGTATACCATAACCAATTCAATGAACTCCATATTTTCTGGTTAGGTAACCATACACTTAAAAAAAATGGGCTAGAGTGCTGGAACCATATTTGATGGAGAATAACAGCAGGAACCTAGTTTGAGACCAGGAAACAGTCTGAAGAAATGTCAAGTAGTTCACCCCATCCAAATGGAGTAACAGAAAATATGACCCCAGCAAACTGTTGACAGCAATCTTAGTTTCAACCTCGACAGCAAAATGTTGCACAGTTCCAACTTTCATAGCTAATGGATTCTAAATAACCCTCACATACAAAAACATTTCACAAATCAAGGATGCCTTGTCAGTAAAAATAACACATTTAAGGGAAAGTCTTCTGCTTCCAGTAACTGCCCTCTATGGAAAAGAAGAGATGTAAATGATCTTTCTTTAGAATCTGCCACACTGTTGAGTGAAACTCTCCAAACTAGCTACCAATATCTTGTATGATACAACTTGGCTGTTCTTCAATACACAATAGGATAACTTCTCTACTGAAACTGTCCAAGTTGATTTATGGCTCCCATGATCAACATTAGTAATAGCATATGATTCCGTTTTGCACAGTAGTCTATGACATGATAAAACATTTGATACTATGGGATGTTAGGATGGTTCAGGTCCCATACATTTATGTAGCTCTAAGACCCCATGACTCTTCTCCTGTCACATCATATAAATTAGATGCATATATCCAAGTTCATTAAATGTATAATGGTTACTGTTACTTCTGCAAAGTCTCCATGTCTGAAAGTTCAGCGTGTGAATCAAAAATGAATTCAGATACCCTGTATATATATATATATATATTCAACACACCTTTCATTTTTATATGAAATTAAAAACCTCCAATAAAATAATTACAAAATTGTTTTCTAGATTGGATATTGAAAAGAGGACAAGGAGCAAAATTTAGGTCCTGACAGAGAAACGCTTTAAAAAGTTCAAGTGATTAAAAGTGTTGAAAATATTAATAATAATTAATAAACTATTAATTTTATTAATAAAACATTGGAATAATAATATTATTTTTAAATAAAAATGATCTTTATAAGGAATTTACATCTACTTTCTCATTATTTATTAAAATGTATTTTTAAGTAAGCATTATTTTTGCTAATAAATAGAATTTTTTTTATGGAAGATTTTGTTGTTCACCAATAGCATTTGAAGAAAAAAAAGTAATTATATTACAACTAAGTGTTGTCTCAATTATAATTCTTTGAAGAATGTAAAATCTTTAAATAATTGAAGAGTACTATACAGAAATGTCCTACAATAAGAATATCATTATTCAATATACTTGGTCATACATACTTGGTTTTCTATATTCACTCCAGATAAATCACTGTTTATATATAAAGCAACATGAGTTTGAATATTATCCCAAATTCTCTAAAAATAAAAATAAATAAAAAATATTAAAATTAGAATATGACAGGAACATACATTCCAGATACATTAAGATGCATTGTCTGAAGAAAAAGGTACGATATTATTACCATAGTTTGTGAACCAAAGACCTTTAATCTTTATTGAGGATGAGCAATATAAAGGTATTTAATTAGATGCACAACGTGAATTGCCTGGTCACCTGAGGTGCATGAATTTTGAGGGCGGCAAAAGAAGCTTCTCGATTTGCACCAAATGTAACATCAGTCCTTTTTCTCCTCAACACATTCTGCAATGTCTGGGGTTTTCCTGTGAGGAGGCTATTGCTTCCCCCCTGCTGTTCTTAGACTTTGTACAGATTTATGGACTCATGGATCTGGTCTAGTTTCACTAGACCAGATGGGGATTAGTCTCACCACCACCATGTGAGCTGCACTAAGATTGGTGATTGGATTTTGGAGGTCAAAGTAAAAGGAAGAGGTGGAAAGATAGTAAGAGCTGCAATGGGAATAAATGAAGTACCATAATGTGAGACTTCTATTGTAAAAGATTAAAAAAATTTTTTTCACTGATAAACTAGAAAATATAATCTATTGTTTTACACTAATTGTAAATGATACATTTCTTTTTCTTTCCCTGATAAAAGCTTCTAGCATTTTGCAAAGGAGGCACAATGCATAAATTTTGCAACACACTGATGTAAGTTACAAGTACATGTGTAAAGAGAATGGGATATTTATTTTTCACTGATTTGATCTTCCCTTAATTCTAACTTAAGTAATCTTTGCTACTTTCAGAAAAAATGTTTTAATTGCATTTCTGCATACACAATACAGACATAAAATTATCATACTTCATTCAAAAAAAAAATCAACTTTCTTTAGATTTATTCAAGTAGAATTATTGATTTAAAAACAAGTATTAGTATGCATTTTATGTATGTTAATTATATTCACGCAGTAAATTACACATTTATTTTAGCTAATAAACATTATTAATTACATCTTCCTTATAAAGTCTATTAGGATAGACAAAAATTTACAACATATTACATCCAGAATTACAAAAAATTGCTAAAAATGGTTAAGGATATATATATGCCCAAGCTCACATATACTGAGATGGGCACAGTAAGCCTTGGCCTGCATAACCTGTTGCGTCATATATATATATTGCCATATATAGTTAAATTTTGGCATTATATTAAAATTTTATAATATATATATATATATAAAATTTTAATATAATGCCAAATTTTAAATATATAATGTTTTGCCCACACACACATATATATATATATGTTAGCGTTAAAGTGTGAAATCTTTTTCATAAAATAACTAGGTATTTCATGAAATAACTAGACAAGTAAGTTAAAGTATACAAAATTATTGAATTCTATGTTTTAACTAGGTATTCTATAGATTAATGATTACTTGATCGTTAAAGTATGAAATACAGCACTCAAAAGTTATTTGAACCGATTCTAGCTGCTTTGGGAAGGATTTCTCCAATTAGGAACTAGAGATGGCCAAATAAAACAATTGTACTCTAGATATCAATTCAGTATATGTCAGCGAAAACTAATTTCCATTTAAGAAGTTCCAAATATTGACACAACGCATTGATCTGTTGCAACAGTTCAAAGTTGAGGTACTGGACCAGGATTTAAAAAGTACTCATGTAAAAAAAATGTGTAATAGTAAAAGGCTTGCTTGCTTCTAAAAATAATAAGCAGTGCAATCCAAAGTGTCATCACAGCAATCCTCGCTTTAATAAATAATGAAAAGTAAAATAAAGGTAAGACATAAAATTTAAATTAATATTCTCTTACATTTTTGTTTTAAAAAGTTTACCCAGTGTTTTTATGAAGCAACAATTTTTCTTCTCAGCATGTATTTTTGTTGATAATATTTAAATATAATCTATTTTTGCAACATATTCTTTGTTCCCCTTTCTGTTTAACTAATGTTATCAATATGAGCAATAATAAATTATATTACCTGCTTTCCCTTGTTATTTACAATTATTCATTCGCAAAAGGGATAAAATGTATTTTTTGAGAGATTTTAGCTATTTATGATCAATTGCTTATAAAATATCTTTGAAATTGTTTGTTTTTTACTTTAATGGTCTACCTTAGTTATTTCATAGAATAAAGTATGAAATTTTTCATCTATTACATACTTTAACTGACTTGTCTAGTTATTTCATGAAATACCAAGTTATTCTATGAAATAACTGAATTATACACTTTAACAGTAACATATATATATATATTGGTGTCTTTTTTAAGGGAAATCATATAAGTAAAGAAATAATATTTCTCTTTAAATACTACAATGATCAATCTTAAGGAATTTTTTATTTAATTTTAATGAAGATAAAAATTTAATTCTATTCAATATAGCAAATTAATAAAATGCTAGGACATACCATATAGTACTTGAGAGGAGCATTTGTAGCATGCAACTGAATTTCCTGATTCAATTGTATGATGCCTGTTAGTTTAGTAGTCATATCATCTTCATTTCTAAAAGTAAAGAAATAATTCTCCAATACAGTGATACATGCTTATTTATACAATTTTAGCTACATAAAAAAGCTGTCATTTCAATTTTTTTAGAGTAATAATTAGGAAGTTAATACTTACGTCCCGGATTTCAGTTCTGAAATTACAGATGGTCGAATGCATAATGGTGGAACAGGTAGTTTTGTAAGAATCAAATTTTCTGGTCTTCCAACAGATGGATTCATTAAGAGAAAGGGAATATCCTGTAAAATACATCCTCAATTAAAATTGGTTTAAAAAGAGCAATTTTATAATAAAAACACACAACACTACCTACGATAATTTTATAAAGTAAATATTTTGAATCATTCTAGAATTTAAAGATATTTTTAAGAAATATTTTCAAGGTGACCTTTAGTAAAATTTTAAGTAAATGAATCAATACTAAAACAAAGCAATATAATTTTAGAAGTTTAGAATTACCATTACATGTTATATGTTACATCAAATTAGTTTTGCTTAACATTTATTAAATTTATCGTTATTTAAAATTGCAGATATAAGTTCAGAAAAAAACTTGCTTTGCATCTGTGAAATTTATCAAATCGAAATCAATATAAATTACTAGCTGGTATACCCGTTCTTCGCACAGCTGAACTGAAAAATTAAACAAAACAGATTGAAGGATAAAGAACTTTTTAATGAGTTAATTTTACGTGAATTGCAAATTAAACAAAAAAAGCTTTATGCATATCTCAGCAACAACAACAAAAAAAACACCTTTGTTCAATTTTAAGTCTGTAGATCTAAAAGCTGATAAAAAGGTTTTTTTTTTTAACTCCCCGTAACACTCTTGAGGGTCGATTTTTGAAAATATCTCCCTAAGCTGATCTCTGCTCAGCAAAAGTAACTAAGCTAAGTTGGTGTGGTGTGGTAGTTAGGAGAAGGGGGTGCCAACTCAGGAGGCGTCCACGTCACTTGACCATGGTTTAGAATTACACATGTTCCGTCGCCAAAAGCCCACGTTTAGCTGAACAGTGAGACATTAATGTTCACTCTCACTCACTCGTTCCAAAAAATACAACACAGTAGTTATTATTTTTATACTTAAAAAATGCATATCTGCGTATTCAATGAAAATTATAGCGTTATAATTAACTACTAACCACAAACAAATTATGTAGTGTCAAAGACAAAGTTTATTTACTTTAAATATCAGAAGCGATAAAAGTATTTATTTTGATGTAAGCATTAATTTCTTATGGTTCACACATGAAAAAAAATCAATAGTAGCTATTCAAATAAAGAGAGATTTTAAACAACCTCTCCCTTCAAAACTTCGTTTTATTCTGAAATAAAAAAAATAGGGATTACACTGATCACAGGAATAAATTAGAAGCCAGCACCTTGCGTAGACAAAACAAAAATTTTTCTTCATAAATAAAAGATAGATAATGCTGTTGTGGGCTTTTTTGCAGCGCATGCCATAATTGCTTGCAGATGGCAGAATTTTTTCCTACTTACTTGACAAATATCATTATATTTTGGACACTTCACACAATATTTTTATAAATTATAGCCTATGTGTTATTCTGATGTATAAGGTATATTACTGTAAAGTTTCATTAAAATCCATTCAGTTGTTTTTGTGTGAAAGACGACCAAACATCCTCACAAACTTTCATGTTTATAATATATATTAGGATTATATATGCCTATTTTATTAATTTTTCTATTGAATGAACAGACTTTAATTCTGTTTGAAACAATATAGATAATTATATTATAGCATGAGTTATTTTACCAGTACTTAATTTGATTTCACTTATCATTATGTATTTAGTTTGCATGGCTTGAATCAAATAGCTAAAATAACTAACCAATTATAATACAACTACTGAAATTTTGCTTTAAACAAAATAACTCACACTTAATTAGAATAAATAATGCCTTTTGTATAAAAAGAAAATTGCTAGAAGGACAAAATTTAACTCCATATAGTAAAGTCTAGAAAATATTCTTTTGAAATTTATTTGCAATTCAAATAATTGATAAAATGTAAATTTAGATAAAAAAAATAATGGAAGCCATACAATTTCATTTATTGTATATCATATATTCTGGCATATAATGCAAACATTTACTATAAAAAATAAGATTGAAATTTACAAGTGTATGTTCTACACCAGATTTAAAAATGATAGACTTAAAAAAAAGGAAAATACGAGCATAAAAAATTAGACTTCTACATATATCTAAATGCTGTTAACTTAAAAGAAATGACATAACTTATGAAGTTTTTTTTTCTCTTAATTATTCTGTGCTGTAAATCAACTACACCAACTCAAAGTTGCTTTAAAATTGTATTATCATTTGCAGTCTCCTGTTTACTTTATGGCAAGTAAATGTACCCCCGTTTCTTGCTACAATTATTCTATAACAGTGATTTTCTGTAAACCAAGTTCGCAAAACTTTTTCCTAAGATAGACCATTTTGTTGGTATTTTATACAAGGCACATCTAGTCTTTGTCAGGTTAATTACTGTGATTTATTTTTAACTCACCCATTGAATTTTCACAAACATCAAACATCCTTGCTGCGACATTGTTTGCATCTTTTTCCCAAATGGACTGATTTTTTAATTTAAACAGACACAATTTGCTTTGTTAGGTAAGACTAATATTTAGTATTGTTGTTGTTATAGTGCACTTCATCCTGGGATGCATATGAAAGATAAGAGATAGATGAACAGAAACATACAATACAATTCCAGAAGAATATAGACTTTATTACAAATGATGATCCCAGCATAGAACATAAGGGGTGCACTGCTTTCCATTTGAGATGGGAATCCATTTCGGGCAAAAGTCCGACTTCTTTTCCTGAAGATACATCCATGCCTTTTTCAGGATTTAAACCCAAGCCCACTCGATTACAAGCCAAGTGTCATAATAGACATACTGGCTGGGTGGCAATACTTACTATTAAAAGGAACATTAGATCAACTGTGTTTCAACTAAAATGAATGCAATTTACCAAAGCCTTCAATGTTCAATTGAAAATCCTGGCTTCACGAGTGAAGAAAAGAGGAAACATCTGAAACTAATTTTTGTGAATTCGTCCAAGACAGTAGAGCTTTCTTACAACAAATTTTGTTTCTCTTTTGCGGAAAATCTGAAGTAACATTATTGTGCACATCTGCATTGAATACAACCCACCCTGTTAGCAGAATTATTTACTTCTTCCACACACATATTGTTTCCCTTATCACTAGCCAATTCAATATACCATTGTTCAAAAGCCAGGAGAAATTCTTCTATTGAATGACTAATAAAATTTAAAAAATACAGTTTGAAATTATGGGAGAGTGTTATATACCAGTGCACATTATATGCCAGAATATATGGCAATTTATACATAAATATATGTACATAAAAACAGAATTGCAGAGAATGTCTTACTTGGTCAGGAATTCTTTTGAAGAGATTCAAAACAGCAAGTGGATCTAAAATAATCTGCAAAATTAAAAGTATTTTTTTTTTCATACAGCTTTTGATGCTTTTATAAAAAAATGTATTACATCATTAAACAATATGAATCTTCAAATTATCAAATATTTATGAACATTTTTTTTTCAAAAAGTAATCAGTACTTGTGTGTATATATAATATCTCTCTCTCTTTATATATTAGATGTAGTAAGAAGTTGTAAAATGAGTTCTGAGTAAACATCTACAGTAAAATAGCATACTAATCAACTTTTTTTTTAATATAATTTAACAGGAACTGGTTCAGTTATTAAATCAACATAGAAGTTAAGAGAAAAGTGAAAGTAAAGCTGAAATTTTAAAGGTGAAAGATGTCATACAATGTCATTTGATTTATTACAATTTCACCCAAGAAAAAACATTGCAGAAGCCTGTTAATAAATTTTTGATCTCAGAAGGAAATCATATTAAAAAACACCTGCAAATTCAAGCTTTGATATTTTAAAGAGAGGGATTCCAATGTTAGCAATCAAATACACTTTACTGAAGGCTAGGCATGAGGATTTGCATGCACTGCTCAGTCAGGATACAACTAAAATGTAAAAAGAGCTTGCAGAACAATTAGGATTATAAGAAAACACAATTTCTAATAATCTACAAGCAATAGGAAAGATTCAGAGGATAGGAAGATGGATGCAACATGCATTGAGTGATAGTAAGAATAAGCTCACATGAAGTGTAGAAATCTGCTAACAGGCAACACATAAAATCTTTCTTGTAAAAAATTGTGTTAGGAGATGAAAGATGGATATGTTATGACAATCCAAAATGAAAGAAAACTTTTTAAATGACTTCAGGTGAAGCTATGAAATCAAGGTTGAAAACGTTCTATAAGGAATTGTTGAAGCTCTCAGTGCAAGTATTATCGTAGAAACTTACAAGCAATAATAACTGAAATCAAACAAAGGAGTCCATTTAAAATGACATGCTGTTAATTATTAATCGATTTATGAAAAAAGGTTGGTGCCTGGTGAAATTGCTCCAAGATAAACAAAAGGCCTCAAGTTGCAAAACTGGTCAAGGGCACATTAGTAATGCTTGGCAGGAAGTTTTTGGAGCACCTGGCTCATAGCCCCAACATAGCTCCTCCTGATTATCGTTTGTTTTAGTCAATGAACAGTGTCTTATCTTCTGGATAGTGGATAAAGTGATGACTTCATCACGTCAAAAGACAAATTGTTCTATTCTGCTGGCATATGTTAATTGTCTGCTCGATGGTAAAAGGTGTTAGATAATATTAGAGAATATTTTAATGAATAAAGGTATTATTTTCAGCTCAAAATTACATATTAAATTCTCTGAAATGCACTTCACGTTTAGTATTAAAATGTTAATTAACTTTGTCTACATATATATCAATAGATAGATAGAGAGAGATAAAAAAAGAAATTGAAAGTTTAATATCTGATAGCATAATCCTAAATACATATAAAAAAAATCAAAATGTTTAACAAATAGAAGAATATTCAGATATATATTAATCTGTAATTAGTGTTTTTTTTTCTTTCTAAACTCTGTAGATACATAAAAAACATATACAAAATAAATATAAATGAAGGATCTACAATTATGCTTAATGAATGTTTTTTTTTTCGAAAAAATAAAAAGATACAGATTTAAAATAGCCTATATACACAAAGAAGTTAAAAATAAGCCGATTAGTTAGCTCTTCCCAATTGAAAATTATTACAGAAATTTTTCTTACGTCTAATAGATAATACAAAGAAAGTTGTTTATAAAATATTTCCTTTTTTTTTTTTCAACTAGGAAAGTAATGAAGGAAAATTAAAAGTGCATATAATGTAAAAAGTAGTACCTGAGTTACTTTAGTTCTACACTGTTCCAGTTCTTTGTTACTACTGATTGCTTCATGAAAATCATCTAAATATTCTAAAAGATAAGGATCATCTTTTTTCTCTTTTTTAAATTTATCATGTACTATTTTCAAGCATCCTGCTTTTTTAACTTGACCTGAAATTTAAAAATATCTAAATTAGTATAAAACATAGTTCAATCAGGAATATTAAAATATACAGAACAGATACATTCTTTATTTATGGAAAGTAAGAGTTTGTAACTTTTTATTATTAATTTTTATACAAGGCATTATTTGTTTAAAATTAATCTAGAGCAATTTGTCTTTCAAGTTTATAACTTCTTTATGTTCAAATTTCAATGCCATTTTGCTGCATATAGAAAATATGTTTCCTTTTTAAAAAACAATAATTCTACTGTATTAAACAAGACTTAGGTATTCCAAAAGTAATTCAAATACACATGTAGCTTAAGTTATATATACTTGATAGAAGAAAAAAAGGTATTTCACATTGAAACTAATATTTTGAAAAAAAGGTTATCACCATTTCAATATCCATTGAATTACAGCTAACAACATTAACATTATAAACAGATAAAATCCCAGAGTTTCTGAAAAATCTAATAGAAATGTAATATGCTTAATCCAGATTAATAAAAACAGTAATCATATTGAAAAGTGTAAACTAATTCTAACATCAAACTTAAAGAATGGAATATATTTTTCATCTCACACACACAAACCAAGTAAATTGCAATGAATTTTATCTTTGATATGACTCTAAAAGAATACAACCTCTTTATAGTCAACCTTAGCGTACATTTTACTAAAATTACTTAAAATAAAAGTTTTAATGTGTGCATTTTAGTTCATTATTAATTTAGCAACAAACATTGCAATACAATTTCATTTCTAAATACACAATTAACAGTCTAACATATTTATGATACTGACATACACATTCTTATGTAGCACAGCAATATTATTAAATATAATTCTTTGTAAACTGCACAATCAGATTTCTTTTAAAGACACACAGATTAAGAGATTACAGGTGACTATCAGGTTTTTATAATAAAAATTGCTGTTTTTTGATAAAATAACGTACAGTATTACCATTTGTTGCATTGCAGACTGGACAAATAGATTTCTTTACGCACAGATCTATAATCTGCTTTCTCAACTGCTTTTTTTGAAGATAGTTTATATTAGGTCGCTTTAGAATTTCACTGTACTTTTTTCTCTCATTAGGATTTAGAAGAACCCGAGAACATATCTGCAATAGGAATCATTCATGAATAAACTGCATTTGATTCTAAAATGAAAACTTTCAATTAAATAAAATAAAATTACTTTCATATAATGTCAGAGAATTTGATTAGATTTATTTTACAAATAAAATGAAAAAATTAATGATATTTACTATACAATAAAACAAAGAACAAAATTAAAAATACATGCAATTTAGAATTTAGGAATTCATATGAAATTCATTATGTTAAATTTATTCATCAATTATTTTGCATAACCTAGAACAGATTCATGGCAAAAGTTTCACTTCCTCAAGGAGTAATAAATCCATGAATAAATAGGTTCTATGTAAACAAAACTCTATTAAAAAGTTTAAAGCTTCAAAATAAAAAGCAAAAAATACTTTAAATAAAAATAAATATCTGAATAAACAAGACTATATAGTGTAACATAAATATTTATTAAGTATTCATTCATTTAGCTATAAAGGTTATTAATATTAAATAATTTGTACAACTTATTTTAAATTTTCAAGAAAAATTGTGCCGTTTTTTTCTATTTGATGTTCGAAAGGAAATATTTTTATAAAAATGTAAGTAAAAAAAAAAAAGAGTTTGTGACTGAAGTAAGACAAACCCAAAAGCCAAAAGAGTCAATTGATTGCTTTTTTATTTTTTCTCTCTCAACAAGGCATTAAATGTTAATTCAACATAAACTACACTAGGTAAATACAGTTTAAGAAACTTGAACAAATTTTCTCAAATATCAAATGAATCCTTTAATAACCATTCTTAAAAAAGTACATTAAAATGAATCTAGCTAAGCAAAGTTATTTTATGATGACTTAATATTTATTTTTCCAGTACAAATAATTTCTGAAAAAAACTATTAAGACTATTATAACTATTAATCTTCTAAAAAAAGGAGGGTGGAAAGGAATTACTTGCCTTACATATACTCTGGAGAATATTAATAGTTGATCTGAAGTACCCAACATGAAAAACGGGCAATTTTAAATCCAAGTATCCAAAGTGTCCAATACAATCTTGTACTTGTTTACCACATGTAGCACACTTCAAACTTTTTCGACTTGTTCCCTATTTATAAAATATATAAATGAAACAATTACTTCAATAATTAATATTAGTTGTTTCAATATAAAATATATTACTATAAACTAATCGTGTTTATTACAGTGTCATCATTAGGTTTCAGTTTTCAATCCACCTTATAATATATCCTTGTCTTGTACAGCTTAGTCAAAATGCACACAAACAACATAGTTTTTTAAATTTAAATATGCAGACTTTTGTTCCAATGTAAGTTGCAG
>BMAV01002838.1:293476-331126 GCA_019973955.1 Trichonephila inaurata madagascariensis
TACAGACTTAAAATTTAACAAAGGTGTTTTTTTTTCTTTCTTTTTTTAAAATCAGCTGAGATATGCAAAAAGCTTTTTTTTTGTTTAATTTGCAATTCACGTAAAATTAACTCATTAAAAACTTCTTTATCCTTCAATCTGTGTTGTTTAGTTTTTCAGTTCATCCGTGCGAAGAACGGGTATACCAGCTAGTTTGAAATATAATGGATGTATAAACACAAGAAATTTAGAAGTAATGTGCATTAAACAGTTTTCTATTGAATGCGACGCAGAAATTTGTATGTTTAAGACAGGGGCGTAGGTACCACCGTATCAGCTGTATCAATGATACGGGGCTCCAACATGTGTAACTACAGTCCCACTAACAGGAGTTTCATATCTATAAAGGAATTTTGATACAGGCCCATTCAGAACTACCTAAGCCAGTGGCTTAAGACAGAGATTATTTACAACAAATTAAAATAACCTTAACAAAAAAGTCAATCCTTGGAGAAAGTAGGGCATCACAGTTTTACATAAAAGGATGTTTTGGAAAAATTACCAAAAATGGATCTAATAAGGAATATATCCATTTTTTTCTTTCAATGTATTTTCTGTATTTACTTTTTATCCTTCCATTTAAGCCGTCAGAAAATGAAATTGGAAGCGAAGAACAGTCAGAATCTATTGACCAAGGCTCTCGTCTGTTTCATATCAGTGAGAATTTCTTTTCTTAACACTCGAAGGCCTATGTGACAACCGACAGAGATTGTTACCGAAACCTTGATTCCAATTCCTCAATAGCTGTGTCTTTTAGGGTTTGAAGGCCCGGAAACCGGGGATCTCGGCGTTTCTTCAAATCCCGAAATCTCAGGATTAAAAAAACTAATCCCGGGATTTAATTTCTGCCTAAATTACATTAAAAAAAAATTTTTCTCACAAAAATTTTCTAAGAATTTAATTTTCAGAAAAATTATATGTACCAGTAAAAACAACTGTCGAAGCCTTCTGCGGTGGAGATAGCATTCTGTTCACAGCAGACATAGCCATAAATTGTATTCTAAAGAAGCTTAAAGATGTCAACAGTGCTATAAGTAAAAAAAAACTGTATGCAGCTATCACTTCTCGTATGGAAGAATGTCACACAGATCTAAGTGGTTTACTACAATACTTACACAATAGTGTAAGCAACATCTCAGGAATAGATTTTATCACAGTTCCTTCTTCACTTAAATGCCATAAGTTAATAGTGGACCTGCTTGAAAAACTTGATGCTTCAAAACTCACTTCATTATTAACAGCTCATGCAACTCTATCCTCTATTTCAAATGAGGTAACACTTGAAATTGATTCCCATTCTGGTTCAATAACTGAATCAATTTGTTCATAAAAACCACTAAGTGTAGCAGAAGAACTAGATAAAGTTATTAAAGAGGGATATGCACCAAAATGCAGCCTATTAGATTTGAGACACTGTCATTAAAAGCCCCAAAAAGAAATGTCCCTTTTTGAAAATGGAGAGAGAGCGAGACGTGTTGACTACTTGGAAAGAACATACTCCTATTTAATGACGATAAAGCTTACTAGAGTAGAGTCTGAAGGAGCGTTTGCTCCTTCATTGCTCCTTTAATTATGTTTTCAGTTTAATTATGTAATTTCAACTATTCTAATGTGTAAGTATTTTTTATAAATAGCCCAATCCCAATCCCGGACCAATTACGGTATCCCGGGATTGAAAATATAAGACGAGATTGCAAACCCTAGTGTCTTTCAACAATGTTTTGAAGAGTTGTATATGGGGCGATGTTCTCTCCAGATCAGCAGACGCCCTGAATCGCTCTCCAGTGTGAACCTCAACTCTTCTAAGAAGATTACCGAAGCCCATTGCTGTCTCGACCAGAAAATTTGTTCCATTGCCTAACATGAATGGCCACAGCCCTATCATCTTGATTTAGGGTAATATACACACCTGATAGCATAGAAATCCCTTACATAGAAATCTGAATTGTCTTCGCACCGTTGTAGCGAAGTTTCTTACTCCTGATGCGGCAAAGTAATCTGCAACAAGCTGAGGTATAGTAGTGTTCCCCCTCCCCTATCGGGTCGAAAGAGTTAGAAAACTCTTTTCCGCAGGTACTGTAACTTGTGGTCGACCTGGAATATGACTACTAGAAACAGAATCTTCAGATTTTAATACATTCCATGGTAGTTGAACCAAACTGTGAGACTCTAGCACAATGATTCCCAAAGTGGCCTATATCGATCCCCAGGGGTCTACGATGACCTGCGAGGGGTCCACGTCAGCGAAGAAATAATTTGAGGGTCCATGAGGTGTAAATGGGGGTCTATGATAGTGGCGTCGTTAAACCAGATTGTGACTTTGATTTTAATAGAAACCAGATTTTACCTATTTAACAGACTTATTAACTTAATTTAATAAGGTTAATTTGCTATTACAAGGGGGCAGCATAAATTTTATTAAAACAAGAACCATTTCAGCGTTCATTTCCAGACACTGTAAAATCCGGCGTATAACGCGCACTTTTAACACCAAAATAAAATCGAAATTTACGGGTGCGTGTTATACGCCGGGTATAAAAATAAAAAAAAATTTAAAAAAAGATGGGCATATAAAAATTAGACTTTTTTGTAAATCAAAATACTGTTTATTTAAAAGAAATGACTTTCCTTACGAACTTAAGGAGTTGTTCTAGAAGTATACTAGTTTTTTCAAAAGTTTGGAATAATACATCGAATAAATGATTTCAAAACGTAAGAACATTGCACGCGTACATTTCAGGTTTCTTCTTGGAAAAAGGGAGTGCGCGTTATACGGCGAATATACCTCTAACTTAAAAAGTGCAGCTTGAAAATATTGGTGCGCTTTATAAGCCGAATTTTAAGGTAATTATGTAGGGGTCTACCCTAAGCTAAAAAACATGGCTAGGGGTCTACGGCAGTGCTCCGCAACCTTTTTATCGCCGCGGACCGGTCAAGGTATGTTAATTTTACCGCGGCCCGCTGAGGGGGAGGATGTTGATTGTTTATATTTTAGACTTTTGATTTAATAATTTTAATTTAATTGTATTTAATCGTAACTTCTGAATAAAATATAGCTACACCAAAAAAGGAATATAAAGTGATTTAACAAGGAATATTAAACGATTTTCATAAAAAATAGCCCAAATCTAAGAAAAATATACCTCAGTAAATAAAAGAGAAATAATTTAATGTTTCTTTTGCGGACCAGTAGTATTTGATCCACGGACCGGTACCGGTCCGCGTACCGGGGGTTGCGGAACACTGGTCTACGGGACAAAACAGTTTGGGAGCCTCTGCTATAGCAGAATCAGCTCTTGTGACAACCCATATTCAACCATCCAACTTCCCACCATCGTAACGAATCGAGTAAAGGACTTGTATTAGTAATTGATATATATATAGATTCTCTTGAATATTGTCAGTGAAATTATCTACTATTGAAGATCGACAATCATGTACATATATATACGTATATTATATATATATATATACACATACATACATACATACATACATAAGTGTCAATTTTTTTAAAAATAAATTACAGTTTAAAAAAAACTAAAAAACACCCTTTTATACTTAATCGAAATAAGTTGTAACTTAATCTTTTAGCCGCCAAATCTGGAATTAGTCGCCAGATGTGGGATGGGATCTGAAAATGGAGAATCGTTTGTCCTGATGATCTTGATAAGGGCATTGGAGCAAAATTATTAAATTATTGTATTGTCATCGGTTCTGGACAAGGGAGCAAAATTTTGAATTAATCTGATCTTTTATATAAAGTGGGTAAAAATTGAGTTCAAGATTCCGTTACGTACAAGTGAAACTTATAAAATGATGTTAATAAAAGTGATGGCTATCATTTTGAATAAGATTTCGTAAAGTTCGTTACTATCCTTCATATAAATTATAAAGTTATTTTTACTGTCATGTTTTTCAGTAGTGAATTTCGAAAAACATACTGTGCTTTAATTTTTGGAGGCCGTTGCATTCTCCGATTTCACGACTGAGGATGGATACATCAAAATTGCATAATGGAATATTTGTATGGTTATATGAAATCAAGAATCAGAATTATTACTGGAGAAATATACTTTCCGGTGTATAGCATCCGGTAAAATAGTACGTGAAAAGAATCATACATGTAATGTATGTAGGATATCCCATTTGTAAAAGGTTAGATCATTCCCTTTACCGAGGCCGGCAATTCTAATCAAAACAGTATTCCACATCAACGCCATCTAGCGTCTCTTTTAAAACGCCGACATCAACCTTTTTCGACAGAGGCCCACTAACACTCGTCAGAGAAACGTCGTATTTCGCGCGTCAGCGCCGTTCGTCCGCGCCAGGCTGTAAGACTTAATAGCACCATAACGAGTTCTATCGTTCGTCCGCGCCAGGCGGTAAGTCTTAATAGCACCATAATGAGTTCTATTTAATCTCAATTGCCTCCCTTAAAGTAATGTGATCTAACTTTCCTATTCTTTCGAAATATGCTTATCTAACTTTCCTATTCTTTTGAAATATTCCCCATGTAAATACTCCCCTATAATTCTTAATAAATTATTTAGTTTTCAACCAGTTTCTTTCTTTAACTATGTTGTCTATTTTATTTCAAAATTAACTAATACACCCTAAAAACCCCTAGGCACCACGCCAATAAAAACCCCGCTTTCTGAAGAATCCCACCTTTTGAAGATTTCGGTTGGATTCCCACATGTATGATGCTTTTCGCATCTCTTCAGATACAGAGACTTTAGATATATTTAGTAAGAGTAACCATAATAAAATTCATGATACAGTTTGAGTGTCATAAAATCGTTTAAAATTTAAATATAAAAAATTTATATTTCAAATTCAATTTATGAATCTTAAAATAAAAGTAGGATCTATCTAGAGTTGTTTAAGAATAATGTGTGAGATAAGTTTATTGGTAGCAAATTGAATATCGAATAGAATAGAAAGTTTAATTATTAGTTTTTCATTGAAATTGTACATATTATAATTATACAAAAAATAAAAGAATTTTAGATCTGCTTATTATTGAAACTCCAGAAGCCTTAAATTTTACCTTTTAGTTGGTGCTGTCAGGAAAGAATTGAAGAGAAACAGAGTAATTTAATTTGATTGTAATGATTTCGTACAATTGGCAATGGATTTTGAAATTCCAACTGTCTCTACGATGTTTGTGAACAAGTATATATCACTCTTTAAACATTTACTTTACACAACACGAGGTTTCTTAGAGCTGCCATTCAGTGTACACAAGGACTTAATATTTTACGAGATTCGAACCCTGGGTCCCCTTGAATGTCGTCGCAACATAGTCACTTAGCTGTCGCCAACTATACAGTATTAGAAATGAATTACACACAGAAAGTTTTCCAAAATATACCATAAGTATCCATTACATTACTTATATTCAAGTGGATTTTCAATTGTATTTTGAGATTTATATATATTTACGAGATTTCACGACATTATAAGAGTATTTGATTTCTGTCATATTACTTGGAAAGTTAATTTTAGACTTTTGGTGAATGATACATGAATTGCCAATATATAGATTAATATACACTTGAAAAGAGATGTACTTAATGTAAATAGAAATATATAGATTAATATATAAACTTGATAATTATTTTAGATTTGAAACGATTAACTGAAATAATTTATAAAATTTTGTCTCTATATAATATTTTTCTAAGATACTAAACTGAAGAGAAAAACGAGTTATTGATTTCTAGATATTGTATTGCTTAGTATGTAGAATTCCGCAGAGCAGGATTTCTCAAACTGTGGGCGCGACCCCCTAGGGGGCGTGATAACCCTACGGGGGGGGGGGGGCGCGAGCATATCGAAAAGTCGAACATAAAACAGTATTAATATTTACTGAAAGGAAGCAAAGAAAAAAAAAACATTCTGACATAGTAAAAGATGAAATACACGTTTACCTTGACTTACAGTGGTGGCCAAAATTGTGGACACTTTTTAAATTGTTTTGTTTTTTAAGTTTGTATATGCTTATAGAATATTTTAAGCTGGACAAAATGCTAAGTATTTTATATCATTGCAAAGAGAACTTAATTTTGAATTCAATACAAAAAAAGAAAATTCAAATATTTGCAACGCAAAAAAAGTTATGCTGCAATAACTGTTGATATACATTGAATAATGATGATAGCAGTGAGTTATCAGAGATCAGTGAGGCTGCGTTTATTCTCTTTATTACAGCTTCAAATCGAAGTTTCATTGAGCTGAAAAGGGTTTGAAGCTCTTTCTTTGTTATTACATGATGCCAGGAAAGTATTATATTCTCAATTAGCTCATTTTTATTTCATGCGTACCTCATTCGGACAAGAGTTTTCAAACGGCACCCACAAGTTTTCGATAGGATCGAGGTCAGGACTGTTTCCTAGCCATCACAACAACGCAATGATCTTGGAACGGTACCAGTCTTTCAATTACTTAACTGTGTGGCAAGGAGCAGAATCTTGCAGAAAAATAAATGAAGCATTGTTGCTAAATAGATCCCTGTTGGAAGGCAAAAGTTAGGGTTCTAGAAAGGTGTCAATGTATTTTATGACATTCAGTGTTTCATCGATGGTATGATGGTGACCAATACCATCTGTTGATATGCATGACTAAATAATAAAACTATATGGGTACTTCACAGTTGCTTGGCTGCAGTCTTCTAGTTTAGGATGTAGCGTTTCTAGTTTATACGTATATATATATTTTAGGCTATCACTACTGAAAAACGATATTTTAGTTTCCTTCCTCCATATAACTTGTGAAAAATAATTATTTGTCCAATTAATGTGTTCCATTGCCCACTGTAGTCCCTTTTAGTGCTGCTGTAAATTGAGATAGGGATATTCTTCGTGTAATTCTACCTTTTAGTCGTACATCTGCTAATCAACTCCTGGTTGTTTTTGAACTGACAGAAATACCAGCATCATTCAAATAATTTCTGATGGATGTCCATGAAATTCTTTTATCTCTGAAACATAGTATTTTTATTCTTCTGTCATCAATAGATGTGGTGCATCTTTTTCGGCTTTTTCCTGCTTTTTTTTTCTTGAATTTGTCTCCTGACATCTTAAGCAAAACGGTCAGTTTGCAAATGTAGTCACTGAACTACCCACATATTATGTAATTTTAACAAAGGAAATACCACTTTCTCATCACACATATGTCCAATCTACTCTTTTATTTGATGTCATTGCTTTTTGACTAAATATCATTGTTATCCTGGCCAGGAAACAGTCCTGACCTCAATCCTATCGAAAACTTGCGGCACCGTTTGAAAACTCTTGTCCGAATGAAGTACCCATGAAATAAAAAGGAACTAATTGAGGATATAATTGTTTCCTGGCATCATGTAATAACGAAGGAAGAGTTTCAAACTATTTTCATCTCAATGAAACATCGATTTGTAGTTGTAATAAAGAATAAAGGCAACCTCACTAAGATATGATAACTTACTGCTATCATCAGTATCTAATTCATATCGACAGTTATTACAGTATAACTTTTTTGGTGTTTCAAATATTTGAATTTTTCTTTCTGTATTGAATTCAGTATTAAATTGTCATTAAAATAATGTAAAATACTTAGCCTTTTTTGCAACGTAAACTTTTCTATAAGCATACAAACTTAAAAAACATAACAATTTAAAAAAGTGTCCACAATTTTGGCCACCACTGTATTTACTTATAAATGTATCAGCACGTTACAATGTGTGAGTGTGATAAATAACATCAATAAAAAATTATGAACAATTTTAATAATTATTAGTGACTCCCATGGGCTTGCCTTGCAGAGCAAAAGTTTTTCAAAGAAAGACGGTTGCACAGACATCCGATAGGCTGCTCAGACGGTTGCACAGAAGTCCGCGAGAAAGCCAGCCGTGATGTATACAAGATAGAGAGCAACAGAGACTAGACTATTTTTCTGTTGACATTTATACTTATAGAAATGGATGATTGAGGAAATACAGTCGGATCTGTATATAACGAAGTCGCTAAATCCCGAAAAGAAGTTCGTTATATGGAAAATTCGTTATATAGAGGTTCATTTCTTTCAATTTTCTTTATAAACCACACAAAACAAATTTTAGATTCATAAACACTATATATTAAAAACGTAATTATTCACACCTTTTTGTAAGTTAATAATATTTATTTTATATATCTTACCTATCAAAAAGAAAGAAAAACTGCAAGTTAAGTTTCTTGACGCTTGTATCCACTTCCTGAGGAATTAATTTTTTTCTTTGATGCTCATACACTTACGTTTTGACATTTTCGAGCTACAAGAAACGAAGTTATTAGAAAGACTGATCAACACTACAAATGAACGGAGACTAGTTCAAAGACACAGGAACACAAGACAACTCCACTGAGTGTGAAATGGGATATCGAAGATGTTTCCAGTGAACTGGGCAATGAGGGTTAAAGGTTGTACTTCTTGGATGAAACGCCCAGAATTTTATTGCTCTCTGAGAGCTAGGAACCTAATAAAACCAGTTTAAGATTTATGACCACCATAGAATGAGTGAATAGAAGGTATACCTTGAAATGTCCAGAAATACTTTAAAAAAAGGAGGGGAAAAAATTGAGTCACAAGAGAAAAAGTTCGTAATATAGAAATGCACTACGCTATTGGGAGGTTATTTTGTGAAGAAAATCGTGAAATATTAGCTATATAGAAAAATTCGCAATATGGAGGTGTGTTCGACTCTAAATACTTAATTTAATTAAAAGTTATTTTGCAATCTATTCGAATTTAAAAGTTAGAAAGGAAAAGTAACATAATACTTATCCAATTACTTAAAGGTGTAACTTACTTAAAATATCTACTACTTAAAAGAAGCACATGTAAAATTTAAAAATTTTTCCATGGCTTATAATTAAGGTCATATTGTAGCTTTAGCGTCAAAGTACATTATTACTGCATTTAATACATAGTTATTGTATGAGGGAAGGAAAATTCTGATTGAGAATTGGGTCGCAAATATTGAAAGTTTGAGAAGCACTACATTATATTAAGATCCGGAAAAAAAAATGCAACAGTCTAATTCATGTTATGAATTTGAATACATTTGTTTCTACGAGTTGGTTAGGATTGGTATCAGCGATATATATATATATATTTTATTTAAACTATTTCTACTAATTACTAATGTATAATAATGCAAAAAACTCTAGCTTTATATTTCTTGAATATTATGAATATCAAATTTTACACCAAATAAAACTTCTCGAATTTCAATTATACATAATGTTTATAATTCTAAGTTTTATCCAGCATATAAATAGAAATTTATTTCAGAATCAAGGACGTCTAAAGATTTCTTAAGGTCCAGGGCCGGTATGCAAAAGTAGGCCCCACCTGTGACCTTTTAATCCAGACAGTATATATAAAATACGTTGCCAAATACTTATTCAAACTGCAATATGAAACAAATAAATGTGCATGGCTCACAATCTCACAAATCGGCTCGAACGAATGCTGCCTTTCGACTAAATGAGTAGTGATGGTGCATGAGGGTTGGCCCAGACAAGGACAACGGACATGACCAGTACCGTAACGAAGAATATTTGGGCCTCAAGCCCAAATATGTACTTAGCGCCAGTGAAGCTTTGGGCCCTTTAGAGTCCCGTAATGCGGGGGTTGAGGGGGTGTACGTTACGCTACTGAACATGACATAATGCAGTTTTAGTAATGCCAGTTTGGCAAATACATCGAAATTCCCATCTTTTCGAAGAATATGTTTGATACACACAATTCGACCATTATATAAAACTATTTGGATAATCATCTTATTAAGGTGGATTCGAGAATGAGACAAGGCCCTGGGCCCAGTTGGAGCATGCTTTAATTAGAATATTAAAACTTGTAAAAACATGCGTCAGAAAGTGTCATGGTGAAACACTTTTTATTCAATAAAAAAAGTCTGGAAATCAAGTCATTACACTCTTTATTCTCTCTCTCTCATGTGTAAAAAACATACATACTAAATATACATAAAAGTTTCTTAGAAATTATAACAATTACAAGTAGTTAGCACTTTCTCACTTCTAAATATTGTTAATATCCATTTAGTATCAGAATTAATAAAAATAACTATAAGTAAACAAATTTTGATCAAATTTTGAGACGTTTTGCACAAACTTTACTATGAATGATTTTGATATCTTTACTGTTCATTTAACACAAAACCATATATCACATACGTTATATAAATATATTTAAGTGGGACAAAAATTATTACAAAGGATATGTATATCTAACATTATTTTTGAATTAACACTAAATTTACAGCAAATTGTGTTTATTTGTGATATCAATTGTTACACGTACCAGCTGTTTACGTATGAAAAACAAACAATATAAAAACAAATGAAAATCATTCAAAATAGTAAAAAAAGAACACCTTTATATTCAAAATATACAAACAATTTCTCAGAAGGCAAGCTTTCACTTACAAATTTCAATCAATAAGGCATACATGCTTCATTTCAACTATTCAGTGAAATTGGCATAACCATTAGCTCACACAAACAAAATAAACTGTAGTTGTTTTTACGATAGTTTTTAAAGTTTTGGCGTACGTTGATTTTCGCGTATAATCAAAATTAGAGGTTCATTTTGTAAAAAATTGTTCAGTTTAAAACTTTTAAAACCTCATTTTGATTTTAAAAAAATTAGGAGTACAACTTAATTTTCTAAAGCAAAATGACTATTTTAAAATTTAGAACGGTTCTTTTAAAGTACCTATGAGCAGTTTTTAGTAGAATGTTTAGGAGGGGAAAAAATCAATAATAAGATTTATTTCTAATTACTGATATTCACACACACACCAAGAAAATATTTGATAAATTTAGTGGCTAAAGATAGAGAATTTTCTGAAAAAGTTTTTTTTTTAATTAATGGTACAGCTGAATGTTTAAGTAATTTTCCAATTTAAAAATAATATTGATTATGAACATAACTTTCAATTTCCTTAATTTTTTAATTGATCTTTTAATTGGGCATTTATAGATTTACATAACTAAACTACATTATATTAAAGAAAGTAAAGTAAACACGAAAAAGTGATTAACTAATTTACATTATAAAAAAGGTAATATTATTCGCGATATTTAATTACTAAATTTTTCACTCAAATCCTTTTTCATAAAAAATAGTGTTTGATTATTAAAGTACTTTTCGATTACGCCACCGCAAGCGATAAAGTTGCCAAAAATGATGTAACTGACGCCAAAGGAAATATTCCTGCTGGTAACCAGTTGAAAAAACTTGAAGCGATTTTAAAATGTTCATGTCTTTGAAATAAAAAATTCTTAGAACTGACATTCATTAAGATTTTTTTTTATGCGTTGGCTCTCCAATAAAACAATATTCCTTCAGTTTTGTCGCCAATAAAGCATGCTTGGCGACATTTGCACCGGTAAAATGGAAAAAAGTACCATTATTAATCTCTTTCATCTAAAAATTTTCTAAATGTAAAATTTGATCCATGTAACCAAATAATTAGTTTGATATAATAATCATATAGAATTCTTCAGTAAAGATTTAATTATGTTACTTAAAATATATAATGGCAAGCACTTTAAAATGATTCAATAAAGCCTAATTTTTAAATTCTTTTCCAACATTTGATGAGATTTGCAAATTAATGAACTTAACTAAATTGATTAAAATGTCAAATGTTTACGTCAACAGTTAAAATGCTTTTTTAGCGTACAAATTTACTAAAATATTTGTCTTTTCAGCAGTTCTTAAGAAACATACGCAGCTTTTCGCTCTTGATGTCAATCAATACAAAAGGAATATCGCAAAAAACAACACCAAACAAATTTGTAGCATTGAGTCAATGCTTTTGTACAACATGGATACTTTCATCACAGCCCTGAGCTTCTGGAAAACGTATAAAATTGCTTAGTATTCAGACACTGTTGTTAGGTGGACTCACATCAAAGTCATCATCGTCGTCGTCGCTAGGTTTGGGTTCCGATACATGGACCAGAAGTTTGTCTGAAGGGATGGATCGGAGTTGGATGTAAGATGTTTTCGTCAAGGGGTTGTCTTCCATGTTCAGTTCTCTTAGAGAAGGGGCAGCTTGGACTTTGGAAATGTCTACATCTATTACGGTAAAGAATACATAACAATTAAATTATTGCCACAAGAAAACGATTAAAAATCAGTTAAAACAGCTAAGATATTTTTGAAAACAGTTCATGGTAAGTTTTGTTTTAGACCACATTTTTAAAAGAGGAAAACTAATTGGGACAAATTACACCAGCAGCTTATTTTTCTGTATTGAACCTGTCTAATATATGGATAATTATTCGGCAACTTGGCGATAAGTAAAGATGTTGGCTAAAATAGGATTCAACCACAATTTGGATTAAAATATCAACACATTAGATAGCTCAGATGGAATATCCTAAATATCGAAAATCCCAATGATAATCTAAATCCTAATTGAAAGAAAAATAAGTAATAGCTATAAGAAAATAAAGCATAGGGGAATAATATTTTGGTATTGGTATCAAAGTAATAAAATTGCTAAGAATTTTATAATAAATGGTATAGAAAATTCGAGTGAGTGAGTGAATATTAACGTCGCACTGTTCAGTTACGCGAGTGCTTTTGGCGATGGACCTCGTAATTTTGAACCATGGTCAAGTGACGAGGACGACACCTGAGCTGGCATCCCCTCTCCTAACTACCACATCACATTAACGGGAGGACGTCTGAGCTCTCAATAGATTTCACGTGCATCGCTTCCCTACACGGCGGGTCTTTAGTGGTACAGGGCTCGAACGCATGATACGCCAGCCACAATCCGATACTTTGACCACTAGGTTACCGCGTCCCCATAGAAAAAATTTGAAGATTTTATTAGTTTATATTGTATAACTTACATTGTAAAAATTATATTAGGTAAAAATGAAATTGCATAAAGACTCTTAATGCTTTATCGAAAATATTGCAACGGTAGAAAAATACTGTACGAGAGTCAATGTATTAGCGTTATTAATTTTACAAATTTATATACATTTACGATAAAACGAATTTTTTGGCTTGCATGTAATTTTAAATAGTGTCAAATACACAGAATATTTGTTATGTAAATATTTGTTTAAGATTAATAAAAAAAAGTATTTTATTCTCATTAGCAAAAAAAGAAGCAGTAATTTTCAAAACGTCGAGCTGATAACATTAATATACAAAATGTATATGAAAAGTTCTATAGCCATTGAAAAGATGTGAATTGGATGGAAAGATATGCTTAAGAGTATGTAGGATTACTCTCATGATTTCAAGTATATTTAGATATAATAAAATATATGTAATACTTTTAAGCAGTTTTCTAAATCAAGATCATAACATTTCTGCAATTCATTGATAAGAAAAGGAGTTTGAAAATACGTACCTACAATAAAGTTCTGTTTTAAACTCAAGAAAACAAGGTGTGGTATTTTGAAAGCAACTTTCGGCAAGATCATGAAATCATTGTGGGACAAGTCTAGTCTTAAAAGCTCTTTGAGGTCTTTCAATTCTTCTGGTAGTGTGCTTAGACGATTGTTGGACAGGTTCAATTCTATAAAAGATCATAATATGAAGAAAAAAAAAAGAAACTGATTGCATAATTAGAATTTTTTTTTTGGCACTTTTGTAATATCGCAACCTATTGGCGACATTATATAATACGAAGCACATGGTTACCAATTCATCGCGTACAACACATAGGAAATAGGAGTTGCCAACTTGGCGAGTTATTAATAGATTTGGCGATTGTTGCGATATAATATCTCTATAAGTACCTTTTTTTAAAACAACATTTAACTTTGAAAATACATTTCAGTTGAAATGTCCAAAGCTGCTAGCTTAATAATAAAAATCTTAAGTTAAATTATTTTGTTTTAGTGTCTTACTACTCAAACGAAAAAAACAGAGCATGTTATTTTAGTACTTATTCATTCTAAATGTTTCATGTTAAATGGTAGTGGCGTAACGTATACCTCTGCATCGTGGGGGAGACAGCATTCTAGGGAATCAAAAGCTTGACTGATGCAAGATCCGGCTTGGGACCCAAAACCTGATTTTGCAGGGGCCCCTAATATTATCCATTTCACCTCAACAGAGGTGAAATGGATAATATTAGGGGCTACGTCAAAAATGTCTGAAATTTGCAACCTTCTGATTCCTGATTCTAAGGTTAATTGTTCAGATAGTGTACTGGTCACCATTGACCAGTACGCTTAATTAGACTGACTCTATGGTTTTAATAAAAATACAGTTCATTGTACAGAAAAACATGATCCAAATTAAGTTGAATAAAAAAATTCTGTACATAATGAAAAACAGAATACTTTCTAGCCAGAAAGGCGAATAATCTATAATACGAGAATTTTTAATCATTTACGGCTTATTACCACAGATATACTGATGATTATCAGTTACGAGCTAAATCAGCGGTCGCCAAACTTTTTGACCTCACGGACCAGTAAACTCATAATTTAAATCTCGCGAACCACTAATAGGAATTTTTAAGTGTTAAATTATTGTTATGAATCGAATTATGTTTCAATGCATCTTAAAACATAGTTTGACGTATGAGTAAATATATTCCACAATTTTCTGGGGGACCAGCCACTAGTGGTCCGTGGACCACCCCTTTGGCGACCTCTGAGCTAAATGATCACCAACGTCATCACAATAAATGACATTTCTCTAGCAGCCACTCAAAATATAGTTCAATAAACTTTAAGCATCCTTAATTAAAACTAATTGAGCTTCAAAGACTTCAAATTTTTTTCTTAGAATGAGTTAAAAAAAATACATAAGTTAAAAATTTATTTCAGTAACATTGGGGTGGTGTAAAATTTCGGAAAAAAAAAGAAAGATAACCGAAGCCTATGACGACTTTGCTATTTTATTACAATTCAAAATTGCGAAATCCGTCGTAAATAGACTTCAAAAGCATGTCAGTAATCAATGAAATATTTTACATTATATATTTCTGAGCTGTATCTTTATATAGTAAGTATTATATATTTAATAGGTTAAGAAAAAAACCATTTAGATAATTAAATTTAGATTGCTAATAAGACCTTCATTGAATTACAAAACAATTATTAATTTCCAAATATAATATAATTTTTTTAAAAATTCTAAAACTAATGAATGCATGTCCTACATCATTTTCTTTGCTTTAAATATTAAAATTGAAGTAAAAAGTATTCTAAAGCAATAGTAAAGTACACTTAAGCTATTAAAAATTTTAATGGAAAAAAAAGATTGTTTAAAAAAGAAGCTGTATAAAATAGTTAAGTGTAATCTTACCTGAGATATTAAAAAACTTAATTGGTAGCTGTGGAGGAATCTTTCTAAACACATTTGAAGACAAATCACATGAAATCAATACGGTGTTTCGCATCAAATGATAGACAGCATCTGGAAAGGACATCAGCTGGCATTCTGATAAGTCTGAAAGGAAAAAAAATTTTCTTAATGGTAAATATGATAATTTAGCAATGAATTTTCCAGTTTTTATAATCTTTTTATCGATAACGATTTGTATCTAGCACTACTCAATATAGAATAGATATGTGTATACTATAATCCGTTTATTGTTATATTTTTAAACCTATATTCTAAGATGAAATGTAGATACTTAATATTTATAAAAAAAACGCGAATATTTAATTATAATCGTCAGACATGTCTGCTTAGTGGTATTTGAATTATGTTTCATTTAAATCTTCATTTTTACCTTATTCTATATTACACAATGCATTGATATAAAATAAGTAATTTAACTTAGGCTTTTGTTTTCTAACTTTTTTCAATGTTTTAGGATGGAATAAACTATAAATGTATCTCGAAATCAAAAACTGAGTTATTATTCTAGCCGCAATTTCGTGAAAAAGAAAAAAAAAATGTCCATTTGCACAGTAGCTGAAAAAAAGAGATCCACGCAGTTGGATTTTTGCCAGTTGAGTTCTAAAACAGCCATCAGAAAAGGGATAAACAACCTACAAACTTTATGATGGAAAAAAGTGACTAAGTTTTGGAACTAACTTGAAATCTTGCGAACGCCAGAAAAAATATGCGTCATTGCTCTAGAAACTGCGTCAATTTCTTTGGAACCATCCATCTTGTGGAAGAAACTTCGATGTTATCTTTATTTTTTCAAAAACTGAATATAGTATATAATATCAAAGATAGTTTTAACGATGATCCTTATAGTTAAAATTTAGTGTATCTGGTTTCACAAAAATGTATAGTTTTTATAGTACCTAGCTAGATATTTAATCGAAGAAAAGTAAATTTTGGCCTAAGATTTCATGCGATCAATTTTTAATGCAAAATTAGTATTAATCTCAAATTATTATTCATATCTATCGATTCTGCATTTCTTTAAAAAAAATGTTTGCTTTTCATACAAGATTTTTTAATCAAAAGACTAAGAAACGAAACAGGGAAATGTGCGAAGTACAAGTACATGGACTATTAAGTTCTTGCAAATACTGCCAACTGGAACTGATGACCGGTTTTGAATTAAATTTGGAACATAAGATACTAAAGATTTTCCTACATAATTTTGGGTTAAAGCTTTTTGCGATGAAGTTTTTTTGTAGAAGGCAATTAACTGCATCAATTTTAAATTAACACCATAATTTAATTATTATTAAGATTTTAAGCCGATTCCAATTTTGTTTAGATGAGATAAGAATTCGGTATATATCAAGAGCATACCATCTTCTTATTTGCAGTAGCATTATTTGCGTTCAAATCAACCTATTTTTTCCTGCGTGTAATATAACCCGTATTTGCCCTGTATGAAAAAGCTGATGCACGTTAAATCTGTGGAGGATGAAAATCCATAAGTTGGCATCATGTAGAAGCTTGGATTATGTGGTGCTATCCCATGAATCGTTCTTGTGACTTGACCTTTGCAAATAGACTAATGTAGCCTCTGCATGTGACGTTAATGTACACTGAATCAAATCCCATATTCTGTCTTCTATAATTCAAAGTTAAAAGTTAAAAGTAAATCTTAAGTGTAAATAAAAAATTACGTATGTGTTGAATTTTTCTTAAATTTAAGGAGCGTGTGATGAAATGTACATGTGTTAGAATCACGTGAACGTTTAATTACATAGATATATTTTCTACCGAAGATAAGTATTCTGAATTTCTGCTAAAAATTATTGAGAGCTTTATCATGATTTGTTAATGTTAAACTTTTCTTTCGCAGGTGATTGCGCCTTTTTCATTTCTTCAAAGACCACCTAGATTCTTATTTTTCTTTTAAAAAGGGGTGGCAACAGTTGATGTTTGATGCGCTGTAAGCGAAACTACGCAGTTTCAGACTGAGAGGGCATTCGAGGACCTCAGCCAGCTTTTCCAGGATGTGGCGTGAAAACACGTTTCCCCCTGAAGAGATTACGTAATTCGCATTAAAAACAAGGTTGGCTCAAAAGCTATGAACGTCATCTGTGATTCTTGGCAGTGATTCTGGGTTGTATGTGCCAGACAGGATGGCGATAACTGCTGCAAAAAAACAGATGGCGTGTTCATTTTCAAGGGGCTTTCACATCCACCGAGACACACATTGCAATGTCTTGCACAACAAAGAGCGTTGAAACACGTGAGCGGAAGACATTCTTTCCAGTGTAGATTCTGGACACAATCTGGAGGGGAGAACCTTATCAGCCGAACCCAATTCATGAATGGGGTTTGAAGTAAATTATAAAATGGTAAAAAGCTCTAAAAAACGTTTGACTTTCAGTGCTGGGCACAAGATTATTCTTATTGGTAGAGTACCGATGAGGAAAAAAATGCTGGCACAAAAACATGATTATTTTTCGTTCTATCTCCACTAATTAATATGATTTAGAATATTAATAGTTCCAAGTAAAATATTTAAGGGCATATTGATTCATTCAGGTAAAATATTGCCTCTTAAAAATTTTTTTGCAGTTTTTTTTTTAAATAAAAAAAATCAAAATTTCGTCATTAAAAGTTCTCAAATTTATGACGTAGTATTACATTGTTCTTAACTGATGTTAAATATTTTTTTGATGCTCTAGTAATTTATAAAAAGAAAAAAATCCAACAGATAATTTATTTTGAAAGATAATTTATTACAAAATCAATTTTTTTAAACAAATATTAATTTAAAAAAAAAAACTGCAGATGCGTAGATACCCCCTAAAAATAGAATGTTAAATATGAACTTTCTTGTCTAAAAAATAAAACTGTTAAAAACTTTCTAACGGAGTTGCGGAAGGGAAATATTGATATACAACGGGGGTAGAAAACATTTTTCTGAATCAAACACTATTTTCTATCGTTTGGCTTAAAATCTTATAACTTAAATAAGAAATGGAAAAGAAAATTCCAATTATTTATCTTTTTAGAACATAAAAAATAAAATAATGGATATTTTTTCGCATAAAATTTTTTACCACACATTCTTTACTAATCTGAAAAGTTCGTGCAAAAAAAAAAAAAAAAAGACAGAAATTTAAGATTATCACAAATCTTAGTTTAAAATTCTCATTACGTGATCACTTTCCTTTTAAATAGCTTTTACGACTGGTTGCCACAATTACTAATAATTGTTGTTTTTTTCTGCTTCGAACGAAAATTAAACCTAGATTCAGATTTCTAAGCTAAAAGAGTTAAAAAAGTCAATATTTTAAAAACTGAGTTTAAGGAATCAAACGATTCTCTAAAAATAAATGATCCTAACATTAAAAAAAAGTAAATTTTTTTTGCAATACATTAACGAACGGTGGAAAAAAAATTCCTTTAACGGTTAAATTCTTTTTGCATGATAAATTCTTCCCATCATTTCAGAAACATGACATTTTCTTTCGATTATCTAGATTGCTCCATGGAAATTCTTTTTAGCGGAGTTTGCGAACTTTCATTTCTCTCATGTAAATCTTATTTACTAAGAACTAGGCAAGTAATCGATTTTTTCATTATTCACATTCTTGTCTATTACAGAAAAATTTGAGAATTGTTTTGACATTTTTTTGATGCTGTATAACATCGCAGTTTTGGAATTTATGTATTCTAATAATTTTTTATTCTTAATTTTAAGAATTAAATTTTATGTTTTTGTGTGTGTGTATCTTTCAATGCCATATTTGTCGTTGATTACTGTTTTCAAATACATATTTTGGACATATAATTGAGATTATTATCTATACAATTAGAATTAAAAGGATAAGCTAATCAAAACTTTAGAATTATTATGCTTCTTATTCTCAAAATGGTTAATTCATTTGTAAAATTTATGCATGGGGAAAATGTATCATTTAAGTATCGTTTAATAAGTATAAATTTGTATAATATTTAAGTATAAATGTGTGCTTGAATGCATGTTAAATTGTCCTGATTTTTTAGCTTTTTATTTCAAGGGGGTTAAATAAATTAATGAATAACTAAACTTAACTTTTTAAACTTATTATTCATGTTATGAAATTTTACTATTACAATTGTGTAAAAGAGATCTAAGAAAAACCAAATAGATAAAAGTCACTTCTAAGCACGATTATCAATATGTCTTTAAATTATTTTAAAATATTCATTCGTAATTTTATTAACCCCAAAAAAAAAGTTAATAATAATTTGTTATATGTTAAACTCTTGTCATTTTTATAATGCACAATCAAGCTAAAAATGGTTTTCGTAAATTAATTGGAACTCTTCAGAAAACTGATGATCACTGCTTGACAAAATTTTATATTTAACTATATGAAAAAATTTTGGTAATTTTAATATTTATCATTGTCCGTGAGAAATTATGAAATAAAAGACCTATTACAAGGAAAGGGCATTTCCTCATGTAAACAAGAAAGCAGAGAGCTCTAAACTATTACTTATCGGCCTTCAGGAATTAAAATTTAATTTATAAAATATGAAAGGGAATTACAGTAGAACCTGTTTTTGTGCGGTCCTTTTTTTTATCAGATTTTATTTTTGTGCTATTTTGCGATTTTTGTGCGTTTTTTTTTGTGGTATTTAATGTTTTCTATCAATGTAATACATACTCTTCAAGGCTCTCTATTCATTGGTTAAACAGTCTACAGACAATGCACGTTCCGTTGCTTTCTCTCAACGCGCCAGCAGTCTGCGCTTGATTGAAGACAAAACTTTCAATGGAAGTGACATTACCAATAGTTTGATAGAATATGAAGAGACGTACAAGAAGAACCAGACTCTTTGAGAGCGGATAAAATATATTCAGGAATTCAGCTTTCCGAAAAATTGGAAAACGATTTTCTTAAAATAGATACCAATTCCGAAAGGATTTTGAAATTCCAGAAAGAGCTTCGATCATGCATATCTGATTATCGTGACTTTTACAAGCAACTAACCAACCGACCATCGTCTCAAAAAGTTATCGCTTACTTTAAGGTGCCAAAAAAGTAAATCAATTGAAATTGTATTTTTGAATGACGAAAGCACAATTTTGAACTAATTCACAGGAAGATGTGCTCTTATTTTCTCATAAATTTCGTAAATAATTGACATATTTTCTAAGTGCGACTTTTTTTATGCGATCCCTCTCCACCGCATAAAAAAAATTCTCTGTAGTGTTTTAAAGAAGCTGTTTGTTATATGCAAGTATTTATGAGAACTTTTCGCACAATTTTTTTTTGTGTGGTTTTTCTTATGCGGTCCCTATTTACCGCCAAAAAACAGGTTTTACTGTGCAATAAATTATCTAAACATACGAATAGTAATAATGGGATATAACTTAGTTCGGAAAGAAAAAAGAAAGGAAGAAATACATTAGAAAAAGGAAAAAATGCGTTAGAGTAAATTTATTCACCTCAATTGAAAAGTGATTAAGAATTATTTACATTGTGAAAATGCTGATGTTTTCTTCTGTTTCAAAATTAATTTTTTCTAATACATTGCATCTCTTACAAAATATTAATGGTAAGATTCTCAATAGGAATGTGAGAATCCGAAGATCATTATAATCATTAAAGAAGATACGTTAATCAGTGGCGTAACGGGTACCCCCGCAACCCCCCCCGCATTGCGGGGTGCCCAGGTGTTCTAGGGGGCCCCAAACCTGACTGTACGTATTTGGGCTTGGGACCCAAAATCTGATTTTGCAGGGGAGGGGGGTCCGTTCACAATTAAGGAGGAATTGTGGACTGTAGTTCATCAAGAATTAAAATTGCAGTTCACAATTCAAATAATTTTGATCAAATAAATTTTTTCTCGCGAGGTGTTTTTTTTAAAAAAATTAGATTGAATGTTATTTTGAATTTTATAAATAGGACTGGACTTAAAAAATTGAATAAAAAAAAAAAACTTTCTACACTTTTTTATTTTAAGAATATTCTATGATTAACTTTGAAAGATGGAAGAATAATGGAGTTTGTAGTAAAAGTTACGAGGACTTTTAAGAGAAAAAAGATGGAAATACTTTAATTCTTAGAGAAAGATAGTTACAGAAAATGTCATAGTCTTTCATAAAGAAAGTTAAAGTGAAATATCAAGCGTTATTTTGACTAGTTTTCAAAAAATTGTTAGGGAACTATCTTAAAATTATAGAATCTTATAAAAGAATATATAAAATAGTTGCGTGGCTTGACAAAACAAGTTGTACACAATATTTCTTTTTTCCTTCTTAAAATTTCAGTTTAATTCTATGTGTTTTTTAACCATTTTTCATTACATAAGTGATGCCTTGGAAATAAAAAATTGCAGTTGCCTACGTTGGTAAAAATTGTCTCTGGAAAAAATTATGTTGAAATTCCACCAAGAAGCATATTTCGTAGTTTTGCATGCGTATTCTAAATAGCAGATGGTGTTAAAGATAACGCGCATAAAATTTCAAAAGATTTTGAAGTCATAAAAAAAATTATGTATTTTATTTAAGTTTGGATTAGTTTAATCGAAATTAATTTCTAAGAAACATTTTTTTATATGTGCAGTATTTTGAATTAAAATGAAAAAGGGGTACAATTAAAGAAAACACATTTATTTCTTGTAATACATTTTTAAATGTCTATTTTTTAGAGTTAAAAAAAAAAAGTGATCGAAGTGTGTGTTGTGTATTAATACATTTAAGTTATTCCTCATGTCTTTACTATTTTTGGATTTTTTTGAAGAATTTATTTGTGACTTGTTCTTTCATGTTAAGATGTTTTTATCACATATTCATCTTGAAATGAAGTTATAAGAAAACTAGAATATAAGTTTTATTCGAAATAGCTTCGACTACTTAGAAGAGAAAAAAAAACGTTAAAGTAAAAACTGCCTTTTACTCTCAATTGCTTCATTTAGAAATACACACACAACTGAGTTTATATATACCATATCTCTAAGTTACAATTCAATTTAAGAAATATCTTGAAAAAAAAAAAAAAGATAACCGAAAGGTACGTCTCATTGTTTCATTAACTTTGCTATTCGAAGCAACACCAGATATATTAAAATGACGAGAACAACTAAGTTGGCATCCCCTCTCCAAACTTTCGTACTACATAAACGTGATGACTTTCAATCTCGTCAGATTTAAGGTATCCGACTACGTTCGAAACCGTGATTATAAAAAAGCGCATAAACGGATAATTTTCATGATATTTAGTGTCCCTTAGATTGGAATACATGTATAAAATTGTTTTAAGGACATTGACGAAAACAATTTATTTAAATACAATATTTTGGCAAAAAAATTAATTTAGAATAACCTTTTCTCAAAATGTTCTCCTTTTATAAAAATGCTTCTAAAATAATAATATTTTGTGCTTATATAAAGTAAAGATTTCTACAGAGAGTCTGAACTAGAATTTTTGAAAACTTCACATTATTTTCAGAGTTACCACCCACTGAAATAATTATCGGCGTTTTTTTTTTCTTATAATTTCTCCACTCTGTTGTCATAAAGCTTGGATAAACCCCCTTCTAAGTTATATATTTCAAAAATTCTAGTTGAGCCTCTGTACAGAGGTCTGAGCTATATACAGGCAAAATATTATTAAAATAGAAGCATTTTTCACAAAAGGAGAATATTTTGAAAATGGGTCATTCTATGTTCATTTTTTGTCAAAATATTGTGCTTAAATAATTTTTTTTATTGTAATACTAAAAACAATTTTATATACATTTTCTAATCTAAGTGACGCTAAATATCATAAATATTATCCATTTATACGCTTTTGCAAAATCATGGCTCCGAACGAAGTCGGATACCTTAAATATTACATCGTATTCCATACACGGTGGATCTTTAATGACACCGGGATTTGAACCCTGACTCGAGAGAAACAATATCGGCTACGAGTTCGTGACCATGACCACTCAACTACCACTAATATTCTCTCGAATGAAATATTCTGAAAAATATATCTCTCCATCACTTAAAAAACTATAATTTATTTTAAATTTAAAGGCATAGTAACATTATAGTAAGTGTCAATGCACTTTAAAATATTAGTACTTTACTTTTGTAAAAAACACATTTTGAGAGTAGTTTAGTAATATAACAATTAATAAAAACAATGTACATGCATTTTATTCAAAAAAACGGAAATGTTATAATTGTTTAAACAATCAAGTAAATATATCTTGTGTATATAAATTGTTTAGTTTTTTAAAACTAAATTAAATAGATGTTAAGGGTGCTAGGGTTAAAAACAATTTATTTTATGATTAATCATCGATTTCTTCAACATCCTTTTCAGATGCGAAAGCATAGTGTACACTTTTTAGATTTTTTCTCTTAATATGCATAAAATAATAGAATATTAAAAAAGACTTTATGACTTCATAACTTTAAGAAAATTGAGTTTATTTTACGCTGGAATTATTCAGACACGACCAGCAGCAGTTCTTAAAATAAACTCTAGCCGCTAGTGTCTGAAGACAGTCTCGAAAGATTCCAAAATCATTGCGAAGGTGCTGGTAGTACATTTTAAATAGTTTAAAAACATTCCAAGTTTAGACTTCAAGTTATTTTTTAATTGTCCCGAAGCCTTAAGTCTGTCTTGAGTTAGCCTTGATGTGTTAAGGCTGTATTCGCCTCAAGATATTTTCTAAATCGAACATTTTTTTCCAAATAGAAATATGTTCCTCAGTATTTATAATATTCGTTTATAATATTACTTCCTTACATTAAGAAGCAGTATAAATAATAAAACATTTGTTTAATATTGTATGAATAAAAGTATGGAAATTTTTATTTTTATGCAAAAGGAATTTTTCGCCTTTAAATAAACGGGAAAAAGAGGGAACAGTTCTTAGTTCGTGTAAAGTGAATAACAGTTCTTTTGACTTAACAGTATAGGGAAATAAATATGGAGCATATTTTATACAAGGAAACTGAGTATTTTAATGGACTGAATAATGTAATAAATTTTGATGTACTGTGCATGTTATTGTTATCAAAATATGGTACTAATATTAAGGTGTTCTTCGATCTGAGATCTATTTTACATGTTAGGTTTCTTCCTTTAATATTAGGGGTTGACAAACTTATTCATTTGCATTTTGATCTTTTTGTACTATTTAATTGCAATTTATCCATTACAATTCTGAAAATTATTAATTTTATGAAAAAGTTTTCATGATTTTATATTTAAATTCAAATAATAGCGCAAATTAATCATAAATACAAGAAATAACTGGAAAAATATACAAAAAATTCCAAAAATAACTATTTAAAAAATTAAATAGATTAAAGATGTAACAAAATTTCACAAAAACAGAATAATATGTTTTGTTAAATTTTTATGCTAGAAAAGCAAATATTAATTATTTGCTTTTCTAGCATAAAAACACTTAACTTATTTGAAATGTAAAAAGGACATGGAACATAATAAATGGGAAAAAAATTTCTAGTAAGTACTTCAATTTTAAATATTTAGAAGACATTTATAGGCGAAGGTCACAATGAACAGAAAGGAAGGATACGTTAATTAGAGCCGAAATAGTTTAAATTAAAAAATTTTAAAGTAATAAGAAAAAAGGAAGAACATAAAGATGCAAATATTTTAAAGAAGACAACAATATTTATTAACTTACTTAGATTTCTGTCTTCTTTAGCTGTATGGCACCTACGAACGACTTTGGTGACCGCCTTCCCAGCCATGGCAACTCCTATCATCTGAGGGAGAATTTCACACATCCTGGCAAAGTTTAAAGAAAAAAAAATCAAGTTTATTTCAAGCTTCCCAGAGTAGCTTTTGCAGGATCCACCTTTTCCCTGCTATAAATACAGTTGGAAGCCCCGTCACAAAAATCACGTGGCCATCACCTTGCCAATTACCCATAGTCCCTAGCAAGTTGAGGAACACGAAAATGACAACAAAGAACCGACAAAAAATAATAATAATAAAAAAAAGATGGTTATACGCGGTGGAGTTTCGGGAGAGGGTTAAAGCACTTTTTCAGGTTGCAGTTCAAAGAAACCAGGAATAGATGTTTGAGGGGTAGAAGGTAGATGTTGTCTTTTATTTATTTTTTGGGAGACTTGTCTCAAGAGAAAGTAGGGACATTAGAGAGAGAGAGAGGGGGGGGGGGGGAAGAAAATAGACCGAGATTTGTATCACACCTGAAGAGATCAGTAACCTTCATCAGGCTTAGGGGAATTACCGAGGGGTTGTTCTTTCGCAAGAGGCCAAGTTTTTCTGAGAAGTTTGTCTAACAAAGTGTTTTTGCAATAATTCGTAAAGTTGGGAAGTGAATAAACTCCAATTATTTGTAAAGCATGAAAGACAATCGAGAAGGTTAAAGCAGCGAATTTAGAATGGTTCAGTAGTTCCAGTTTGTGATTAATCAAAATTAATTAGATAATGAACAATGAGGTTCTTTTTCATCACCTTTCAAGAAGATTTTTTTGTACATAGAAAGTGTGTTAAACAACAGCGGAGAGACTAAAAGAGAGAACACAAAGCAATTTTTTTTTTTAGAAATATTCATTAAATTTAACCCCTTGTTTTGATTAATTTTAGTTCTGATATATCGACTTAAACTAGAAGTAACATCCAGAAAAATAAAATGCTCATCAAGATTTCCTTAAAATCGAAATATTAAATCCATTTATTTTTGAAGATTCGTACGAAGAACTTTCGTATATATTTTGAGTTTATTCAAGAAACTTGTAAGGGCGCCCCCCTCGGGTGCCCTTCTCCTTGATTATCAGCGTGAGCTAGAGGTGTAGGAATAAATGAAGTACTAGAAGCTGCAATGATCTTAATATGACTTTTTTAAGATCTTAAACTTAAACCTCTAACAGATTAGATAATAATAATATATGTGAGAGAATCTACGGTGGCGAAACACACAATATATAATACCGAAATAACGTAACCCGGACCATTATCAATAACTAACTCGCCTAAGCTCAATTCCAATGTTCTCACAGATCCGAATATTAAATAGTCACTCCTACCTTAATGTCGAATGAAGTAGCGATCAATCTGATCCTAGTTGAAGTTGCGGTTCACTGGAGTGCAATGGTATGCACCTTGACCTAAGGACTCTCTGTCACGGGTAACTTTTGTTGGCTGTCACTTAACCTTTCAAAAACTCTTCACACTTGAATCACAGACTATCATAACATTCCCCAAATTGTGCCACCCCGCTTACTCTAACGTCTGATATCTAAAAGCTTCCTAATTTGCATCTTTCATTCACGCTTTACTTCTTGGTTTGGTAGGAAAAGAGTTGCCATTAATTCTGGCCCCAAAGAACCCAAAAGGACGTGTTAATGAAAAGACGCGTGAGCCCGTCACAAACTGTGCCATTTTTACAATAATTGATTTGCACGAGGAATATACGAAAATGAACAAATATACGTTGCATTTTGATTCAGAGAAAAACAGTTGATATTTTTTTAGAATGTTAATTATTCAACACATGTTTAAAATCAATATTAATTTTTTTTTACATTCTCTTCACTGTTGAAGAATTAGTTAAAAGGTTGAAGCACAAAATACTTATGGCAATACATTACTGCCATAGAAAGAAATTTTTACATTGATTAATAAAAATGAAGAAATAAACGAGTAATTGTTACATGCTTAGTCAAATAATTCTTTATTATGATATTAGTTTTCATTAATCCTTTCACTGTTATTTTTAACTAAGACCAAACATTTTTCGTTCTTTTTGGGATGTCTACAAATCAAGCGTTAATTTTTATTAACAAAATTTGGAGATTAGTATCAATATACATTGATTGACTAAGAACAGGTCATTACAAAGGAATGAAGATTAATGGGGATGGTAGAAGAACTTATAGGAACTGTGATAACTATCCCCATATAAAGTTAAAACCCCTGCTTATATTTTTGACTGTCCAAATATTCTTGCTGCTCTGTTTTCGTCAACAAACCTCTATGAGGATAATGTTGATCAGATTGCCAGAACAATCATATGGGCCCAAGGTATTATCTGATTTGGTCTTGTCATGGGCACGAAATCATCATCATCAATAACAACATGTGACCGATACCGACATTGCAAATGTAAACAGTTTTAATTAGAAAGAGAAATTTAACTATAAGAAGCTGCATACGCTGGGAAACTGAGTGTGACGGAACTTTTAATGGTTTCCACAATATTTGTGATAATTATTGGTAAAATTAATAAATTGGTCTCATAATTTTCATTAGAACAAAGTAAAGATACCATTTTTAGACTGAATTAATACTTTTTAATAGTAAATTTAGAAGTTGTTGAGCTAGTTTTAAAGTAAATTATAAGCATCTTAGATAGTAAAGTACTGATTTATTGATAGTATCAATATTCAAAATATGTTATGGAATATGAGTGTATATAACAAAAGAATTTAATTGAGTCAGCCTGAGAAGTTCAAAATAAATTCCTGTAGAAGTTTCTGGAATTAGAGAATTTTTAACCAAAATAATATTAAATGCTTTACAAATGAGCATCATAAGCAAGCAATTAAAACTGATTTAAATACAATGAGTTTATAAAAATGAAATTATACATAATTTTAACACATTACACAGTAATTGTAATACGTTTTGGAAGAAAAAAATTAAAGAACTAAACTAAAAACACCTTTATATAAAGTCAGAAAAGTAACTACAAGAAAACGCAAAGGAAAGAGGTGAAAAATATTAATAAAGGTACCATAGAACCATATTTTTAACTTGATCATGTAAGAAATTATGTTGAATGAATTTTCACGATCAAAATCAATTGAATGATGGAGAAATAAAAGGTGAACCGTAACAACACAATAATTAATATTTAAAAGTAGAATAAAGAAATCTTTAAACATTAAAAAGGTTTTGAAAGAAAAAACTCAGTTTTCCTTCAAATTAACCATTACTACCAAATTAAATTTACTTCAAATCTTATAAACGTGGAATCTATGTTAATTTAATTGCCTTATTTAGAAATTCTAGATTAGTCTCGATAAGTTGATGTATATAAAATCTCAATTTAAATAAGAATAAAATTATAAGCAAAGATTTTGTCAATCTTAAATTACCTTGGTTTTTTTTTATTAATTTCTATGTTAAGGGACTTTTTTTTAACGAGTCTTCAATATTTTGTTCTTTGCCAGTCATAAAATGACACTTAAAACAAACAGAATTTATTGTTTTTTTTTTTGTACGGAGAATCAAGTGATATATAACAAACACTAAGATATATTCTTAAAGTAAACTTTTTATATGAATTAATCTATTATCTTTGAACACTTGTTTTAGAAAATTTCAATGAATTTTTTTAAAGAAAAATTGTCCCTATTTTTAACATGTAGTTTGAAAATATTTTTTCCACATTATTTAAAGAAAGTCTATACGATGATAAAAAAGTTTTCTGTAATTAACTTTATTAAAATTACGTTTAATTTACATAATTAAAAGTAATAAATCATATTTTTAATTACGGGTCCAGTGGCGAGAATATGACATCAAACTATTACCACACTTTAAATTTCCATTTCTCTTTAGTAAATGTGATGTACAACTGTCTCTATTATTCTCCATCATAATTTTCCGTGCTTTTTCTTCAGATAATCGTTATTCTACTGTCATACTAAGACTAGGTGGAGAATCTCGTAATAATAAACCTTAGTTATATGACGTGGGAAATACCTCATTTACCACTACATTCTTCTAAATTCTGCTCTTCGCCAAGTGAAAATGAAAAGTTTTGAGATCTTAATCAAAAGCTGCCACCCACAAAATTTGCGATTCTCTTTCACAAAACTATCATAGACCTCTGAAAAGGCCAAATTAACCAATGTGCTGAAAATGTATCATTATCTTAATGAAATATTTTAAATATCATTCTACTTTTTTAAACGATCTATATCAGGAGTTCAAATTCATTTGTAACTACTTCTTTTACATCTAACTATTGAAATAACAATTTCGAATGTTCACTAATGCAGATTAAGTATAAATTTTTAATAATTTAATGCTTCTAAATTTCCATTTCCATTATAAAGGGGATACTTTGATATAACCATTTTTTACCATCTTTAATTAATATAAGGAGAGAACTAAAATAGTTTAAATTTTGCACAATCCAAAGAATATTTAATTTATTTTGCTTGAACAGATTTGAGAATTTAAGTGATAATAACTCATAACTAAAAATAAGAATAGAAAACTGTTTCTGATAGTGAAAAAAAGCAAAATGAAACACACAAACAGCTGGCGAGAATTCCCCTTCTTATCACACACAATAAGCGTATTTAAATCGAGTAAAATGATTCAGACTTTAGAAAAATTTCAAAGAAATATTTACTGGAAAATGATTGTGGGCATATTTACCAGCTATTAATCATCAAACTTGAATAGACTTCAGAATAAAATACAAGTAGGCCGAAAATAAAGGCAAAACCAAAAAACTTTTTGGCAGCTGTACGATATAATTTTTTCCCCTTCAGCTTTTGAAAATTAATTTCAACATGCGCCAATGTCTTAACCTATTGTTAAAAATCCTTTAACAAATTGAAGTTTCTATTTCATCAAAATAAATCTATTGCAACTTATTATAAATTTTACTAAGTCTTTTAAATTGTTCTTTAAGTAACAATATACATAGTAAGTGTACAAGTAAGTTTATGTTTGGTTTCTCTGTTATTTATGAAAAGAGTCAAAATTCCAAAGTAAAAAACGGTTTGCATTAAAAAAGGATTATATTGTTAATCTACTATAAAGTTATGTAGAATTTCAAAAAAGTTATTTCCCACAAACACCTTTTTAAAAAATTATATTTATTAAATATGCATTTAGTTTAAATTAACATTATTCTAGAGCAGGCTGTAACTAATTCAAACGTTTTCACGGGACATTTTGATGCTGCGTAACGTTCCTGTGAGCCAGACACACTTAAGATAAAAACATTCCTTTCAAAAAGTGTAATACTTATACAAAAGAAATTAAATCTTATTATTGTATACTATAATTAAATAAAATTCAGACTCGAGTTTGAATTAATGAGATATTTGTTTATCCTTTCTTTCTCTTAATTTTTTTAAATCTATATTTCTATTCAACATTGCACATCTTAGCTGGTTTTCTAAATTGACATCAGTTAACAGTGCATGTAATTAACTCGGGCAATTTCTTCCACACATCATCAAAAAAAAATTTTTTTTTTTCATAATATGTGGAGTTAAAAACACTTACGTCGTTGTGTAATATATTTAAAGTTGGAATATATGTCTTCGATGTAATATAAGTATTGTAAAAATTAATTTTTCATACGGACTCCAAAATCTGTTTCATTTTACTGTTGCATTCTCACTCGATTAACTCCATTTGCAGATTTTCATATTGACGAGAGAACGCTATTCTCATATATATTTAATAAAATATTTTAAACACTTAATCATATTTTGCTTATTTTGAGAAATGATTATCAAATGCAGTTACAAGTTTCCTCATTTCACTAGCATATTCAGAGAAATTTTTGGGAAGTTATTTAAACATACGAAAACATCAAGCATTATTTTTAAATTGGAATTCAGATAGCAATAGCTTCTTTATTAAAAACTATGAAGAAACTCTCTCTACAAGCATCGATTATTAAATTATCTTGTCATTGCAAGTCCTTTTTACCTGATTAAGTTTTTCTGTTATATCTATTAAAAAGCATAGGTCTAACAACCAATTATCATGGTTGCCTAACGAAACCTATTATTTCAATAATATTTGACATTCGTGGATATCATATGTTAAACTGGAATTTACAGTTCAACTTCCGTATTGTAACAATGACACATGCAAATTCTCATTTATGTATTTAATGTTGTTATTTAAACACACACACAAAGAGTGAGTGAATATTAACAACGTCGCACTGTTCAGCTACACGAGGGCTTTTGGCGACGGACCTTGTAATTTTGAACTATGGTCAAGTGACGAGGACGACACCTGAGCTGACACAAAGAGTGATAAAGAGAGACCAATTTAACGTTGCCAGTCACATGCGAGCACTGCAGGCCGCGTGTTGGCCAGATTTTTTCTAAAGTTATTCTGGAGCTGTTGTCGACTAACCTCCCGAGTTTGAATCACAGTCAAACTTTGAGGACACTAACGGAACTAATAAGGTAATCGCGCTCTTTTAAATTCCATGCCACACTACATAATGAGGACTCTGAGGTCTAGTTTCATTTTAATGTAAAGTGATTATTCGATGCAGTTTTAGTTGAAATGAAGTACTTTGAAATTTTGTGAACAATATTCTCCAAAATTTAGATGGAAACTTGATTTCTATGGGAAATCAAATTGTATTTCGTATAAATTATACTTTCGCACAATCATTCTTTTTATTTTCTTTGTTGAATCAAATTGTTATATAGAAATTCAAAATTTAAATACATATAGTTGAATTCCGAATTATACACGTGATAAATATAAAGAATGCAATATTATGTTATTAAATATCGATGTAATAGAATTGTTTTTAATAATAGGATCACACATGAAGAATACAATTTTATCCATATAGCAAATTCTGTCGTTTTTAAAAGTTCGGGTTGTTTCGTTGTATTAATATCACATCAAAACATCCCATCTTCAAAGGACTTTGTAATTCCGATCCAAACTCCAGTGACAAGGATGACCTCTGAACAGTACTACACTCAAATTTTCAGTTCACAGCTACGAGAGTTTAGACTCATCAAAATTAAATATGTAGTAGGGATGGAGGCGGTATTTTAATTACCAGAGAAATGGATTCGTATAACCGAAGGGTCACAACTTCAGATGTCCTTCCGCTCTCGTCTTCGTGTAGTAGGGGTGATGCTTATAAACTCTGTCAAGTTTCAGTCCCCAAGTTTAAGTGGAGACTGAAGTGCCAGCTCAAGTATCGACCTTGTCATCTGACTGCAATTTTAACTTACGAAAAGCATCGTCTATATTTAGAGGACCTTTGATCCAGAAGATATTAGCTACAAGAAAATGTTTAATAAACAAAGAAATAGTGCGCTGCACCCATTTACAATGCAAGATGGTTTTTAGTGAGTACAGATTCGAAATAATGACTCCTTTTTATAATCAATATTGTTGTCGATCTCTAAGTTTGTGACGTTGATCATTGAAATACTGGGAGCCAATGCATAAGTTCAGTGAAATTTCATTTAACCCTTTATCTACCGCATTATGATTTACTACAGTTTTTTTCATGCAATACTTTTTTTTGAATCATTACATTGAAAGTTAAGGGATATACATAAAAAAAATACTCAACTTTGGGAAATGTAACCCTTTAGAGCTAATTAATTAACTAAAGATAATCAACTGTAAAATAGTAATAAAAAAACTATATATACACTGTTCACTTAAAATAAATAGTCAAATCGTTTTCTAAGGTCTTCACACATTTACATACAAAAATAATATGATACTTACATTTTGACATTAACTATTTTTTCGGAACAAAAATGACAATCTTCGCAATGCGCTAAAACCACCGTCAGCTGAAAACGCAATTTCTGCTATAAAACTATTCGCCTTCCCCGCTAAAATACTCATCATAGAACCCGTGCTGCCATATATCTCGGAAGAGTTGATTTAAAAGAATATTCCTGCTAAGTATTGTCAGAGTATTCGTAAAAATGGTTATTCTGTATAATTTTAAAGTGAGTAGTACTTGTAAGTACCGTCGGTAGATAAAGGGTTAATAAGTAGTTAAAATACCTTAACTTATTGGAAAGATCATGTATATTTTTTAATGTAAAAAAAAAGACTCATTTTATTTTTTAAGATTTAAAAAGAGTTGAAATTTTAGAAAACAATGCAAATAAAAAGCTATTCACAACACATACAGAAAAAAATTCTTTTCCATATTTTGAATACATCCGTTTTGTTAATTTTAAATTTAGTCAAATTAATAGATAATTTAAGAAATAATTATTAGTTGGGATTTTATTTTTTTTAATGCTTACAGTAACAGATATAAAGGAGACAATTTCTGAAATTTTTAAATATTGTTTTATAAATTAAAAAACAACCACCTCAAACATTACTTTAAGCACATTTTGCTTCCTTATACAAGCAATTTAATTAATGTTATATTTAAAAAAATTTCTGAGTCATTATATTAAATGAAAGATATTTCTAAAACACGTGAGAAGTAATATTTCTTAGAATTCATTTTGAATTCCTGAATCCTAAATACAGTTCTCTAGCAATTATAAGCTTTTTCTTATGATAAAAATCTACTCATCTTTAATTTAATTTCAAGAAATTATACTTCGCCTCATAATAATCCACGTAAAGTAATTACTGTCTTTTGGCATGCTTCCTTATGACGGTTTAAGCATGAAAAGAGAACGAAATAGCGTAATTATGTGAGCATGCAATTCCACAGAATATCATTAATAATGATGTTAAAAAACACGCTGCGTTGAGATTTCGAAGGGTGTATAAAACATTGTTCCAAAAATTTGAAATAAAAATACACGCAATGCTGACAGGGGTGAAATACAAACTGAATCATAATTATATGTGCGATAGATATAAAACACATTAATTATGAATAATGACATTTATGTGTATAATTGCAATTTTTCACTGGAAAATTTTTTGCAGTTGTGGATCAAATTTGCTAGGGAAAATTATCCGCAACGACTTCAAATGCTTTTCTGTTTACTTCGACCTGTAAATATTTTCTATATACTTCATTTTGGAAAATATTTTTCATTTAGAAAAGTAGTTCCGAGAGGAATCGGGGAAAAGCAACGGCAAATTTATGCATCTGATCAAACTGTGGAATCAGATGTGATGAGTTTAAATATTTTTCTTTAACAATATCGTTACGTTGCAAATCTATCATTTCTATTTAAAGTTCAGAGGCAAGGGTTTCTGTGTCGGTGTTAAAAGGAATTTGAAAAATCTTGATGTCGTTTGCAGTTGCATCAAAATCTGAAAAATGAGACTCACTTAGAATTTTCAAAGCACCCAAAACTTCAACTGCAAAAACTTCTTTAAATTGAATCTACTTACTAAATGTTAGTATCACGTTAAAATGCGGGGTGGATTTTTTTTTGTTCAGTTGGAACTGAAAACATTTTTTTTTTCTTTCCTTTTTGCCAAAAGAACTTAATATAAGTACAATGAAATACGTTTAACACGAAAACGCTTGACACGAAATAATACAACGGTCCTGAAAAACTATTTTGTGTTTTCATGCATTTTTTTCTCTTAACACGAAATTTTCCTGCTGAGAATGAGCAATGTACGGAACTCACTAGCTTTGCAGGCGAGATTTAAGAGGGGTGGGATATGGAAGAGAGGTGGTTTCACATGTTTCGTAGAAAGGAGGCTAGTTTGGTTTTGAAATACCCTCTGAATGGTTTGTGACACGGACCATTTGGGAGTTTGTTTAAAGCTGAAAACATGTCATTCACGCAGATTCCGACGACGAAAACGAAATAAAATGAATAACGCAACTCCTGTAACTATCCGAAATGAGGAACATTATGAAAAGTATATGTAGTTATTAAGTATTCCAATAGCTAATAGTGGCAGATGTATTCCAATGGTGAAGTAACAAAATGGACTACATCGAACAATTTCTTGGTACAAAAGATAATACAAAGAAAAATATCAGATTATTTTCCAAAAACATGATGAATTTTTGTTTTTAAAAAAACTTGAAAATTTTATATTAAATTTCATCAAGTTCTAGAGAATTTTTTTGTTTCACTGATTTTTATTAAATGCATGCATATATACATATCTACGTAGATAAAAAGTACTCTTATGAACTTAATTTTGTTGAATATATATTTTGCAATATTCTTTAACACGAAGAGATATTTCAGAACCCTCAGTTTCGTGTTAAACGATTTTCACTGTGTATCAATAAGATAGAACTTGGTTTTTCCTTGCAATTTTGAATTGAAGTCATTCCTATGTTTCGTTATATAAATCAGCGTTAAATAACTTCCATAATCACTCATTATTTTGTAACTCAGCCAAAGGATGTTTCCTACACTCAGGAAAGTTTTGATTATTGGTCGGAGCTCAAAACATCGCGATGGAACTTTGCCGCTGCTAAGCCAAAGTACTCTTCATTTCTCGAATCTCTTCAATAAACTGTCTGAATTGATGATTGAGCGTGTGTGTGTGTAGTAACCTGAGATAATTAACACCTGGAATGAGTCGCTTTAAAACTTCTGACACGTCCAGGCTTTTTCCACTCAAAGAATGTTGATACATATGTTAATGTACACTTAATAGTTTTGAGCTACCGTCATATTATGACATTTGATACAAGACCAATGGTACCTTTATTTACCACGTTAAAAGATACCAAAATAAAATACTTTATAAAACACTATTTAATCAGGGCGCAACTAGAGCACCGTATCAGTTGTATTGGTTTAAAATGAGCAGTAAAATGGTTTCTTACCGTATATAAAATATTTATATCTTAATCTTAAGTATGTTTTAAAGATTCAGTTTTTTAAATGAATAATGGGAACAAAAAACCATACATATTTATCTTTATCGGTGAAATAAAAGTGCGATTGTAACCTTGAAGTAGAGCTTTTTATACAAAACCACATATTTCTTCTTCATTTAATACTGTAAGGTATGATATCCATTATTTATGGCTTATGAGTGAGTGCAAGGATATAAATTTAAAATCTTAATACTTTTTGACAAAAAAGGAGGAAAAATACAGCAAAGAGAACTGAAATAGTAAACGGAAGACATTTATATGTAGGGGGATAAAGAAAAAGTTAAAAACCGCGCTAGCGGGTGATCTCGATTTTGGTAACGACAAATAGAATAGAGATTGAAAATATAGTTAATAAGATTATCGAATGACATACTGTAAGAACAGCAAAAGTATATTAAATTATCTGCATAATAATTTTGAAACCTATAAATTTAAAAAAAGCTGAAACATTTCTTATTTGTTTTTGAAACTAATAAGCATTTTAACATTTAAAATATTTTTTCAGCAGGAACTATTTAACCTTAGATCTAATTAGTCAAATTTTTGCGTATCAATAATTAGCTGTATAACATGGTAACAGAAAAAATATTCTTTACCATTTAAGATAGTTAAATATTTGCAAGGTTTCTCCATCTATAGGGCTGAAATCTAACTTGATAAAAATACCTATGCCTTTTATTGTGACCGCGATAGCTTAGTGTTCAAGGACATGAACTCGCGGCTGGCGTGTTGTGAGTTCGAGCCATGTGCCGTTGAAGATCTGCCTTGTAGAAAGGGTGCTGCACATTAAATCTTCCGTTGGTGTGGAATTTAGAAGAGGAGGGGTGCCAACCAATAGCGTAACATACACCCCTCGCAACACCCGGATCACGGGGGAGGGGTAGAATTTTAGGGTGACCAAAGCCTGACTGACGTTAAGAACGTACCCTTTGTAAGATCCAGCTTGGGGCACAAAACCCGAATTTTCAAGGGGGACCTCATTTTCCCCGTTATGCCACTGGTACCAACTCAGGTGTCGTCCCCGTCACTTACACATGGTTCAAAATTAGTCAATAGTCCTCTTGCAGATTTCTAGTTCTACGTTAATATAACTTTTTTACTCGCTTATGCCTTTTATTTTTAAGAGTGCATTAGTAACCATTTTATTTTCAATGGGAAAGCCATTCAAACCTTTCTGTCTTTGAACTGTTGAAAAATCTGTCACTTTACAAATTGCAAATCTCAGCGGTATTAAAACGGCTTAATTTATTATTTTTCAATAAGATCTGGTGTAATTGCCCATTTCAAATTTTTATCTAGCTCAAACACGACATGCCTTTTAATTCGAGTCACAGTCAAATGAGAGATCAACATTTTGAGCGCTGATATTTTGAGGGCTGATTTTCATATACACTATATAACAAAAAAAAAAAAAAAAAAAGAAGCACCAAGAAGGAGTTGCCCGATTGTAATGAAATTTCGTTTGTAAATACAAAAGACATTTCAACCGAACGTGAAAATGATTAAAGTTTGGTGTTCAACGAGAGGGAGCTACAGCGCATCGGAACTGCGCACTCAGCAGGTGTCTACAAGAAGCGATTCTCAATCTGATAGTGAAAATTTCTGTTGCATTGAGATTTAGGATACCTTTGAACAACTGAAAAAATGCCTCACCGCAGG
>BMAV01002838.1:333295-356283 GCA_019973955.1 Trichonephila inaurata madagascariensis
AAACTTGTAGTGGATGACAACGATGTAGTGATCTTATTACAGTTTTTCCAAATATTAATTCATTAATTAAATTTTATTTTTTAATTTTAAATTTATTCTGCGTTATTTCTGACGAAGTTAGATTTATCTACAACAGATGGTGTCACTAAGTTTTTCTAACGAAGTAAGAATTGACTTAAAATTTTTTTTTGTTACTTGTTTATCTACAGGTCACAGTAATTTCCCGCAACCCCCTCCTATAGAAGGAGATTTCTCTACTCCATGAAAGGAACATGCCTACCAAATTTCAAGTCTGTAAGTCATATAGTTCTGGGGATATCGTGACCAGTGAATGAGTCATTTTTCTCCTTCATTCATAAAGAATAAAGTTTATATAATAACATACTTGATTGTAAGTCGTGTTTATATCATATATTATCCCTAATTCACAGAAACAAATTCTATCAGCCCTAAGTTCACTTGTTAAAATAATTTTTTTCATTAAATTTTATATTGTCATTTTCATTGATTGTTGAATAAACGAGGATTGATAATTACATATTAGGATCGCATATCGAAACCACACAAGTACTAATTAGTGACAGACCATGCAGCTTTGAACCACGGTAAAGTGTCGTAGACGACACCTGAGCTGGCACCTGATTATCCAAACTTTTACCCCACCCCAACGTGAAGACTTTGAGCCTCGACAGACTTGAGCACCAGCCGCCTCTACACGGTGGGTCTTCAGTGGCACCTGGACTCGAGCCATTCGGCTTCCACGACCGCCATCTGCTTAAGTAAACTTGTTAAAATAGTTTTGCAGTGTTATTTCTTATTACCTTTTCAAATACAGTCAGACCTCTATATAACAAAGTTGATAAATCTTGGAAGAAAGCTCGTTACATGGAAAATTTTCGTTATATACAGGTTCATCTCTTAATAAACTTTATAAACCACATAAAACAACTTTTAAATTCTTAAATACTATATATTATAATACTATAAAAGTAATATATATATATATACTGTATACTATATACTATAAAAGTAATTATTTACAACTTTTTAAAAATTAATATATGTTTATTTTATATATCTTACCCATCGGAAAAAAAGAAAGAAAAACTGCAAGGAAAACAAGAAAAAAGAATGTCAAACTATATATTTTCACTTTGAAGGAAATAATTTTATATTAGAATTAATGAATTTGAAGAAAGCATACAAGTAATATTAAACATACATTTTATAGCTAGAACACAGGGACAACAGCACCGAGTGTGATAGGGTATATTGAAGATGTTTCTAGTGAACTGGACAATGGGGATTAAAGGTTGCACTTCTTGGATGAAACGTCCAAAACTATATTACTTTCGGCGAGCTAGGATCTAATAAAACCAGTTCAAGATTTATGACCACCATAAAATGTGTTTAAGAGAGAATAATTTGAAATGTTCAGAAATACTTCAAAAATAGGGGGAGAAATTGAATCACAAAAGAAAGGCCTCGTTATAAGAAAATGCACTTCGCTACAGAGAGGTTATTTTGTGAAGAAAATCGTGAAATGTTCTTGGTTCCAGGATAAAGCTCATTATATAGAAAAAAATTCGCAATATAGAGGTTCGACTGTATTTATAAGTGAATTATCCCAAAGTTATGAAAAGAGGATTGTATTTCGTATAAAAAAATCTTGATTTTGATTCTGAATTATCTAGACCGCTTTGAAAAATGTGCATTTTTGTAACACAATTTAAGAACCGAAATTTATTCAATCTTAGTTGAAATCCGCATCGAAAATTTACCGTCATTTGAAAAAAATACCTTTGTTTTACAGATTTTATTACAGGTAAAATCCCCAGTACATAAAATGTGAGTTATACCGAAGAAAAATTCTGGAGTTTAATTTTAAGTTCTTACTTATTGCGTTGAATTATTTCTCGTGAATGATTCTTTCTCGGTATAAATATGCGTTTTCTGGTTTTTGCTGTTTAAATCGCCTCCTCGATTAAATTGTTTTTGGGCAATTTAACGTAACCGTGAAGCCTGAAATAAAGTACTTACGATGCAGAAATCAAGTAAAATGTATTGCTTGCGGAATAATCACAAACAAATCTTGCAAATGTTCCTAATAAATTTTCGTATTTGGTACGAATGTTCATAAAGATAAGTTTGGAAAATAAGGGAAATTTATGTACATCTAATATAAAATATTATTTTGTATTTGATTAGCAAAAAAGCAATATTATAAAGAATGTAAAGGAGCCTGTGTTTTTGTGTACAATTTAGTATACTTAACGTTGGGTTTTTGGTATAGGTATTCATTTTTTCGAAAGCATTGATTTTTTTTATTTCTGTTCGACAACATTTTATTTACGATTTAATGATTTTTTGAAATCCGAAAATTGATTTAAATTGATTAATAATTCAGACATTACATTTTCTATTCAGTTAAAATTTTCTTGTACGAATTTAAGTTTTTTTTGTTAGCAAATGTAATGTAATGGATGTTGATAGAATAGTTTATCAAATTGATTATTCAAATTAATCATTGTTTTCTAATTTTTTAGTGTGAGTAAACTAATTTCGTATCAGACTTCCTGAATTATTTCCTAAATAGTGAATAAATTTGTTGACACGGGGGAAATGCTGAAAAAAAAAATTAAACATAAAAATTTCAGAAAGTGATACAATTTTCAAAATATAAACTTGCATATTTTTTTCATTTGCTATTCTCTCTTAATAAAAATATTTGGAACGACAAAAGAGAAAGAAAAATATTTGAATATCTAAGACAATTAAAACACTTACTAACATAAATTTAAAAAAGTATATAGCGGTAAAACAGTTTATCAAACTAATAATTCAAATTAATAATTTTTTTTCTGAGCTTAGAGTGTGTGTAAACTAAATATTAGACTTCCTGAATTACTTCCTAAATAGCGAATAAAAATTTGTTGACACTCGAAAATATTGAAAAAAAAATTATAAACACAAAATTTCAGAAAAGTTTTAAACTACTTTTAAAAAAGAAACTTGTACATTTTTTTCATTTGCGATTCCTCCTTAGTTTTAATATATTATAGAACGACAAAAGAAAGAAAAAATGAATTCAAAGAAATTAAAATTTTAAAAAAACATAAATTTTAAAAAAAATTTGTTCCGCTAAAAAAAATCAGGGTTTTAAAATCATGGCGCGGTTGGAAAAATTCCTCGCCTTTCAGCTCACGGGGGCTTTGGTGACGGACCCCTTTTTGGGAAAAAGGTCAAGGTAGGACGACCCCGGCTGGGAACCCCCCCTTTCTAACCCCACCCGCCCAAAGGGGGGTTTGGTGCGTTTTTAACGTACGCTGCCCCCGGCGGGTCTTTAGTGGGACGGGCCGAACTCTGACAAGGCCACATCGATCCATCCTGACCCCTCATGGCACAACAACCCATGAAAGGGGGGTTACTGGCCCATCTCATATACGGGGCCATTGGGCCTGAGGCATGAGAATTCCGTGGTGGTTATCTAACAAACCCCGTTTCGTTCTCAACAAACTTGGGGACTCATTTTCGACCCACTGAAAGGGATGAAAGGCGGTGGGAAAAGGGATTAAGATTTATTAAACGTCCTTAAAGTGCCAAAAAAGTGTTTATTTCTGAAATTTAGGTAATTTTCGAATTACCTAGGTTTTCTGCATATTACCTACTAGGCACTCGCTAAAGTGAAGGAAAAAAAAATCTTTGGTGGAACAGCAGCAACATTTATGTAAGCTTAAATTAAATATGATTCATTTTTTGATATCTGAAGAATCAAGTTAATACAATCGAACAAGATTAATTGATAGAACCAATCATGAATCAGTTGAAAAACTATAACTTAAGGTATCCGACTACGTTCGGAACCGTGATTTTGCAAAAGCGTATAAATGGATAATATTTATGTATTTATGAAAGATTAGAAAATGTATATAAAATTGATTTAAGAATAGTATTACAGCAAAAAATCATGTATAAGTACCATATTTTGACAAAAGATCAACATAAAATGACCCATTTTCAAAATATTCTCCTTTTGTGAAAAATATTTTTTAAATATATTTTGCCTGTATATAGCTCAGACCCTGTACGAAGCTCAACTAAATTTTTTAAATATATAACTTAGAAGGGGTTTATCCAAGTTTTATGACAACAGGGGAGAAATTATAAGAAAAAAGCCGATAATTTTCAAATGATTGTAACTCTGAAAATAATGTGAATTTTTCAAAAACCATTGTTGAGCCTCTGTACAGAGAGTCTGGCTATAAACGCAAAAATATTATTAAATAGAAGCATTTTTTTAAGAAATGAGAAAAAGTTATTTACAAGTTAATTTTGGGAAAAATTGTATTTAAATATCTTTTCGTCATAATGTCCTTAAAACAATTTTATACATGTATTCTAATCTAAGTGACACTAAATATCAGAAAATTATCCATTTATGCGCCTTTAAATCACGGTTCCCAACTAGTCGGATCCCCTTTAAATAACAATATTGTTTCAGAAGATACTGTGGTCACCGTAATTAAATTTATTATAAATTAATTCCTGGAGTTTTTTTTTTATCAAATACACTTACTGCCTCTGTCACTTTTTCTAAATTTTTTAGGATGAATTATTCTGGGATGAATCAATGTTTTCATTCGAAATTTCTTACCGAAAGAAAATGAGAGAAGAAAATTTTTGAACTTTAACGATACGGAAATCGCTAATGAGAAGATTACTCAGTTAAAATGCGTAAAACTCTTGATTCCGCACTTTAACATAGCAAAGTAGTTATTCTGCTCATTAACGGCTTTCGAGCCTTAACGGTAACATTTCTAATCAATTATTGAAGAATCGGGATTTTGTGTTTTAAATGCACCGATTATATTTTATTTTTGGTGGAATCCTCTACAAAGCTTCATCTATTACCGGGGTACTTAACTCTGTACCCGCGAAGCTATTTTTGTGCGCTCGCGACTATCCACTATATCAGGGATTGCGAACCACTGGCACGTGGCACAATATTTTTTGGGGCCCCCACTGATCAAAAAAATTTCCAAAATGCTCAAGTTTATTATGTACCCCGATGGCATCATTTGATAAACTGAACTTCCCCCCTTCGATTGGTTGGAAATTTAAGAATTTGAAATGCGACATATTGATTTTAGTCTAGTTCAATATGGATTCAAAAATTTTTGAAACAGTAAAAAATTTGAATTGATTAAAACAAAAATTAAGAAGGCAATATAAATAAAAAATGCTAGTAACGAAATTTTTTAAAAAAATGAAATTCGACCAGATGCGTTTTGTTTGAAGGAGCTGACTCATGCTATATTAACCATATTTTCATCGACCTATGGCTACGAGTCACTATTTTCAGAGATGAATAATATTAAAGACTCGCTTAGAAACCATTTGGCAGATGATTCCAATTCAGCATTCATTCCGCTAAAAGTAACATTTTAACCAATCCTAATAAAATTTATTTGTTACAACCCAGAAATCACACTAATATTACTTTATATAATATGAATTACACGTTTAGCTATGTAAAACTCACATTTACGACTATAATATACAAAATGTATTTTTCTGTAGTAAATAAAGAGTTTTATGTTGTTAGTATTTAGTTTTATTATTTTTCCCAATAATCACAAGTCAAACTTATTTGACGGCACGTCTATATCTCATTAAGCATTTCTGAGAAAAATGGCACGTTGATTCATAAAGGTTCGCCACACCTGCACTATATACTATAGCAGGGGTGGGCAGACTTTTACATGGGGAACGGTCTACTTTTAATTTTTTTCAAGGTGTTGCGGCCCACCATGTGACGTAGGTGTGATGAGGGGGAAAAAAAGCTCAACACAATATTTGTATTACAACAATAATAAATACAGTGTATACTTATCTACATAACTACAGCAGAAAAACTTACTCTTTTAAAACTACGTTTTAAGTAAAACGGCAAAATATACGAACATAATAATTATACCCATAAATTTAATATCAAATGATGCATTTTCAAAAAAACAATTCAAAATACATCACAAATTAAATAATTTTCACTTAAAATTGGTTCTTATAGCTATAGTCTCAATAGACGACTTAGTCTTCATTTTATCCGCCTCAATCTTGAATACATTGGTATATAATTACTAACTGCTAATCTTACTGATTCTAAGTGGTCGTTGTAAACGGGAATATGTTGTCTTAATTATATTCTTCGTTGAAAATGTGGATTTACACTGGTAGGGTAGAGCGAAAGAACAATGTTAAATGAATTGTAGCTTTTTTAAATTTTTAGGATACTTTAGTTCGATTAATAGATTCCAAAAGTTATTCTTTACAAATTACGTCCTTTTGAAAGAAAAAGCTTCGATTTCCTCGAGAGATAAAGAGAACATGTACCATATATTTAGTCATATTTTTCATATCAACATTACCAAATGGATAATCCATGAATGCAACTTTTGTGTGATTCTAGTCTAGTAAATTCTTGAAAACGTCTCTCAAATTTGAGGTTGGATTTTTATTCACGGGTGTTTCCATTATCTTGATAACCATCTGTGTTTCTTTTAGTATGCGCGTCCAAGGTTTATGTGAAGGCGGTCACCCCAAAATGTCTTAACGGTCCACCGGTCGATCGCGATCGACTTAATGCCCACCCCGGTACTATAGCAATATCAACCGTCGCCAAGTCGTGGTCCACTACGATCTTTTGTAGAGCCGCGAGGTTCGTCATACTTTTAGAAATAGAATATAAGTCGTAAAATTATAGTACTGACAACACACTGTTTTGTTACTCACTAGTACTGGTAACACTGTATTTTCTTATCAATTGTAGGACTTCGGAAGTCTTGCGGATTTAATGAAAATGTTTGGAATTAACCGAAGATAAAAATCCCTTTTGAAAGAAGCTTCAAATTAAAATACTGTTTCGGATCCACATATTTATGTGAATCGTTGTTTTCAACAATGAACACAATTAAATCAACAATCAGATCTCAATTTAACGATAGCAATCTCGAAGATGCTATAAGATTGGGAATATCATCTTATGCGCCTGACTTCGATAAATTAGTGGATAATATGCAATGCCAAAAATCAAATTAAATGTAGCTATTTTGAATTTTTTGTTACCCTTTTAGTGAAGGATATTGTGTATGATACTTATGATTATTATGGAATAAAACATTAAGAATCGCTATTCTTTTTCTGTAACTGCCCCCGCTGGCAATTTCCCGTTTGTCAGATGTGTCCAGAGGGTGAATAAGGTTAAGAACCCATGATATACTGCCTACCATTGTAATAATTTGACTATTAGTATCAGATTCCCCAATTTTTTTAAATCACTATCAAATGAAGATGTGATACCCAAGTTAATAACTAATTCCCACAATTTTGAGATCTATTGGATTTGAGTTTTCGTAGCTTCTATATTTAATTTACTTGTTGTTCTTTGATAAAACCTAGATTCAATCCTATGTTTGATATGACCCAGATAGAACTACATTCTACTCTGTTCATTCATTGAGAAGGGAGTAATGCAGTTTGTAAGCTTTTTTGCAATATTTTTCAAGTAAGTTTCAAATGGGCAACTTGTTTTGAAGTATAAACCGTATTTTAAACACCTCTGCATATCGGAATTTGTTTTTATCGGTATACTATTGAAGAGTCAAGTAACAATTTATAAATATATACTCTATTACAGTTCTATAATTTAAGTCATTCACAAGTTTTTGATTTTTATTAATATAATCGTAAAAGGGATTATTTTACGATTTAATTTTCTGTCATTTGAAATCACAAATTATTACATGACAATATTGTGTGTTGACAGAAAAAAATATTCAATAAACAAAAATAAAGAGTACACTTACGGCATACAAATAGTCGGCATTGCTTTTGGAAAAATGCATTGCACTTGTTGTCTAAACAATTAAAAACGATGTCTAACTACTACGCGCTAATCAGTTTCTAATGTTTCATTTTTTAGCTTTGTATTCAAAAAGGAATATTATTCAGAACATGAATCTCCCATTTGTAGAGAGACGGGAAAATATGTTTTATGTTTTACTGATGTTTTGATTGGCTGGAGTTTAGATTGAACTTTTTAGAATATTCAATATTCCATCTATGCTCCGTTTATTTAGTCTTCATATTTAAGATTTATTTGAGACTATACATCACAACTGTCAGAGAGGCATGTTAGTAATGGGCTTGTCCAAAAGGTTTACGTGTTTTGCTTTCATCCTTTTAAAAACACTGGAGTGGATGGGATATTAAACTTCTTTTGGGCTTCAAAACCCTCATCTTGGCGTGGCATGGATGTAGAGAATAGAATGCCAGCTCAGGTGCTGAACTCGTTATTTGACCGTGGGTTAGTGAGTGAGTGAATATTAACGTCACACTATTCAGTCACTCGAGGGTTTTTGGCGACGAACCTCATAATTTTGAACCATGGTCAAGTGACGACGACGACGACACCTGAACTGGCACCACCCTCTTCTAACTTCCACACCACATCAACGGAAGGACGTTTGAACCGTGATGGATTTAATGTGTATCAGCTCCGCTACATGGTGGGTCTTCAGTAGCACTGGGCTTCCAACTCATGACACGCCAGCCACGAGTCCGTAACCTTGGCCACTAAGCTACCGGGGTCTTGTCGTGGCTAAAAATCCTCACATTGGTGTAGGGTGAAATTTAGGAGAGTGGAGTGCCGGCTCCTGTGTCATCCTCGTCACTTTACTGTGGTTCAAAGCTTAGAGGACAATCGCCAATACCCTTCGTGTTGTTTTAGAATGCGATCTTAATAAGCACTCACTACCATTTGACATTGAGCTCGAAGACGGAAACACTTTTGTGGAATTGCGTATTCTAGCTCTATTTCTCACTAATGACCCATCTTTCTGAGTGGCCAGTAGCCGAGGTAGCCTGGGGTCAAGATCACGGACTCGTGGCTGGCGTGGCATAAGTTCAAGCCTAGTACCGCTAAGACCCACCGTGCAGAGGAGGCGTTGCACGTTAAATCTGTCGAGGCTCAAACGTCCTACCATTGATGTGGTGTGGAAGTTAGGAGAGGGGGTGCCAGTTCAGGTGTCGTCCTCGTCACTTGACCATGGTTCAAAATTAAGATCCGCGCAAAAGCCCTCGTGTAGGGGGTTGCTTATGCCACCTTATCTCGTCTGCGTCAAAGTCAGGCCCACGAAATTCATTGTGACAAGGGGCAAGATGTACGTCTGACGTTGGGAGTAGCCTTGAACACCGTACAGGTGACGGTACAATTTTTAGCTCGCTGTTTTACCCCAATTTAGAGGGAGAACACCTGGGGTGGGGGTCAGAAGCCTCCCACCTCTCATCCCCTTCCACCAACCTCACGAAAAATATTGTGGCTCGACGGCTATTTAGAGTATCTCCATGCCGCAAAGACACTATACATCTACAAACATCCATGCTTTCTCCGGGATTCGAACCCAGGCCCTACGGCACAGCGGTCAGCGTCACTAACCACTATATAGGATGGGCGCCCCTCGTGTAGCTGAATAGTGCGACGTCAATATTTACTTACTCATTCAGAGTGGCCGAGGGACCCTAAATCTAACGAATATTTCAATACATCCTAAAAATTTTTTTAATAAATTTTTAGGGTTTCCAAATAAGTATATATAAATTTAATATATGAAGTCGATGATATATGGATTTGTGAAGTGCCAAAAATTACAATTCTTGATTACATGCCGGATGTATTTATTTTTTAAATGCATTGAAGAGAAAAATGTCTCTTTTTTCTGATACATAACTGAGTTATAATCTGCTTAAAGTGTGGATGTCTTGCATTAATTATTAAATGAGACACATCCATAATTATTGAGATAAATCTTGTCTTAAAGGTCTCAGGATCGTTTAGATTTCAAAAATTTTGTGATAGAACAGATTCATATCATATATATAAAATATATATATATATATATATATATATATATATATATATATATATATATATTATATATATATATATATATATATTAAATAAATATCTTTTTTTCAAACGTTCTCTTTAGACTATACGTCGTGGGACAGTGGTTACGGAGGGTTATGGCTAAATTCGTTCATCAATTAAAGGGGTTTTAACGAATGCCACAAAAAATCCGCCGAATAAGGAGAAGGGGTTGGGGGGGGGTGGGGTGGGGTGGAGAGTAGTACGTTAAATTTTTGAGGCTCAAAGTTCTCATTTTGGGGGTTCGATTACCCAAAATCATGATTTTTTCGAAAAAAGGACAATTTTATGATTTTTTTTTATAGGCCATCTTATCAGCTTCAAAAAAAACCAAGTTTTTTTTTTTCCATTCACTAGAAAAACACTCTGTTTTAGTAAAAATAAATGCCATAACTTTACAAGATGTCAAACTTTAAAATGCGTTTTACCGAAATGCTTTTTAAAATTCAAACGGGGGGAGCATTGCTCAGAAAGTTTTTGAAAATAATTTGCTGAAATTTTCTGTGTATGTTCTGTATATCAGTAGAAGTATTTTGATTTTCAGGTTTATTAATCACTGTTTAATTTTGTTTTATTTCAAAATATTCAGTCCTTTATGTAAATATAATCAGTGGGTTTTTTAAGAAATTTCATATAATCACTAAGTTAAAGTGGACTATAGTTTTTGTAAATAACTTTTATCCTGAAGGTCATTTCAAACATGAATAACAAAGTAAATTGAAAAATTGAAAATTTGAACGTACAATTTTTGTACAGAGCGGGCCCCGTTTATGTAATTTTTTGTACATTTTCATTGGTTTTTTCCCATTTTAATAATAATAATAATATTTTTTTTCTGTTTTCATTTTTACGATTTTTTCCTTAAAATATACTAAATAAATCTAAAATTCACAGAAAAAAAAAAAAAATCCCCATATCTCCATTTTTTTCAAAAAAAAGTTGTCGCAAGTAGTCGGATACTTTAAAATTACGAGGTCCGTTGCCAATAACTCTATCGTGTTGATTTAGATATACTTGGCAAAATGAACACTTCCAAAGATATTCTAAATTTATCATTGTATATATTTTACATTAAAGGTAATGCTTAATTTATTGCACTTGTTATATATTTGGAACTTAGGAGAATAACATAGTCATAATTCAAGTTTATATAAAACTATTTCTTTGCTTATGAAATTCTTTTACTAGGTGATTTAAAATGTTAATTTTTATCTGAGGATTTATTGTTTATAACTTTAAAAAGATCCAGATTTGATGAAAAAAATAATAAATTCTTTTCTCGCAACAGAATCGAGCTTACACTTTTTTCTACTTTTTATTGTAATGAAACTTTTCTGTACAAAATTATCAAAATCTTTCGGGAATCAAGTAACAGAAATATTTCAAGTCTGTTTTATAAATCCCAAAAATTACTCTTGTAAAGTATTCTGATTGTAAAAAGAAGATACTACAATTTTTGCCTAAATTGAAAACTCGGATTTTAATGAAAATTACCCAAATTTTTATGATTTTTACCTAATTATTTTTTATAATTGTTTATTCCTCTTTTACTGAGACTAATTTTTTTTAAAAAAAAATTACTAAAGAATACTTTTAACAGTTCGATGGTAAAATTCATTATAATTTGATCAATCGATCTAACATAATAATTTGAAATCATTTATGTGCCCTATTGCATGTACGAATCAAATTTATTACCACTCTTACAGAATTCAACATCAGGACCAATTAGGGATAACTTAATAATTTCGTATTTAAATAAGAAATTTAGAAATTTTTCAGATTACTGTATTTAACACACACACACATTAGGTGAAACATTTAGAAAAAGTATGAACGAGGAAAATTAATATATTGAATATGTTTTTCAAATAATGCAACTCGAGTTTAACTCATTGAGCAACTTTTGACGCTATAATGCTTATTTTGACTCAACAAAAACACAATTTTTTTTGTCTAGAATTGTAAACATTTCCTCAAACAACTGAGAAAGGAAAATTTCTAAACATACAAACAAGGAGTCTTATAAACATAAATATTCTGAAACCTCTGATATAAATAACACAGTGGCGCAAGGTACGCCCCAACAACTTCCGCATCCAAGGGGTGGCCCAGGATAAGGGCCTCATCTAGGGAGCTCAAAGCCTAACTGACATTAAGTACGCAATCCTTTGAAAGATCCATCTTGGGACCTAAAACCTGACTTTGCAAGGGGATCCTAATATTCTCCGCTACGTCTTTGAAATAACATCTTTGCAAAACTATTCATAATTTGGATGGCGATGTATCATTAAACACATACATTAACCTTTATCCATAGGTATCTAAACATTTGTCTTTTAGTACCCATCCCTGCAGAGTCATAATTTGTACTTTCTTTTCATCTAAGAAACGTAGGATGACAAATACGTACGCAACTGCTGCAACAAGGTATTTCTTTGTGGAGAAACCCCCTTGCCAAGGTGCAACCGCTAATTTTCACCGCCCATTCTATTTTTTATACATATAATTGAATTGTTATAATACTTCTCTTAAGATACATATAAGAATATATTTGTTTTAATTTGTTCTATGAATCGAATGACTAGTTACAAGTAAAATCTAAATTTGAATTTAACTATACAGAGCTAAAATAAGAATTCGAACCTCCATTTTACAAAAGAAAGGAAAGAAAAATAATGGATTTACTTTAATCTTAAATCGAATAGAGTGCAAAGTACATCCCATTTTTTTGTATAGAAATTAGGATTGGCTAGATTGTTTTGTGGAAGTGTTACTAACGCCATACTATGAAGCAACAAGAGAGTTTCGTAATTTTGACCCCCGACTAAATGATGAGGACAACATCTCAGCTAGTATGCCTCTCCGAATTTCACACCACACCAACGGGAATATTTTGAGCTTCGTTAGATTTAACGTGTATTACCATCTCTACACGGCAAGTCTTCAGTAGCACTAGGGCTCGAACTCATGATACGCCAGCCACAAGTCCATGCCATGACCACTAGGCTACGCCAGACACGATTGGTTTATTAGTGTCACATTGAGATGCAATAGCATCGTAATATGAACCATGATCGAGTGCTGAATACAATCCCGAGCTGGCAACCCACTTCTAAATTTCCACTCCATATTAACTTGGGAATTTTGAGCCTTAATAGTTTTAACATGTGCATCCTCCTTTATACACGATAAGCCTTTAGTGGCATCAGGACTTGAAGCCATGACTCAACAGATATAATGCCGTCCACAAATTCCCTACAGTGACTATTGTCCCGGTTGCCATAGAGTTAGAAGGATATGTTATCACATCAGATGCCATCTTTGTGATTTGATGGTTCCAGAAATTGTGATATCGTACTTCAATGATTTCTTTATGAAGTACTTTTGCCATGATAATCAATTTAATTTTTTCAGCCTTTTAGATTTCAGTAATAATAAAAGATATGTTACGTAAGTGAACACTCAACTAATAGAAAATACGACTGAAAGTTTCTGCACTTGCTAGAATAAAAACATTCACTTATCTAAAAATAAAATTTCCTCTTATATATTTAAATTGGCATTCTATCTAAATACATTGCATTCATCCTATAAACTTTACCTCTTATAAGAAAGGTTATTGTTTTTCCTCTGTATTTTCACATCGTATTATCTTCAATTTTCTAAGACGCATTCGAATGTTGAACCTCATCAAAACGATCGTCCAAAAATAATTCTCTTAACGAACCCCTCTTCCAAGTATTTTAGTAATCCGATAAGAAAAATATTGTCAAAATATTCGGCCACAAGGTTACTTCTCGGCATAAAGTTTAAAACTTTTTTCCGGTAGTATATTGTATTCCCCCCTTCAAAATATAATGACTCTGAAAGTGAATGATAACGGCTGCACAGAAAATTTAGCTGCTTCTTGTTAGCTGGCGGGTGTCCACCAAACGTCACGGGTTGGTTTGTTTTTATTCTCAAGGCCCATATTTCTTAATGTTTTGTTTACATCCTTCAGAAAATATCCGGTGAGCATCATCGGTTAGTGCCGTAAACGTCGTAAAAAATACCTTGTTGTTGTTATTTTCATCTGACGTAACTAGATTGAAAACTAGGAAAATGCGTGTTTCGGTCTGTGTATGTAATTTTCTAATTGTGAAAGGGCAAAAGCATAGTAAACATGTTGCTCTTTGTTTATAAATTATTAAACAGAGTTTTTCTAACTACTGGAACACATTGAAGTAAATTTTAGGTTGTCTAACCAACATAAAATCTATACAGGAACTACAATCGTTTTAATAAAGTTACGAAGTCCATGGATTAATTGAAAGTAATATCTTCACACGTTATTCAAATGTTCTTAGTGCATTTTTAAAATAGGATCTGACGTAATTAAAATTTCATTCGACGAAAAGGATTGAAAACTAGGGAAATACGTATTTCAGTTTGCGTATGTAATTTTCTATTTGTTAAAGGACAAAAAGCATAATTCAAATGTCTTACCAATTGAAAGACGTGAAAATTCAAATATTTATACTTAAATACAAATCGATGCTTTGTGTGGGGCCCTGATTTAAAAATCGTTATCTTATGCATTAATCGTCGCTCATGAAAAGTTTAATGATCCAGTATGATCTCTATGAATTGTTTTTCTCTATATTTACACATCTTATGATATCTTGAATTTTCTAAGATGCATTCGAATGTTGAATCTCATCAACACGATCCTCCCAAAATAATTCTCTTATCTTATAATATTCCAAGTATTTATAGTAATCCAATATGAAAAAATTTAATGAATTTTTATAAATGAAAGGAAATTAATATTTAAATATGATAAAGGGAATTCTTTTTTCTTTATCTTTTAAAAAAATGAAGAGTTGCATTATTTTGAATAAGGTATATATCATTTTTAACATTTACAGAGAGAGTAGGGAGTTAACTAGTTTTGCAAATTTGATAAGTGTTGCTAAATAAAATAATGTTTTAGCCTTTTCAGTTAAACTCAAATTTAAGAAAAAATTTTGATTCATAATAGATTAAAAAGTTTTTAAAAAACTACCTCTTAAGCCATAATTTCATAAGAATATTTTTTATTTTCTCAGGAAACATTATTTTAGGCAATGCAATCTTAAGCCGTCAGTGACTCTATTTCTGTTAGAAAAAGGAAACTACCTATTGTCCAGTTAATTGGCCATTTCGAAACTCAATTCCTCCAAAGAACATGTTAAATTCAATTAAGTCCCAAAAGAAATGTCGCGGAAGTTAGAAGACTGAAACATCAATTCAATTTTGCCATACTTATTTCTTACTGCGGCGCAAAATTACGAGTTCCATTACCAATAGCTTATTGAGCAGTTTTAAATAGAGCGGCACTAACTCAGTTTTATTTCTCTCTGTTTTGAAGTTTCTAGAACAGAGCTCGGCAACCTATGGCACGCGTACCACATGTGGCACGTGGTGCAATTCTTAGTGACACTCTGCACTACTATCAATTTGTCAATTTTTGAAAGGATGGAAGTTGACAAATTTATAATAGACCTTATCTCAAAAACATCTTTAGGATTATGGACATTTACGAAATTACAAAAAAATCTGAAATGTAACTCTAACGATAAATTTACAGCTATATTGTAAATTATTGAATGTTATTTATTGCTGGAAAGATTTAATTGTTTGAAAAGAAAAAATTGCATGTACTCTGCTTTCCGCTTTTTTTGGTTCTACGTATCTAAGTAAAAAAAATCTTTCCTCATTTGAAAAATATTTCGAGTCTGGACAGCAATTGTTTAACTAAATGCTCTAAATCAGGAGTACTCAATCGTTTTTTCTGCTGAGCCGCATACATATATCAGCTATTTCACGCGGGCCGCATCATGAGGATAAGGAGGGGAGGGGAAGTTAAAATGTGGAAAATTGATCAAACTATTTTTACTCCTGGTTTGCTTTTTTTAATTACTATTTTTTACATTTTTATTTTTGTCACTAATACTGAAGTAGAAGCATTTAATAAACACTCCTTCACAATTTCTGCATCAGTAAACGGTTTCATATGATTACCAATAATATAACAAACTTCATAAGATGTCTGTTACCGCTGTGTGACATTACCACTGACAAAACACTTTGTTGCTGCTGCAAAGATTATTCAAGAAATCCTTTTTATTACCTCTTGAAAGAGATCTACGAGGAAAAGTGTCATTGAATGTGTGTGATTCCTGTTTATTGTTATTTCTTAAATACAGCACTTTCGTGACGAATCAAGCAATTACTGATTCATATTTTTTTTTTCACCACAAAATAGTCAACCTTCCAATCGTCTTGAAACGTTATATTTTCTTCGAATATTTTTCGCTTGCAAGATATGAAAGATAGTTAAAAATTAGTTCTATCCGTAAAACTGTCACTACTCCACTGTTGTCTGTTATCACTAACCGTAACCATTACAAATAAAAAAAAAGAATATATTTTTATTTATAAATATAAATAAATTCTGACTTCCTCTCTTTCATAGAAAATTGAAAAAAAAAAGGAAATTACTCTTAAAAATTCTCTTATCGCCTACCGTAATTTTTTCTCTGTAATTCTCTTCTTGACGGGACAGAGAGGGACATAAAGTTACCTAAAATAAAGTATCCTATTTAGAAACACTTTTTAAACTGTAATAACAATTTGGAATGGGTACTCTCTATTCGCGGGTTCTACTCATGCTCTTGGGAAACTATTCTTCAACTGTGTGATTTTAGTTTAAAAACCACTTTCCGTAGATATGACTTGATTATATGCAAAGGTAAATACGAGTTAAACCCAGACGCTGGGTATTTGAGGTTAATGGTTAATCGTTGATCATGAAATCTATGAATAAGAGAAGGTGAACTGCGACTGGGAGGTCGCGCATCCTGAAATTAATATTCGTCGTAGAATCCACCCGGAGTTGTGGAAGTAAATAACATTGGAGCTGACCGAGCTATCGGGGTACGAGAAGGATCGTCCAAAGCAGATCTGACTGCAGATATGTGATTTTCAATTATCTTATATATCAGATTAAGTGTTAGGATTTCAGATTTTCCCAGAGTTAAGTGAAAAGTTGAATATAATTCATAAAGTGTTAAAGAGAAACAGAATAAATGTAGCTATTTTTAAGAACATGGGTACTGATTCTTCCCTGGATCCTCTTACACCCGCGACCTTCGGGTGGCGACAAAGTTAAAGAATATATTTATATACACTGGTGTGCAAAACTTAAGCAACAATGTAAAAATTTAGCAGATAGCCATGAAATTGCAGAAAAGAAGGTCTGGAGATCAGTAGAGGGAACACGTAAGTCAGTAGAAACGTCATGCGTATGCAAATATCAGGAACAAAACGTCAGAAGCGATGTGAGCGTACGCAAAACGCGTGATGTCGGCGCGCGCTGCTCAACAGTAGAATGAAATGAAGGACGGAGACGCAATTCACCATATTCTCTGCAAGTGCCAGTGAGTCAGTTCGTGAAATATGGCTAAAGGAAATCACCTGGACGACTTCACACGGAAGAATGATCGGAAAGCTGGAGGAAGGGCGTACTGTCACCAGTGTAGCTGCAGAGTTCGAATCAACAAAGTGTCGTTTCGCGCTTGAAAGCGTTCCAAACCACAGGTACAGCTGTTAGAGAGGTTGGTGTGGCCGCCCGAGGCCGACAACTGCAGGGGATGACCGATATATCATCCTGCAGGCGAAAAAAGATCGACAGAAGTCAGCAAGCGCCATTGTTCAGAAACTGTACAGCAACAGGTCGACAAGTGTAGCGGTTTACTGTGGCCGGGCGCCTTCACAAAGGGCCTGTTCGCTCGCCGTCCTGAACGCTGCCTCCCGTTGAAAGATGGCCACTGAAGCCACCATTTACAGTGGGCCAGAGAGCACAAAAACTGGACAACTGATCAATGGAGTCGTGTTCCTTTACGGATGAGAGTCGGTTCAGTACCAGAAGCGATTCTCAACGCGTTTTGATTTTAGAGAGAGATCGGGACCCGGTTTTATCCCAGTAACATCAAGGAAAGACATCGTTACGGTGGTCCTGGAGTTCTTGTCTGGGTTGGTATTATGCTGAACGGCGGAACGAGCTTCACATTTTCGACAGAGGGTCTGTAACCGGGATCGCTAGTGAGGAGGTACTTCTTCCCCATGTGCATCTTTCGAGGTGCCATTGGCCCAGACTCATTTTATGGATGACAATGCACGGCCACATAGCACTCTTTGCTGTGAGGAGCGTGAAAGTGAAGATATCACTGAATGGATTCCAGCGGTTTCCCCCGATTTAAATCCCATCGAACATTTTGGGGTGCTTTGGGGAGACGTATTGCCACACGCTTACATCCGGGGAACAAACCAACAACCAGCAGATGTTGATTGAGGAATGGGCACTCCTACCTCAAGAAATGTTGCACCAGCTGGTTCTGGGGTATGCGGAGACGGGGAAAGCAAACCATTGTAGTAAGGGGAGGGGATATACCATATTAAGGAACATCTGCTTGTTGTTCTTCCTGTTGGATAGACAATCAGAGTCACGATACTAGCGTTCAATAAAGCTTGTTTTGATTCCAACCGTATGTGTTGTATTCCTTTTTCAGCGCCGATGCTTTCGTCATCCTTACATACATAATATCTCCCTCATTTCAGAATTTCATGTCTCTCAGATGATTTTTCGTGAAGTTATGGCAATAAACCCACCTGTTGCTTAAGTTTTGCACACCAGTGTATATTTTATAAGAAGTATAATTTCAGTTCTTATCATCTAATTTTAGAAGTATGCATAATTATACATGTAAATATATTCTATCCATTATATATTCTATAGGATTTCGCTCAGTATTCTAAGCAGAAAGGGGTAGAGTGGATTAGACATAAAACTGGTTAACCCCCCCTTTTTTATATTACTTTTTTTATAAAGCAGTTCTCAATCTGCAATGTTTATATTAGGTTGGGGAAAAAGAAATCCATTATTTTTTCGGTAGATGGCTTAGTGTCGATATCTCGTGAAGTATCGATCAAACAATTTTAAATTTATGCTCGTTGTCAATGTGTGACATTTCACACTAAAAAAGTTATTTTGCTTTTTTTTTGTTTGGTCCATTCAGTTGTGAATTACAGTGCGTTAGAAATGGAAGTCAACAAAGGGAAAATTCGGTACATTTTACAGTTTTTCTTTGTTAAGGAAAAATGCAAGCCAGGCGGCTGAAATTGTAAAGGGTGTTTATGGTGTATGGCCGATACTGTAACAGCTAATTATGTGCAATTTTGGTTTCGACGATTCCGTTCAGGCATTTTTGATGTTAAAGATGCACCTCGAACATGCAGACCTGTCGTCGAAAATGTCGATAAAATCACAGAAATAATCGAAGTTGACCGGCATGTTAGTAGTCCTAGCATTGCCCAGGAGCTAAAGATGGACCATAAAACAGTTTTAAACCATTTGCGCAAAGTTGGATTAAAAAGCTCCATGTTTGGGTGCCACACCAATTAACACCAAAACATGATGGATTGAATTTTCATCTACGAAGCCTTGGCCAATCTGAATGAAATCGACCCATTTCTTTAACGGATGATGACTGAGGATGAGAAATGAGTCCCATAAGACAATATGTAAGAAGATGTTCGTGGTCAAAGCGCAGTGAAGCACCTCAAACGGTGGCCAAACTAGGACTGACGGCCAGGAAGGTCCTGCTGTGTATTTGGTGGGACTGGAAAGGAATAATTATTATAGTTGCTTCCTCTGGCCAAACACTAAATTCAGATCTCTACGTCAACAACTGGGCCATTTAACAGCGATTGACCAGAATTCCAAAAGAGGGGGTTGGTTCTATCAGGAAAACGTAACACAAGTACTTAGTGACTAGCAGAACTATGGAGCTTGTAAGTTTTAATGCATCCACCGGACCTGGACCAAGGATTACCACCTTTTTCGCATTGCAAAAATTCTGAGGATAAGAAATTAGATCAAGAGAAAATCGAAAAATCGATTACTTGGGGTTTTCGCCAATAAGGACCAAGACTTATATGAGAGAGGCAGTATGAAGCTATCTTTACATTGGCAACAAATTATACAACAAAACGGGGAATATTTGACCCAAATGGGAAAATCCGAAACATGTTAAATAAAGTCTTGAATGCACAAAAAAAAGGATTTTTCCTCAACCTAATATTTGGGCAGCATCCATCTATTTATCGGTGCCAAAACTTAAACTGTTTGTTTTAATCTTTAGTATTCAAATCATTTTTCCCTCTGAATAAAGTATATTTAGAATAATATAGTATATATATATATATATATATATATATATATATATATATATGTGTGTGTGTGTGTGTGTATGTATCATTTTAATTATTTTGAATTTTTATGAAATCAGAATGTGTGAAAAAGGAAAACCTTGAATTATACTATACAAAATATATTTATGGTTATCCAAAAGTTTTTTTGTTTTGATTACATATCGCAAAATGCCTAATTTTGATAGAAAAAGTTTAAATGAGTATTTACACAGAAATGTTTTATTTAATGACTACATATTTATCTTACATGAGAACTTGGCTTGGAGAACAATAATTTCATAGATAAAACGACATAAGATTAATTGCTCAATAGCCCCGTTTATTTATAAACTCTTTTAAACGTTTGAACTCTAAAACAAAATTTAGCTCAACAACTGCATTAGACGTCGTTTCTGGGAAGATACGCCATCGCCAATTTGGTGCAAATAGAAGGACCTTGCCAATGCGGGGGGGATGGGGGTGATCTACTGATCTGTGCCAAAAACGCATGGAGGAGGGAGAAAAGAAGCCATTGATCAACAGAAACTAAAATGAAAGAAGAAAAACGAATGCCGCTATAAATAGCCGCATAGAATTTACTGAATTTGTTATTAGAGACACATTTTTAGTTGGCAAAAAAGTTTGGGTGTTTCATAAGATTTTCTGGGAAAGGGGCCCTTTTTTTTCCTGTTTTATCCATGTGAAGATGTAGGAGTTGTCGAACGCAGTATTTCGAACAATCAGGAAATCTTTTGTTGAATGTAAATATTTGCATTGAACCAGAAGTAGGGGGAAAGCTTATTCTCTGTGACCAACAAAGTATACGTTTTTATTTCTGACTATTAGATAAATTTTTGTATTAAACTGAAATTTTATTAAATCCTTGCTGACGTGGGGGAAGTAATTGCAGGTTTTTCTTTCCCTTGTAATTAGTATAATTTTTTTAATAATTTTTTATAGTTTTTTTAAGTAATTTAATTTTTCCCATTGGCGCTACGTTGAAATTTTTCTAACTTCAACGAGTATAACATAAATGTTTCCTCTTTAAAAAAGTCCTCCCAAACACATAAATACCTTCCATCAATTTGTTCTAGGCCCTTTCTTTAGGAGACCTTGGGACAATCCCCAAAAAATCGGATATAGCTGTTGAAGATGTAAATAAAAAAAAAAATATCATTACGAAATTAAAGTGATGGAATAAATGGTTATTATGTAGTAGGGAATCATTCGTCCCTTTTTTTTGAAAAAAATTTTAAAAATAAAAGGAAAAAAAAACAAAAAAATGAGTTACGGGAAAAACATTCAGGGGGCATTTATTATATTTTTTTGAGCAAAACTACAATATTTTCTTCAAAAAAAAAACTAGCAGCGGGGGTGCAGGGGTACAAATTATACAACTGTTCATACCGCTAAAATTGTAAAACCGAAATTTAGATGTTTATGTTGTTCTTTGTAATATTTGCAAGCAATGCCCCATCCCAAATTATATTAGCGTTTCAATGGAAAATTGGGGAAATTTTGGGGTACAGCCGAAAGTTGGGAAATTTGTTTTGGACTTGGGGATATGGATGTTTTTGAAATTTAAAAATTTAAACATCATGACCTATGACATAGTGGATTTTTTGAGAAAGGCTGGGAAAAAAGGGGGGGGGCCTACGCAAATCTTTTTTTGGCGCCCTCTTCGGTTAAATTAACTTTTTATGACCATTTTACTAAATATATCTTGTGTATGAATAATTTTATTACGATCCGAAATTTTTTTTGAAAAAAAAAGAAAAAAAAATTCAGTATAAAAAAATTTCGATTTCATTACTATTTTCAAACCATGAGTAAGGGTTTATTAACGCGACCTAAAGCAACTCAAAAGCTATTGTCGAAGGTTAGTAATTTTGAACCATAGCCTTTTAGCTGAATTTCTCTAAACCCACACCGCCATTGGGAGGACCCAGCCCCGAAAATTTAGTGTGGGATTCCCCGGGGCTAGAGCTCGAGCTTATGACACTCTGGGAGAGTCCACCACAAAAAATATGAGATTAAAATATTTATAAAGATTATTTTTGAAACAATAAAATTACCAAAAAAAAAAAACAACAGACAATAAATTAAAAAAATTCTTTAAAAACACAAAAAAAAATATGTTAAATCAGCTTTTTTTAAAAATTTTTAAACTTAATAATTTAAAAATTTTTTTTGTATGATAAAAATTTCATTTTTTTAGTTTTTAATTACTTTTCAGCAGTACGACAGCTGAAAGTGCATGGAACAGAGTTTGAAAAGGGGAAAAAATTAAATAAATTACAATAAATTAAACTCAGTAAAGGGTATGAATATAGTTTTTTTCAGTTTTTTAAAAGTGTTATTTACTTAGCACTATGACGTGGTGGGGCCAATGATAAGGGACAGACGGGGGAAGGGGGTTTTTTTAAGTCCACTAGTTATTAAAACACGTTTATTGACAAAAAAAACCAATTTACATCATAACTAGAGAACTAACAGGACATAGAATTGGGATCGGGGCGCATGCTCATTACATCCTTCGTTTCCAAAATTTGGGCCCTCACTGAAGATTGTTCTGTTCCAGAGGGGCGATAGTCTCTTTAGAATATGGAAGAGTCAAATAACGGGGGTTAAATTCCCCCAGGATCCGGGCGACGTCCGGCGAGGGGCCAGAATCAGAATTCATTGTGAAGAGCATTTGTTTAGGGTGAATGGGTTTGGAAATGGTTTG
>BMAV01002839.1:0-96957 GCA_019973955.1 Trichonephila inaurata madagascariensis
GTAATGTTACTAAATCATCGATGACCAAATTAATTACTGGAAAGCAGAAACATGTTAATTTCAGCAACGCAATTCCCTTATTGATTAGGAAATAATTTTACTGAGAGAAAGAAAGGCTTATTGTTATTTCTCCGAGATTAATAAACAGAATATAACTCCTTAAATCATGTTTCGTTCCTCCTGACAGATACCCCTCCGCAATTTTTCTTCGGGATAGCATGATTTTCCAATTTAGTTGATTAAAAGAATGTATGTTGCTCCGAAATCGGAATCAAGTTCAGAAGATAAGTTACCTCCATGATTTATTTCATTTTTCTATCAATAATTTTCTCAGTGAAGTAATCTGTCTTGTACGACAGAAGATAAAATAGAAAAAAAAAAAACTGATGAAAATTCTTTTTATATTCGTGGATACATATTCGAAAATGTATCCCTTCCTAGAGTAAATTTAAGAACAGCGAATATAAGTCAAATATTCTTTTCCGTAGAACTCCAGATATGCTGTAGATTACCTTTTATGAATATTAGTTCAAATATTGCCAAAGAAAATAATTCAACATAAAAAACCAATTTATTCTAAGCGAAAAATAAATTGAGTCGAAATATTAATAAGGCAATTTGATCTATATAAAGAAAATGTATTTTAATTTTTATTCTGGACATCTAAGCACTAAATGATGTAATGAATTTTCGTAGTTTAAAGTTATTTTAAATTCAGATTTGTAACGTCTTTTGCTCTTTTTCAGTTTTAGATAGGATACGAAAAATTCTGTAACTTAATCTTACTTGGTGATACGATCGCACAAATACTTAAATTTTATCAAAAAGGTACATACTCTCGATTCTTTTTATCAAATATACCTAAAAAGCTTCAAAACTCCCAAAAGACATATTTTTGAGGAAAATTCCAAGGTTTAACTCAACTTAAAAGGAATGAATTTTTGAGATTTGTGTCTTCTAGTTCAAAAGTACCGTCATCCAAGTAAAAATTTTTGTGAAATGTTTTATCCCCTTTATTCCTGTTCAGATTTTACAGTTTTTTACAATTTATTTCAAATATTTTATTTAAAATAAATAAATTCATAACATTTTTAGATTTTTTTCTATTTTAAATAATCAATAATATTCTCTGTTAAGTTTAAAGCTTGAAGGAATTGAACTGTACATACTATTTGACTTTTTATATAAGGATTTCACAATGTTGGCATTTTGCAGTTAAAACAATAATTTTTATAACCAAATATTAAATTACTCTCGTCAGGTTCGAATATTGTTGAAAAAATCTAGATGTAAATGAAAAACTTGCGGTGAACCACATTTAAGGAATAGATTTTCTGAGCGGTGCTTTTTACATTACAACAAAAGCGCCGGCTAACAAACAGCTGATTTGTTCGAAGATCGGACGCGATATTCCCTGAATACGAACTGAAAGGGAAAAATCAGAACTTGAACAAATGGATGTTGGAAATCCACTGACTCAACTCATATCTCTTATGACTGTAGGTGTTGTTTCCATTCCAAACGAGTTACTGAGTTACTTAACTGAAGTTATGATTTCAGCTGTAACCAATTATAAAAAATATTGTGTCACGTGATTTTTTAAAATGCCTGGCTACATCGATCCTGTTCTGAAGCTCCAGAGTAAGAAGACAGAGAGACTTCCTTGAAATCAGTCAAGCCACGATAGCCTAATGATCAGGTCACGAGCTCGTGGTCAGCGTTGTCAGGTCATGCACATTTGAAACTTAGTGCCACTAAAGAACCGCCGTGTAGAGGCGTTGATGCACGTGAAATCTGTCGTGACTCAAAATCCACTTGTTGGTGGGTCTGTGGAAGTTTGAAGAGGAGGGTGCCAGGTCGGATGTCGTCTTCGTCACTTGACTACGGCTCAAAATTCCGAGATCCTTTTCCTATCGCCCTCGTGTTATCTTATAGTTACGTTAATAAACATTCACTTGCGCTTGAGAACAATCATGTTCAGCCTATGAACATTGTTACAAACAGTCGATGGAAACCTAATTTATAAGGATGACTGGAACTGGAACTTCAACATTAATTTGCACTGTAAATTGTAAAAATTGATATGTGATATATTTTCTTAAAAAAATATAAATGTTGTAAATAAACTAGATGTAAACAACATTACGATATCCATCCCCACAAGAGCATATTAAAAAAAGAAACTTATTGTAAAAAAGGGTTTGGGTTATTATATAAAAAAAAATTTTAAATTTTTCTTGTTTTTTAAAAAAAAATTTAAAGTTAAAAAATTAGGTACATATCTTTGCGTGTGAAAGATAGTAACTTATTTGTAATTCATAATTTTTGTAAACATTTATCTGAAAAATATTCATATTCAGTAATGGAATTGTTCTCACAGACTTAAGTGGTGTACAAGATATGTGTAAAATTTTATGCACGTGTGTGTGTGTGATCCTTTACTCCTATTCAGTACGTGCTATTAATTTTGAAGAAATGTTTCCAGTCAAAAATATCTCTCCTTGTACAAATTTGGAGAATAGAAATACAACTAATTCCTTATGGTAATGTTGAGCAGGAAGTTTATCTTCTCAAGATAAATTCAACATTAAAAAAAAAAAGAGAGTAATTGACAATTTAATCTACATAAAAGACTTGACTGATGTTTGTAATTTGGGGGTGGAAGAGTGTATGATTATATCTCAATTGATTTTTATTATTGCTAAAATGGGAGAAAAATAAATGGAATTTGAATCGAATGATATTAATTCTTATAGTTTAAATCAAGTTTTTCTCAAACTTTCTCATTAATGTCTTTTTTTTTGGGAATAAACTCTGTCTTTGTGATTATGAGTCTTTATGAATAGTCATAAAAAATGGATTGCCCTTAATATATTAAGTAATTTTTATTACAAGTAGATTTTCTCTAAGACGATATCAATCCTTATTATGCTAAGGGTACTGGATCGATTAATTAATTTAATTAATGTAAATTAAATTCTAAAGAATTTTCCCTCTCTATAAGTGAATTTTTTGCAGAATGAGGAAATAAATCCTCCAAATAATCAAATACCTAATTCAAATTTTATTTAATGTGATCATTATTCCATAAATATTCGAAACACCATAAAGGGCCATATATAGATTACTTTCAGCAAATGATTCATAATGGGTTTTCCCTTTCTTTGCAACCCAGTTTATAAAAAGGGGGAAACCCAAAAATTTAAACATAAGCTCTTTAACGACCATAGAAGGGTCTAGAACAATGATTTGTTTTAAGAACTTTTTTTGGGCTACTCAAGGACATTCTGTGAAATTTTGACTTTGGAGGTTTTAGTACACGTAGATTCCAAATACATGGAAATTTTGGCATGATGCTATTAAAATTTTTTTCCATACTGCATGTAATATCTGTAGTTTTTACAGTAATATTAATTTCGGGAGGTTTATTAACTATGTTTATTAGGTAAAATAATTAAAATCTTCTATCGTCATGATGTAAATAGTTAAGTCATTAACAATGTTACAATTTTTATCCAGCAGCGAAATGGGCCCTTTGGGAAAACCCAAATGGGGCACAATCTTTAGGTAGCGTGACGGGTTTTAATTATTTTTCATCGTAGCACAACTTTGCTTTTTTCAAGTCGTGGTCGAATGAACGTGTCACTAAAGACTTGTCTTGTACAGGAGCTGACGCATTTTTCCCCCCCAAAAGGGCGAATTTCCCCCGGGTGGTCTAGTGTTGAAGGGGTTTTAGGGGGGGTGCTAGCTCAGGAGGGGGGCCCCAAAAAAAATCTTTTAAAAATTGCGAGATCCATCAAAAGTAGCCCTCGTATTGCTTCGAAGTGCGACGTTATTAAACAATCAATAAATCCAGTTTTTTTAAAATAATTTTCCATCGCATTATTAGAAAGACGTAAATGTGTCTTCCGCAATTAACATTCGTTTAATGACGCTCATTCGACCGATTCTCGAATATGGATTTCCTATTTATTGTTGCGTGTCTAACTTTGTTCTGAAGAAATTAGAGCAAGTCCAAGTGAGTGTTGTCCGTAACATCACTGGTCTGAAGCACAGTTCCCATTCAAAGATTGTTCTTTTTGAGGCCGACTTACAACCTCTTCTATTTCGTAGTCAGACTGGGGATTGGTTAAATATTTTAATAAACTTTGTATCTTCGGCCAACAAAACAAAACGTCTACGTATCTGAATAACTGGGTAAACAGGCAAAGGTTAAATGAAAACAGCCCCTTCAGTCGAGTCCCAGAACTTTCTTACTGAAGATGTAGAGCTCTCCTCACTACAAAGTAGCTTGAAACCTTCAGAGGGACTCTGCAGGGTTCATTTCCACTTCAACCTAAATTTCCCCTCCTTTAAGAAAGTTTTGTCTTTATATAGCCATCTTAGACACTTATCATTGGAGATCATTAACAGCATCCCCAATTATGCAATCAAGATTTATACTGATGGCAGTAAATTATTTGACCAACTGGGTTGCGATATCTATATTGATACCCCCCGGGAATTGCCTGAAAACCCCAAATTTCAACTTTTTTTCGTTTCAGAAGTAAACAATAGCCATTGATGGGGGAAATTGAGGTATTCCACCAAGAGGAATTCGGATTTTTATTCTTTTCGATACCCGGTTTCTTTCCCCCCTTACAAATTTTTTTGTTGTTCCCCAAACAGTATCCTGAAAAAATTTTTTGCCCATTTTTCCATTTTAGTGGATCCCATCTCATGTCGAATTTTTGGCAATGAAATGGCGGACAAACAGACAAAAGGCTGCCTTTTCACTCTTCACATCCCCCCTTACCATTAATTATACTGTTAAAAATTTTAAAAATTTGGTGGAGGGGAAAGGTGCTTCCCATCACAGGGAAATGCGGGTTGGGGGGTTCCCCAAGCCCCTCAGTGTGACATTTGCTCCCAAACTACACTCTCTTGCCTTGCCAGTGGCCACATAAAGTCCCTTTCCCCCAGGAAAAAAAAGATCTCCCATTATTCAAGGTGTCGGATCAGATAAGTCCTCACATAATATTTTTGAGGATCTCACAAATAAATATATCTACACAGATCCCCTTTTTTCTTCTCATTTTGAGGAAATTTTTAAGCCCCTGGAGGATTAAAACAAAAAAACATTCTTTTTTTGAGAAAAAGTAAGTTTCTGAAACTTTATCCAGAATTATCAAGCTATTACCACTTTTTGAAAAAATTTTTAGATTACGAAAAATATAATGAAGAGGAAACAAAAAGGGAAGTTAAAAAAAATTTTAAATAATGAGCAAAAACGCTTTTAATGTTTTAAAATTTAAATAACCGAACATATCTGCTTCTTTTATTGTGCAGATGTTCTTCTTTAATGGTAAACCCCATTTGCATATTTTAATTTGATGTATATGGATTCACAGCACCGAAATATTTGACTGATCTTTTTTTTCGGTCAAAGGATTCTATGTCTTCAACAAATATAGATGATGCACTAATTCCTCAGTGGCTTTTTTTCTCTTTCTCATTGTCAAACGATACTTACTATCCTTTCCTTCTTTCACAACCACCACCACCACACACACACCAAAAACAAAACCCAGCACACCAATTAAACACAGATAATTTTTCATATGAATCACTGTAATCAACGAAATAGTGTATGGAAAAATACAACTCTTGCGTCAAAAAAACGGGAAAAAATTTAATTTTTTATCAAAACGGGTTTTATTTACCTAAAAATTTTTGTTATAAAACCCTGTGGTGAAATCCTAAATTTTACAATGAGACGTTTCCGAAAATCTTTTTATATAGGATTTAAAATAATCCCCCACCCCCTAAAAAAAAACGACTTTTGTTTTCGTTTTTGAAACACCCAACCTTTTAACTAATTAAAAATTAAATCTATTGGGTTAAATTCCCTTAAATTTAAATTTGGAAAAATTCCCAAATCAGGGGTTGCCCCCTTTCCTTTTCCGGGTTAAAAATTGAGGGGGTAAGAGCCCAAAAAAATTTTAAAGTGATGTTTTAAAAACAAATTTTTTTAGAATCATGGGGTTTATTGCCGTTTATTCCCCTTTAAATTAATTTCCCCTGAAGTTTGAAATAATTAGAATAACATATAGAAAAAAAAAACCAGACAAAAAAAAATTTTTAGTTTTCGCCTTAAAAAAGAAGGAGTTTAAAAAATTTGTTTAAGTATAATTTTTTAAAAATTTCCGCAAGATGTGTTCTTTTCCAAATATAGTACGATAGACAGAGATAGGTTATTATTTTCGCATCCCGTTTGATATGACAGATGTGGGAAAAGATTATATTTGAATAAATTCTTTGTGACTATATATTTTTTAACATTTTCGTATTAAAAACCATTTTTTTTTTTTTTTATAAAGTTTAATTTTAATATTTAGAGAAAAATTCTAACTTGCAATTATCTCATGAAAATCTTTTATTTGTAGCTTTTTGGTTTTTATAGAAATATGTCTCTAAGCATTTCTTGAGTACTAAATTCGTATTTTACAGGCTTGAATTACTTGTTTTCATATTGTTAACAACCTACAAGAGATTGCTGGTGTTTAGGGTTTCGAGCAAAGATAAGCCCCTTAGCAAGTTTTAAACTCAGTTTTACTTCTCCCTTTACTTAATCAACACAACTAAAAGTAGGAAATGCACTTAATAAATAATTAGATGAGCATTTGAAAGGCTTAATATATGTATAACATATAAGTATAATTTATTCCACTTTACTCTTGGAGCACTCTTGAATTCTACGTTAGAATTCATTGTAAATATCTTTCTTAATCATACGACCTCCGGTCGTAAATCTAGTTCACAATTTTAATCACTTTTAATCTCTAATTATCAACTATCCTACGATTATCCGGCGACTAACATCGCGTACCTAAATGCCAACGCTTAAATAGAGCAACATTTGAATAAATCAAGTCTTCTTCGAAGAAATGCGTTTTCAACAGAACCTACAGTTAAAAAGAATAACTTTACCCCAAAAGGATTAATGGAAGGTTCTTGGATAGATCCGTTACAATATCCTGAAATTGAGTGGCCATCTTTAATTTTTTATGGGGATGCGGTAGCCGAGTGGACCTGGTCGCGAGTTCATAGAAAGCCTTGTTAAATCGTGGGTTCGAAACATAGTGCCACTGAAGATCCAATTTGTAGAGAGGCTGGTGTACATTTACTATTGAGGCTCAATGCCTTCTCGGTAGCCGTAGTGTGGAAGATTGCAGAGGGGGATGTCAGCTCAGGTATTCTCGTCACTTAACCGTGGTTCAAGTTCACGAAGACCGTTGCAAATAGCCCTTGTGTTGCTTCACAGTGGGGTGTAAATTTTAATAAAATCAAATTAACTTCCATAGAGAACAATAGATTCTGTTGAATGCCAAATTTAAAGACGCTGCGAAATTTTTCAGGTTGTAATATTTGACAGCTCGTATAATAGAACTCCAGGTTATACGTAAGTTCGTTATGATTCCTTAATACCGCAAACCACCTCCCTTGCTGCGAATGAAGAGATGGTGGCTTCAGCGCTGGGAATTCGATGTTTGCTTGAATAAAAATCATCGTGTGGATTAATAGGGAGTGAGTGGGTGATGTAAGTTTAAACTAAGCTTCAGTCTTTACAGTGGTAAATAAAAGGGCAACTCATCTCTCTCAGTCGATCTTTCTTGTTAGACATTTAAAAAAAAACCATGCGAAATATTATTTTTCGGAATCGAATTTTTATGATCTCCTTGTGTTGTTTTTCCAATCCCGTTCCATGATGTCAATGAAAGTAAACAAACCGATTCGAACCCGAACTTTTTGAAAGTTTCATGATTTGTGGTTGGCGCAACTGCAATGCAATCGGACTATTTAAACTCGGCTCGTTTTTAGTTTTGGGGAGAAAGAAAGGAAATATAAGAAGCGTGTTTTAGCTATTAAACAGAGAGCGGCTGGTTGGCTATGCAACTGTATGTTGCATCCCCATTTTAAGATGATAAAAATTTGTTTTAAATATTAGACTGTAAGAAGGTGGTTTGAATCGGATGTCTGTTAAAGTTGATTTTTTTTAACTAAAATTTTATTAGTCAACTTATTGTTTTTGATCGCTCCAGTGACGGCACATTGACTTTATCCTTGATTATTAATAAAAGTCATTTTTAAGAAACTGCTTTCATCTTTATGCCTCCTCGACACAAATATTTTCACTGCTGGCTTTGCGAAAGCTTGGGTTAGTGTAACATTTCTTTCGGTCCACAATGGTTCAGGTTCTTCTTGTGCTAATCTTGACAGTATATCTGGTCATGGTACTAAGTTTTTTTGATAGAACTGTTCCTCCAGTCACGCGTTCGAGCCTTGGTTATAGTAAAGACCCGTTATTTATTTCACATTAAGTTTGATAAAGCTCAGGTCGGGGAGTTAGTGCAGTTGGGCTTCAACTATGTTTTTGAACCCTGGGTTCCCTAAAAGGGATTCCCAGGAGTTCTTTAAAAATCAAAAGAAACTTATATAAATATGTATGCAAAATATATTCCCGTCCTCTATGAAATTTTTATAATTACAAGTATCTAAATCTCATCCTATTCATATGTAATAAATTTTTTGAAACACTTCTTAAACTTTTATTATAATATAGTAAAAAATTATACACGCGCACCCGTTTTATTTTTGTGTTTATACTTTATACTAAATTGTGAATATTCTTTTGTTTACTATTTCGGGTTCCCCGAGATAATTTTTACTGGTTAGCATAATTTCTTGCAAAATTAAATAGTTTTCTAATGGAAAATGTACCTTGTTGCATTTGTGGGGGAAAAAAACCATCTATAATGTAAAATGTCGTAGCTAATCCTGAGAGGGCCCTCTATAAAATTCCTTGGGAGGCTTTCTTGGAGTCCCTTAATATTTTAGGATTGTTTGGCTTATACATGTGGGGCCCCTGTAGCTTGGTAGTCACGTATTATTCGTACGGCTGATACGGAGGTAGTTACGCCCCATAATGAAAAAGAGGAAACAACATATCAAGATATCAACAGATTCGATGTTAAAATCTAAATTTAAGCAAGAACAGCTCCTAAATTTTATGTTGAAAATTCAAGCAAAATACACAGTGTTTCTCACACAACAAACATTTTAATGCCATTCAAAATATTATGTTTAAGTGAAATATATTTTTCTCAATATGAGTGGGCCTACAAAAACATATTAAAACAAATTAAAGTCAGAATATGTAATGCGACTGTAGATTATTTCAACAGATCTAGACTTAGATAGTTTGCGTAAAAAAACAAAATACTTATAAAAAAACAAGTGCATATACTAAGTGTTTCTAGAAATAATGCATGGGTAAGTGAAAAACTTTGATCACACAAATTAATCTCATAAATGAGTACATTATATATTAAAAATTAGAGGATAATTTTTTTTGTAATAAATGCTATACTTTCTTTAATTGCCATTATATAAAGTGCCTCTATAGCATATTATCTGATTTTAATATTATCTTGAGATGCATTCTTCTAAGTATGTGTGGGGAATGGGGTTCCACGAAAACACATTCAAGTTCGAAGGGTTCCACTAGTTGAAAAAGTTTGAAGACCACTAGTGGTTATAGTCATGGACTTGTGAGCAGCTTGTCGTATGTGTGAATCTTAGTATAACTGAAGAGACCAGCTGTATAGAAAGGCTGAGATGCACATTAGATCTATTGATGTTGCAAATCCTCACGTAGGCGGGGCGTGACACTCGAAAAAAAATTGTAATTGTGTATAGATACTTTCATCTTTTATCGCTCTATTAGCTGAGTTACCATGGTAACCTAGGGGTTATGGTCATGGCCAGCGTGTCATGAGTTCTAGCCTAGTGCCTCTCAAGACTGGCAGTGTAAAGAAGGTAGATCAGTGTTTCTCAAACTGTGGGGCGCGCACCCCTAGGGAGGCGTCATACCACTACAAGGGGGGCGCGAGCATATTGAAAAGTCTAAAACAAAAGATTATTTTAAAAAAATTATTAGTTTTCTGAAAGTAAACAAACAAAATACATTCTGATATATTAAAAAATAAAATACACATTTATACAGATAAAATACACTTATAAATATATCAGTATTGCTCAATGCTGTTTATAATTAATTTAACAATACTAAGTCAAGAACATTTAATTACCAGTAACCCTACGGGCTCTTTCATATATAAACTTCTTATATGCAAAATTAACACTTATCTTGATAATTTGTCCGTTTATAATTAATTATTTCAATGCCGATTGTGCATACGTTGACTCCCCAATACCTTCCGCTTAACACGCAAGCGTATGCGTTGTATTGGGGGTAGTAAAGGAATAAATAAGCAAACTCTCTGAAATAAGTAAACTCTTTCGCGAACACTATCAATGTAATTTCATTTATCCCACAGTCTTCGGAATAATTTTATGGGTAGCAGTTCACAGGAAATGATCGTAGTTTTCCGGAAAGACGTATATATAATGTCCGGGACAATTAACGCACTGGCTGAGCGAGACGTTTTTATACGCCGACAGCACTTAAGAGGTAAAAGTCGAATTGTAGGCTTACAAAATATAGTATTATTGAATTTAATACATTGTTATTGTATGAGGGGGCGCGGATCCTGTGAAAAATTATGATTGAATATTGGGTCGCAGATATTGAAAGTTTGAGAAGCACTGAGGTAGATACAAGTTCAATCTGTCGATGCTCAATACCCTCCCATTGGTGCAACAGTTTAGATAGTGAGGTGTGTGTTCAAGCTTTGTATTCATTTCTTGACCTAGGCTTAAGGTATTCGAACACGCAGAATGGTCAAATTCGGCCAAAACATACATTTTTTATTCTTTTATTTTATTGAATAGAACTATCTTTTGGCTTTACAAAACATACTTTCTTTTGTTTCTACGGTACCTAGAGGCTAAGTTACAACCGAATTTATAAAATTAGAAAAACCGTAAGTGGGCCTTTAATCTACCAGATGTGGGCATTTATTAAATGGGGTGCAGAATCCATCGTGGTGAATCTGATAAATCAAAATGTTATAAATGTGTATTTCTATAAAACCATTTAAACCTGATGTTTACATTATTTTCTAGAGTATATACAAACATATTTCTTATTGCATGAATATTTTTTGAGAGTTATGACTTGTTATTTAAATAATGGTCTCATAAAGAATGTCACATTTTTCTTATAATATTTACTCGATCAGTTTTAAAATTTTTTTAAATTTAAAAAAAATATATCATTAACATTTTAGTACATTCTTTAGATAAATGCATCTAATTTGTTTTAGTAATATTTTTACTGACATAAGAGTTTATTACTTTGAAGTTTTTCAGAAATATTGCTAAAATTTCACTTAAAATTTTGATTTTTGTAAAATTTAGATAATTTAAAAAAATATATTGTTATTTAAACATTAATATTTATTGATGTATTGAGAGATCCAAAAAAAGGATTTATATTGTTTTAGTATGCGGTTTCTTAAAAAAAATGTACTCTCTGAACGTGTTCAGATAGTTTAAAATTACAAGGTTCGTCGTCAACAGCCCTCGTGTTGTCTTATAGTGAGACGTTAATAAACACATACACACACACACACACTGACTCATTGTCGATGTTCAAACATTAGCGGGGAGTTGATGAGAAGAATAAGGATCCAGCTAAGGTTTCGAAGATTTCAAGTGAGATCAGGGACCTAAGAGAACTTTCCAAACTAGCTGGCGAGCCTGAGCCTCTGAAATGTATAATTATTATTACTGATTAAAAAGCGATCAAATTATATATTAATATTTTATAACTCCAATAATTGATCGTTCTTCCTCTACTGAAATTGAATTGAAACAAATAAGCCAAATTACTTTCTTTAATAGCTTACAAAATTACACCTTTTTGGCTGCAAATTTTCTTTTCATGGCTGCCGTGACGCAAACACACATAATTTTTTTGTCAGTCTCATGATTTATTTTGCTATAAAAACCGTTAAAAACATGAAACATTTTTTGTATATAGATTTCCTGTATAAAAGTTTTTCTTTTTTTTTAAAAATTTTTACCCGTTTTTCCTTTAAATCTGTTGTTATAAAAGTGCATCGTGGTATTTGAGAATCTTCTTACGAAGAACATTTTTGACGTGAAAAATTTATACTCTCTTCTTGAAGGATTATTTATCAATATATAAATTTCTAAAATAAATATCTCGGAAGACTACTGTTCACAGGAGCGTTTGAAAGGTTAAACTTCACGAAATCTTTAACGGTATTTTTAAAGAATTTGATGCTTGGATGCAACAAAGAAGTTATTGAATTCCTTGAAAGAGACAGGCATTCTAGAACATATTCTTGATAAAATCTGTTGAAATGATTGGTTTTTGAATCGGAAAAACATGAGAACTTCCTCAGAGCAGACGAGTGATATTTTCCTAAAAGAACTTCCATATGCCTTTAAATATTGTTCTAATATTGAATAAAATGTCAATCCATGTCTATTTATAAAACGCACTCATGCTTAGGGAAAGCATATATGTATATTCAACTTTTTATTACATAAATGTCAAATTTATAAACTCTGAAAGTGAATACTCAACTCAAACTTAGAAATTTGTTTTTATAAGTTTTAATTATTTTTGATACCTTTGGTTTTTAATGAATTGAATCATAGCTAAATCTTTGTTTTTTTTTATATTACAACTAATAAGTTACCAAGAAATCAATTAAAAAGCTTAAATTTATATAATGAAGAATATAGTTAGAACTTAAAAAATATTTTTAAAAAATTTTTTAAAAAATAATGTCATTTTGACTGAAGCATTCTGAAGTGATTGAAACTCTTCTATACAGTAAAAAGTTAACAGCATATATCGCATTGCCACACGTGTGAGATGTGATACAATTTCTTATATTTATTTTGCTTGATTTTAAATTAATTCGGTTTTCACTGAAATACAGTCATAAATTGTGGGTCTTGAAGATGGACTTCGTTTAAAGGTAATCCGAAATTTACGCTGTACATGTGTTGTAGATTTAAATTTGATAAACCCTGCTACAGCTTACGCTTTTTCTTGCGGTGAAGCTATTTTGAAAGGAGAATGTTGAAAAACGAGGACGTTGAGTCATCTGGTTTGCATTTCATTAAACAGATACTTTTATCTTTTCTTTATGGAACATTAAAAACCGTAAACGAAAATCTTTGTTTATTTTTATTTCATTTTTTAAAGTTTAGTCATACTTTTCGGACACCTTATGTATCCTCAATTCAAAAAGAAAAAAAATATTGTGATTAATGATATTGTGATACAACTTAAATTTGTTGTAATATTGAAGAACTAGCCAATCAGAATCGCTAAGGCCAACTTTCACGCTTGCTACTTACAGCCATGGTGTAAATGAGCCTTAACAGCACAATTTTGCATATTTTATTCTTTTCCTGTAAATATTCTAAATTATAGAATGTTACTATATTACATCATTTTTTTCTGGGTAAGATAAATTAAAAAGGATTTATATTAATCTATATTATCCAGATTATCTCAACAGGTTATAACACCACGCAGATTAACTTCACAATTTTTGCATAAACAATTCTTGAATATGTTTTCAAATCGAAAATCGCAAAAGCAACCTACAATATTTCTTTTTTTAAAAAAATAAATAATGTGAATCATGTGTAAAATATATAATGAAAAGTTTGTTCATTGAAAATTTGATTCGAAAATTTTTTAAGGTAGCTATGTTCAAAAACGAGATTTTTATATAAAGCGTATAAATGAATTATTTTTTTGATTTTTAGTAACAACTGAATGAGACATATAACATTCAAATTCATATAAAATTCATTTAAGAATATTATTTCAAGAAAAAATTATTTAAATGTAAATTTTTTGGCAATAGAGGAAGAACATTTTAGAAACATTCTCCTTTTATGAAATATAATTCTATAATAGTAATATTTTTCCTATATATAGCTAGGACTTCTAAATAAGGATTAAACTGAAATTAGCATTATTTTCAGTTACGAGCAATTGAAATAATAGCGTTAATTTTTAATAACACACATTAAATTTTTCTAAAACTTTCTGTGAAGTGAAATATGAATAAATCCTCTTCTAAATTATATATTTAAACAATTTTAGTTCAATTTCGATAAAAAACAGTCCTAGCTACATTTAGGCAAAAATATCATTACAAAAGCATTTTTCATAAGAGGAGAATGTTTTGAAAATATGTCAATCTTTCCCCATTTTTTTACCAAGAAACGGGATTTTCATAATTTTTCTTGTGATAATATTCGTAAAACAATTTTATATGTATATTCTAATTCAACTGACAAGTATTAAAAAAACTATTCATTTATAAGCTTTTTAGAAATCACAATTTGGAATGTAGTCACTGACCTTAAAAATATATTTTAATTTGCCTTATTTTAAATGTTTTCGTTTTGAAACAATTTGTTAAGACAGTAGAACAAATGTATGATGTCAATGTATATTATTAACGTTTTAAATACAATGAAAATGATTGACTTTATTGATTTTTTTTTTGAAGACAGTATCTTTTTATAATCTTTCGTTTTAAAACCGTCCTTTTACTAACGTGTCAAGATTAATGTAAAAATAAAAGCATCTTGCGATTAATTTTTTAAGTACTTAAATGAGAAGTTGAAACTTTTCTTGCGGAAAAAAATTAGTTGAGTAGATAATAATACACGAAAAATATCATCGCCTGTCAAACATTAATTGCCATACTTAGTTAAATTATAAAATGTTTCTGTTTTAATTTTCTAGAAATGAGTGACATTAAATGTAATTTTTTTGTTATCGTTGAAAAGAGGGAGATAATTTTTTTTATATTGAGATCGACATTTTGAAATTTAACTAAAGTCATAAAATACCACACTTTTAATGAATAAAGCAGTTTGAAAAAATAAATGACCCTTAAATGTTATTTTTATTTTAGTAGTATTAAGTTGTTCATTGTACATTGTTTTTTATTTTCTGCATTACGAAGAATGCTTTTCCAGTTTTTAAAATAGAATATTACTGAAAAACACCACGTATGTTGGTTTCCCTGCAGTAAAACACTGCTTGCCCAAAACTGAGTTTTACAGTGAATAAATTAATATTAACGTCACACACTGTCAGCCACAAGAGAGCTTTTGGTGACGGATCTCGTAATTTTAAACCATGGTCAAGTGACGTAGACAACCCCCCTCCCAACTACCACACCACACCAATTGGAGGACATTTGAGCTCTCAAAAGATTTAACGTGCATCGCTTCCCTACACGGCGGGTCTTCAGCGACACTGGCTCGAACTCATGACACACCTGAGTTTTACAGAGAAAATTCACTTCCAGCGCGTAACTTAGAAAAATAAGATATTGAAGACAAACTGACGATTTTATCACCCTTGGTGACAAATGATATTGTCAAGGAACTTTCGAGAAGTCACTGAGATATGCCCATATGAGATATGAAATTTCAGTTAATATATAAAGACCAGTGTAATCCAGTTAGTCAGTTAGTTCGAGATAAGGATCTGCTAGTGCGTTGTCTAGAGAGATTTATCTGTCTGAGTTCCTGCTAATGAGATTATTCCGAAGTGCTGTAAAGCTTGTTTATAACGAGTGTGGTATCAATTACTTCAAAATAATCTGTTACTATGCTTCTTTGTGTGTATACGTAGATTTGTCTCCTCGCAGTCATTTGTTTATCCTTGTATATTAATAAATTTGTTATTATTTAATTAATTGGGGTTAGCGGAAGCTTTTACCCCAAACAAGTTTGATACAATACTTTAAAAATAAATTTACATTTTTTTAAACTCAATCAAATATATATATATATATATATATTTGCATTTCTGGTTTAAAAATCAGTTATGAATTGATTAAAAATTTACTTCTATAATAATTATGAAATGCGATATAATTAGATATTATAATCTTTTTAAAACATCGTCTCGATGGCAACTGTAAAGGTAGCTTGTCTGTGTCAATGTTTGTGGAATACATTGAATCTCGAATCTTCAATATTTTGCTAATTAAATACAAATATAGCATGATTATGCTAATATCCCTGGCTAGCAAAAATTCTATCATTTAAAAAACTTATCCCTTTCTACCTTTAAAATCCCTAAATCAATTTGTTTTGTTCTTAAAAGTCTGGATAATTTTAGAGAAAAAAGAAATAAAGGGTTTTTTCGATTATATGTCTTTTCTCAAAGCAAAAAAAAAATTTAAAAATACTTTTTTAAGTAATATTGCCCGTGTAAAATGAAATTTTAATTTTTTTGTTGGTTTATTTTTAAGCGGGTAAATTTTGAATTCCTGTTACAAAATAGTATACACTAAAATTAAAAATCAGTGTTTTAACCAATCGTGGATAAATTCAGGGAGTCAAAGTCACGTGATAAATTCAATCACGTGTTTCGCTAATCTTTTTGTTCTTCGTTTTTTGTTTTCTTTGAATTTTTTTTAAAATGTTCATTTTTTTAACAATTAAAAAAGCAATAGGAAAAAAATGGGTTTATTTAAAACATCCCCGTATTTTATTTTTCTTAAAATTTTTTTAATAGGAAAAAATCAGCTAATTTTTTTTAACCCAACAGCTTTGGGAAATGGGTCCAAGATTTACTTTATATTAGATATTTTTCGGACCCTCTGAAGTTGTCCACTCATCCTCAAATTAATTTTATTTGGCCGCCTCTGGGGGGTTAAAAGGCCCCACAGGGCCCGAAAAACCATTTGGGGACTTGATCTAATTGAATCCACCCAAAACTCTCTTTTTTCTCTGTGTTATGTTAATTTAAAATTGACATAAAAAATAAATTATATTTGAAATCATAACAGAAAGGTTATTTTAAAAAGGAATAGCTTTTTATTTTTATTATTAACCTCTTCGCACCCCGCATTTAGGGGAAACACAAATAGATGTAAAAAAATTTGAAACCCCGGTTTTCCAGGAATGCATTTTTTCTATTTAGTGTCAAAAACCTCGTTTATTTTTTCAGAAATGTTTTATGTTCATAGTTTTGAAACATAAAAATATACAAATTTTTTTTAATTTTAACCTAAAATGAATTTGAAATACGCAATAACAAAAAATAAAAAAAAAATTTTTTAGTCAATTCCTACTTAGTCAACAAAAAAAAAAATTATTTTAGCTACTTTTTTTAAAATAGTTACAATTTAAATAAATATGTATAACATATGACAGAATCACAACATTAAAGGGGCATTAATTTTTTTTTAGTTACAATTAAAGTATCGTTTGTCATCAAAAAATCGGGTTTTAAAATTTCAGTTCAATGAAAGCAAAACGTGAAAAAACCTTTTTTTTTTACACAATATTTTTTAAAAAAATGAAGGGTTATTTTTAACTTTAAAATTTTAAAATTTAAATTAATTATAATTATATTGTATTTAAAAAATATTCCCTTTATAAAATTTCAGCTCAGGGGCTTTAAAAAAATTTTTTTTAAAATTTTTAAAAGAAAAAAAAATTTTTTTGACTTAGTGGGTTAAAAAAAACTAATTTTAACCCTTTAAAAAAAACAGATCAAAATAATTTATTAAAATTAAAATAAAAAATCTTTAAAAATTAATCTTCAAAATTTAAATTTTTTCAAATTAACCCCCTTAAGAAAAAAAACAATATCCATTTTAAATTCAAAAATTTAAACCCGCCCGTCTTCCCCTTTTTTTTTTTTTAAAAAAATTGAAAAAATTTCTTTTCCTTTTTTTTTTTGAAAAATTCCTTTCAATTTTCTCATCTTCCCTGCTGTGGTAAAACGCAAACAAACAATGCAGCTTAGAGATTGCCATTTCGCGAAGAAGAAAGATGAAACTAGAGGAGGACCGAAAAGAAAGAAAATAATAGAAAGAAAGAAGAAAAAAAATGGCTGTCCTCTTAAGATGAGGGGGGAGCCCTGACGGATGCCCGCCGGAGTCTAGTGAGAGCATAAACCAGCAGATTTCACGGCTGTTAGTACATTCCTTTCTCCTTGAAGCTCAAATACCGATAAGATCCCCACTAACTCAGGCCATCAGGGAAGACAGTTCGGCCGGAAGAAGAAAATGTTGTCCGTCTTGGATGGAAGAGGGGAGATAGTTCGCTTAAGGGGACTCGGGATCAATGGCGTTTAATCTTCCAGGATACCAAGGACACCAGCTTTTCCGGTTTTGGCTTGTTAAAACCAGAAATAGTGTGTTTCTTCCGTTTTAAAAAATGAAGACATGCTCACAAATCCGGTTCGCAGTGAAAAGTTTACTGTGTTATATTTTTTGAGATGTAATTAAAATTCGAGTTCAGTTAATTATTGCTGTTTAAATATTTCGATAGGATACTTTGTGATTATGTTGATGTTGTGGGTTATGTCGCTTATTCGGTTGATTTTTAAGCCGGAATATTTTTTAGGGCAATTGCTGCGCCACCAGTTAACATGATAATTAAATGAAAGTAAAATTGTTATTAAGCAAATGTTTAGTAAATTATCCTTATAATTAACGTTTAGTAGGTACTAAAATATCATGTGCGATAAAAACTTAATTTGTAATACTGGCAATTTTTTGGGTAATTTTCAAGCCTAAAGGAAGATTCCCTGGATTTCCACTAATTCAGCATATTGTTTTCAGTGCTCAAGGGGCTGCGGTAGCCTAGTGGTCAAGGTATCGGATCATGGCAGGCATGTCATATGTTCGAGCCCAGTACCACTAAAGACCCATCGTGTAGGGCAGCGATGCACGTTAAATCTGTCGAGAGCTGAAACGTCCTCCCATTGGTGTGGTGTGGTAGTTAGGAGGAGGGCATCTCAGATGTCGTCCAAGTCACTTGACCATGGTTCAAAATTACGTGGTCCGTCGCCAAAAGCCCTCGTGTAGCTTAACAGTGCGGCTTTAATATTCACTCACTCATTCAGTGCTCAAGATGCACTGGCTATTTTTTTTTTTTTGGCTGGATGGGTAGCGTGGTTGGTTTGAAGCTGGCCTTCTGCACCTAAGGTTGTGGGTTCGACCCCGGCCCAAGTCAGTGGTCTTTCATGATGCAGAAAATCGACAGCGGCCGTGTCGTATAATTATACAGCATGTAAAGGATCTCTAGAGTGTATATTTGGCTTGGGGGCTCTCGTCAAAATTAAATCCTAGTACAGGTTTGCATCGTCAGAGCTCAGGTGCCTTCCTCTAGGGAGGAAACTGGGCATCAAAATGACCTGCGGCGATTGTGTGTGGTATCTGTCTATAGGGTGCCGCACTAAAAAGAGATACTTGCTTCCACGAGGAGTAGTTCAATAAAATCTAAATGTTTCTGTGAATCTGAAGTAAAAGTGCCCTATACTTAGAATGGACTCACAGCTACGAAATTTAATTTTAAAGACAGGGATATAATTAATCATATATAAAATATGAATTTTCTAAATATCATCTTCAACCATTTAAATAATTTTTACGTGCTTACATGTACTCCTTAAATATAAATTATTAGCTTTTTGACTTATTTAAGACATCTCTTCAAGTTCTTATCCTAAAAAGTATTCACAAATTAGTACTTAATTAAGAGATTTTCAAGGAGGCTGGGTTGATTAACTTATTGGTTGGCTGAAAATTTCCAAACCACGTCAACATGAGGACTTTGAGCCACATCAGATTTAACGTGGATCTACTCCTCTTTGCAGTGGATCTTCAGGGTCTTAAGGACTCAAGTTCGTGACCATGACCACTTGTTTATCACAGCCACGGAAATTGTTTTATAAGAAATGAGTATCAAATCATGGTACTAAACAAATCTAAACAAACTTTTCTTTTCTTTACATCAGAGAAAACAATTTAATCGAGTTTTTGCATGCTATTAAAATGTTATTTTTATACAAATTAGCAAAAAAACACTTGAATGTGAATATTATAATTCTTTGCTAATTAAAATAAATCTTTTGTTTGAAGTACGAAAGGAATGTAAGAAAAACAATAAAAATTAAATCCTACAATACCATATTACGCTCCTTATTTTTTAAAATAATACTATTGAATCAAGCGTAAGTTGTTTTTTTTTATAATTAGGGATATATATCAAATAAAACTCTGCAACTATTACAAATAGTTTTTGAAGATGAATTTATTTAACTTTCGGTATTCACATTAAAAAATAACATGTAAAATATTCTCTTAAATAAGTTTTTAATTTCTGAATATATTCAAACAGAAAAATTAAATAAAAGCACAAAAAATAGAGCATGGAGAGCAAGAAATTTATAAATATGCGGATTATTATTCTCTTTCAAATGAAATGGAGGAAAGTCACCATTCCTCCCGTTTTCATTCTCTCTAGAGTAAAGAAAAAGCGAAATTTCATTTTTAATTTTAGCAATAAAATCTTATTTATCTTGCGTGTAAAATTCTGGTTTGCTAATTTATTTAAAATAATAATTTTAAAATATATTTCTCTGGAATATTTTTAAAATAAATTTACTCTCATCGAAACTTCAGTTTTAACTTTTTTGCCCATAGGGAATTGTACATGCAATTGACGTCATTTATAGTTTAATAGAAAAATAAAATACGAATTTTCGCAAGCGTTATTTTTGTTCATCGCATATTAAGTAAAAAGAATCTTTTTTCGAGTTCCTACGAAATTTATTTCACAAAATTCAAAGAGTTTTTTTAGCGCTCTATAACTCATTATCGGTGATAGTTGAACTTTTGATTTAATTTCGAAATATTGTCTTCTCCTTTCAATTATTCCAATTTACTTGTGATATACGTATATACTGATTGCTATTTATTGAAATTGAAAAGCCAGTCTGATAGTTTCCAGTTTCTACAGGTGAGAAAATTCTAGCGCAAGCTTTAGGAAGAAATTCTAACGTGCGTATGAGAATTTTTTTGGCCTGTAGAAATTGTCAGTCTATCAGACAGCTGATGAGTGGGGAAATGAATGATAGTTTCGTTTTTGACAAAGTTATAGAAAAGCAGAAACAAAACAACTGTCTACAATTTTATATAAGGCTTAGTGATTCTCAGGGTCCAGAAAGACCAGATGGATCAAATTTCAATCTAAAAAAGACAACATGTAGAACTGACAGACCAGCAGCATGTCGTCTTAAAAGAATTTTTTCAGCACTGTTTTCAATAATGGGAAAAACGTGTAGTAGTGCAGCGTTTCTGAAATAGTCTCAGATTGTTATATTTGAATTAGAGAACTTTTTTTTCTTTAATTATAAAGTTGACCTTTTTTTCTTACGCTACTCATATCTTTTTATACAGAAAGAGCATTTTTCTGGAATACTATTTGCACGTATAGAGGTTTTGTATTGAAATCACGTACTATTATTTTAGAGTTTTTTCTCTAGTACATATTGTAAGGGGCAACTGGTTTTTAAAGATGTCGCAAATGCGCCATGATATGCAGTCAATGTTCGAAAACTGCTCTCTTGCACATGCTCGAAAACAATAATAGCGATGACAGTATTTGGCGACATTTTATTCAGTGAAATCGGTCGATGGCATAATGCTTAAAGTGCTACATGTCAATAGATATCAGAAATATAAATATGAGATTAACAGTTAAAAATAATAATTTTAAAATTATTTAAAAAAATTTTTATCATAAGAAATTAATTTAATTTTTTCGGATATATTTTTTCTAAAAATAATTCTTTTAATTACCATATAGGTTCTTAAATTTTTTTATCCAGGTTGTATAGTTTTACTTATTTTAGTATTAGAGAAATAATTACAACGGACAATACAATAGTTTTTTTTTTTTTTTTGGCTTAATCAAAATTTATGTTCTACAGCAGCTGCACAGTAAGAACGTAGTGAACCTTTTCGTTAAATGTATAACAAACCAGCAAAAATTTTAGTGTATTAATAGTAGACCTTTTTTGAATTGTGATTGATTTTCAATGAATATGTTTGTTGCACTGTTTTTAAAACGGAACCGTGCCTATAGGACAAAAACATCTAGGTATTGTTTTAAAGAGTCGCCGGCCGGGTGGCGTGGTAGTTTGTCGCTGACCTTCTGCACTTAAACCATACCAGCTTCCGGGAATGTACTAGGTCTGCATTGATAAAACACCAATTCGCAGCCCATTAAAAATAAAAAAAAAATGTTCTAGGGAGTCTATATGGTTTAAAAGAGTTTATTAATATGAAAACTTGGCATTGTGTATTAATTTTTATTAAAATTTAAATTGAATTTTTTGCTAGTAAATCACATTATTTTTTTTTTAAAAAAAAGAAAAGATTACAGCAAAATAAGAAACTTAAATTATGAAATTCACATTGAACTGAAGATTAGTCCGTTACGAAGTTTTGTATACAGCATGATGGTGTGACTTATGACAATCGACATATTTACCAAAACATGTTGCTTCAGTTGTCAATAGAACTTCTGGATCAATTAAGGTATCCGACTACATTCGGAACCATGATTTTACAAAAGCGTATAAATGAATAATTATTATGATATTTAATGTCACTTAGTTTATATAGAAAACGTATATAAAATTGTTTTAAGAATATTATTACAATAAAAATATATTTAGGTACATTATTTTGACAAAAATGAACATAGAATGAATAAGTTTCAAAACAGTCTTCTTTTATGAAAACTGCTTTTATTATAATAATATTTTGCCTGTATATGGTTCAGATCTCTGTACAGAGACTAAACTAGAACTTTTGAAATATATGACTTAGAAGTGGTTTTATCCATATTTTACTACAACAGAGGAGAGAAATTTTAAGAAAAAACGTCGATAATTATTTCAATGGTTGATAACTCTGAAAATAATGTGAACTTTTCAAAAGTCCTAGTTAAGACTCTCTGGAGAAGTCTTTACTTTATCTAAGCACACACACACACATACACACAAAATATTATTACTATAGAAGCATTTTTTATAAAAGGAGAACATTTTGAGAAAAAGTTATTCTAAGTTAATTTTTTGCCAAAATATTGTATTTAAGTAATTTGTTTTTGTCATAATGTACTTAAAACAATTTTATACATGTATTCTAATCTAAGTGACATTAAATATGATTAAAATGATCCATTTATGAGCTTTTTTAAAATCACGGTTCCGAACGTAGTCGGATACCTTAAAATTCAAAAGATGTCATTAACCCATTCACTTCCAGACAAATTTAAAGCGTCTTGCTCTGCGAGCTTCGATTTTATTTTAAGGAAAACATAAAATTTTACAAACTATCATTATATTATGTTACTGATATATTATTTTAATGACATGTAGAGTAATTTTTATTAGAAAAAAATAAACACTACGAGGTAACTCGTTGCTGACCTCACTAAATAAAATTCCTGAGCTGAGTGCCACTTACAAGTTATCTCGTAGTGGTTTTATTTCAATAAAAATCTTCATATACAAAGTATTTTCTTTTCGTTTTGTTTGATTTTACAAGCTCGTCACCTAACTTTATCTAGAGATAATCAGATGTGTAATGATATATCAAATTTTCATAGAGATGTGCAATGATCCTCACTGGCAAAAGCTTATAAGGCGATGGTAATTATAAAGCGCTATAAAGTAGTAAGAATGGATTTATAAGTAATAATTAGCAGACCATCAGTTGGTACAAAAAAATCATTCTACCCTTCTTAAATCTTCCAGCAGAATGCATACATGTTCTATAACCAAAGAAATAGAGGGAATAAAAATATGAGGATGCATCAATTTTGGGGATCAGTTATGCATTTATTTGAGGGGGCGGCAGCAGGGCAGGAGAAAGCAGCACAACTATAATACAAATACAACTGATTTTCATTATTTAGAGCATCTTCCTCCCACAGACAAAGAGGATGCCTACAAAGCCATGCTAAATGTATACAAAGCAAAAATAAAAAAAAAAGAAGGAAAGAATGAAAGAAAAAAAAAACGTTAGGTTATTAGATATTTTTGTCCAGTATGTCCCAACAAGCTAGCACTTTGTGTTGATCCTTGTTTTAAAGCTCATCATACGCAGCAACAAAAATAAAAAAATATATTGTTACGTTGATCGGGGGTTCGAGGATTTTATGCCAATCAGTCGCAAAGAACAAGACAGTTCTTTAAGAGCGATGAGAATTTATTGTAGAAATTCCAATCCTTTAAGTACAGGATTCAGCAGCAGTATTCACAAAATAAATCTCAGGTCTTCACTCCTTCAATAACACTCATACACAATTATCGGTGTCTAAAGTACACGTATATAAAAGATTATTCACAAGCAATCACTCGTCCAAGACTAATCCCTTCAACAATCAGATCAATACTAACTGATCGCTAGTTAAAATCAGACTGACTCGCTTTCGGCGAGCTTTTTCTCTATATCCCTCGCGGATAGTTCAAGAAAAACACGCTTACATCATAAGTCGTGAAATTAGTGGGTTTCTCTACTAATTTCTAGAAGAATCCAGAGGGTTCCGAACTCGCCCAAAATGGTCGCTAACATGATTGCCAAGGTCGCCAAAGTCACCAACTTGTCCGCCAAATATGACGCCAACTTGGCTCTATCGCCAAGATTTCGCCAAGTTCCCATTGAATCACCATTATAACGTAAGGGATGGCGTTTACCTGTGAATATTACAATTTTAACGCAAATTAAATCAATTTAGGGTAAGATAAAGGCATTACACATCCAAATACAAATTATTTGCACTATTTTACATAAATTCGTAACAATATGTTTACTTTTTGGAATACATTTATATTTATAATTATTATGTTACAATCTAATCATCGAAGTTATAACTGTATTAATGAAGATTGATAAGCAATATGTTTTTTGCATTATATAAATTTTTCATTCATCCTTTCTAATGATTCCTAACTTAAATAGAAATATGTGATCAATCTAAAATTGTTGCACACACTGCGAGATATCTCGTAGCTGGCAGTGGATGAGTTAAAACAATAAGTTTAGGAACTTTTTTATATAGTTGCAAATACTTTCAAAGATTACGGGGAAATTCTATCTTTCGCCAAGCTTTCACCTCTTAGCATGACAATAGAATTTATATCCCAAATGTAGTTTTATTATATTTATGAAGTTTTCTTTAAAAAAACACGTTTTAAATTATTGTTATACACACATAATTATAAATAATTTCACTGTGCAGAAAAATATTTCTTAGTTAACGACTGAATGATCCTTCACTTAATCTTTTATCTTTAATTTTTTTTCGTTTTTTATTGAAATATGTTTTGCATTTTTGACAAACATGATTTTTTAGACAAAAAAACATTTTTATTTAAATTGAAGAAGCAGGTAATACAAAGTATAAGTATGTTAGACAGACATAAAACATCTTGATTTAAAAATGTTTTTTTTTCTAAAATATTACATCAATAAATAGTTTCAACGATTTTTTTTCTATTGCATTTATTTATAACACATTGCTTCGTGACTATTTTCACTTTTTATGTAATTAAAATGCATTTTTTAAAGAAAAATAAAACAATTCAGTGCAGTTTGATTGTTTTTTCATTTTCTCGCAGAAAAAATGTTTGAAAATTAAAAAGAAAAAAAAAAAAAAAAAGGAAAAGGAATAGAAAGGGGAATTTTGACTAGGCAGAAAAAAAAATTCTTCAATTATTCATTTTTAAATAACTTTATATATTTTCTTTCAACTATATACCAGGGGTGTTCAACACGCGGCACGCCAGTATGTAAATTGCGGCCCACCGACTCTTTTTAAAAAATCTTTAAATATCAAGTTTTTAAAGTTTTTCATTTTGAAATTCATTTGAGGGGAAAATGATATATATATATATATATATATATATATATATATATATATATACAATGTATTTGCCTGTCACCTGTTCTTGTTTTAAAATAAATCCTTTTTGATAATAGAAATATCCTTTAGAGATTAAAATAGATTTATATTTTATCAAACAGTTACATTTGATTTTACTATAATAAATTACTTTTTTAATAAATTCCGAATTGCATTATGCATATCCTTTACTATGGATGGCACATAATTCTCTGTGGGTGCGACTTTCATTTCTCCTCTACCTTTTCTGTTTAAAGTGCCTAAAAAACAAGGGGCAGTCAGGCATGTTTTTTAAAGTTAAAAAAAATATATTACGGACGGTTAAGATAAAGGGCAATGTGTACTTAATCGTTTGCTCTCGTATCTCGTAAATTTTAATCGGTAGTTGATTAATTATAAGCCTTACAAATTATAGTGTTAATTTTTGTATATAATTTAATATATGACAATCCCATGGGGTCATTGGTAATTATTAAACTTGTTCTTAACTTAATATTTTTAAATTAATTATAAAATACATTGAGTAGCACTGATATATTTATAAGTGTAATATATCAGTGTAAGTGTGTATTTAATTTTTTATTATGTCAGAATATATTTTGTTTCTTTGCTTTCAGTAAATTAATAATTTTCTAAATAATCTTTTGTTTTTGCTTTTTCGTTATGCTAGCCCCCCCCCCCCCCCTCGTAGAGTCGTCATGGGGGCGCGCCCCACAGTTTGAGAAACGCTTCTCTAATGCGAGATCTGAACTAAATTTAATATATGGCGTGTTCCATTTACGCATCAATGGTACACAGGAACATCCCCTGGCTCTCTACTGGAAATCAAATGTGATCGTAGCTTCCAGGCTAATCTAGCTAGACTGACAAATGGCCATTTGAAATGTCTTTTCTTTAAAAGTGGCAGAAAAATCCACCCCACTTGTAAGAAACGCTGTGACCATCCAGCTTCCCCTGATCACATTCTAATATGCATCGAAATTTCTAAGGGGGACTTAACATCCGATGCCCTTATTATTATAAATTTTTTGGTAGTCAACAACCTTCTGGAGCTGATCTGACAAATGCAAGATCGTTCGAGGATAAGAAACAACAACAACTATTCCCATTTTTATCAACCATCTAATTTTTAAATGTTTGCCTTCAAATACTTTAAATAATTCAGCACATATACATACACATGGAGATACACATACACTGGCTGCCGAAATTCTTCAAGTATTAAAAAATCGTATTTAATGAAGGTAATAAATGGATTAATTGCTGAAATAGTTGTGCCTTGATAAGTATATTAGTTATGATAAATATTTAAAATTTTAAATATATAACCAAAGTTTTATTTTTATCTGTCTCGTAAAACTAGAATAACTTCAGGCTTAATATAGGGCATTTTTTATCTCAAGGACAGTTTTCTTCGAATTTTTACTTATATAAGATTTCTTTATGGGATTTTATTTTTTCAATAATGATTGATGAATAGCGTTCATTCATTGAGAAAAATTGAAGAACTTTAAGTTTCTAAGATTTTTTTCTCAACAAAAGATAGCGGTATTTTGCGATTTTGATGATAGGGGGATGAATAGAAAATCACTGAATATGCTTTATTGGCTTGGCATCATAAAACAAAAATGGAAAGTAATTTTTAAGTATTTGAAAACTTCAAATTTTTTTAAAAGATGATTTGATCAGATGTGTTTGAGAGAGAGAGAGAGAGAGAGTGAGAGAGTAAAATAGTTCCTTCAATGTTCATTTCACTAAAGATTTGATATAGTAAAAGGTAATAAAATGTGTGAATAAACTTTTGCATTCTTCAACATGTAACTATTTTTTCAGTATGCTATTATCATTTTTATAGTACTTCTTAATTATTTAATTAGTAATCCTCTGAAAAAAAAGATTAATTATTTGCATTGCTTGTAAGACTGCACCTGCTCTTTAAAAAGTCGCATATATTAATGTGTTAAGGTTTCGGGTTTGAGTCTCGATTCTACTCAAAGCTTTCTTCTAAAATGACGTTTACATCTCTGCAGAAGAGAGTTTTGAATATATATATGCTTTGCCACTTTTTCCATGTAGAAAGTGTAAGAAAAGACATGGCTATAACAAAAAACATTTTTTCCTGAATTTATGACGGGATAAACTAGAGTAAAATAGCAATTATCAAAGAATAAAGATAAAGAAGTAGACCAATGTGTCCAAGTTCAGGGGAGCTCAAAAACCGTTATTTCCACACTAAGCAAAACTGAAATCCACCACTTTACCAAAAAGACCATAATGCTTGAACCTACTGTATTTTTCTTGGAGGAAATGCAAGAACCCGTACAATAATATACCCTATACAGTTCATGTATCTTTCTGGATTGAAAAAATTTATTCACCTGTTTTACAGCCTTGAGCTTACTCTCTTGTATTTCCATCTTTTTCCTTCGTCGAAGTCACCGCTATCGAGACACAACTTAAGAAACCAGGAAAAGGGATATCAGGCTGTAATGAATTTTCTGAAATCTTTGTGCATCAATTTTTACAAATCCATCAATGCGTGGGGTAAATATACATAAACATGCCTACAGATTCTATTTCTTAATGACTTTAAGTTCTTTTTGTTTTCAGAATAATTTTTCTGAGAAGCACAGTGATGAAGCTTATTTTCAAAACAATCTTTCTCGTATTATATAAATGGCATACTCGCCACTTCCCTCGACTATATTTTCATTTATGAATTTCGTCACTTTGCTTTAATTTAAAAAAAGCTTACATCAAAATTATTAAATAGGTTTTAGTTTTTATGTAGGATGTATTTAATCCTATATAAAATTATACTAAAATTTAGTTTCTTATATATAATCTCGCGGAAAAAAATCTTTACATATAAAAAAGTGTGAGTCTTACGAATTCGAATGATTCTACTGACGTTTTAGAGGTAGTTTTTTGCTGTAGCTCTTTCCAGTTTATGTCACAAAGGGTTGCTAATACTCGGAACACATTTTGTGGAAGAGAAACATCTCAATAATAATAAAGTTTAAATAAGCTAATAAAACATATACATCTATTTATTATTCAACACTTTTAAAATTTAGACACTCGTAGAAAAATTCCATTAGATATAACATTATGTTTGAGTATAGTGGAATGTGTATCTTGCACACAGAAAACAATAGTTGTAAATGAAAAGAAAGTAGCATATTAAATTAAGAATAAAAAACTACACTTGAAACACTTTCCCCATCAGAAATATTTCAATTTTTTAGCCTATTCTTTAATCTTAAATAAGGTGGTATTGTGATTTAAATATTGATATTTTATGGTATCCAACTACCCTAAAATCATGATTTTTTTTTCAAAAATTGACAAATTTTTCTTGTGATTTTATTTTATAGGCCATCTTATTATCTTAATAAAAATACCAAGTCTTTTATTTTGCATTCACTAGAATAAAAACCAAAGGGGTTTTAGTAAAAGCAAATTCTATAACTTTACACAAACGGGACGGTGATTGCTCAAAAAGTTTTCAAAATTATTTAATTAAATTTTTTGTATATGTTTTGAATAACAATGGAAGTGTTTTGACCTTCAGATTTATCAATCACTGTTTTATTACAAAATTTACAGTCCTTTATGTGAATATAATCACTGTTTTTTTTAAGCAATTTCATACAATTACTAAGATAAAGGGATCTAGTTTTTGTGAAAATTAAAATATCTCTTATCCTGAAGGTTATTTCAAACATGAATAACAAAGTAACACATCAAAATTGAAAAATTGAGAATTTGTTCATAAAATTTTTGTACAGAGCGGGCCCCGTTTATGTTATTTTTTGTATATTTTCACCAGTTTTTTCCTATTTTAATAATAATAATTTTTTTTTTCTGATTTCAATTTCAGGATTTTTTTCTTAAAACATACTAAATAAAACTAAAAATCACAAAAAAATCCCCATATCTCCAATTTAAAAAAAAAAAAAATTGTCGTAAGTAGTTGGATACCTTAGGAGCACTTAAGATTTATTGAGATCCATTTTTAAACTACAATACGTCACTTCTCTCTTTACATCTTCACGAAAAGGAGACGTTCTTATAGCTTTTTTTCATTCCCATCAAATCTGGACAATATTACAACATTAATGGCTCCCTCAAAGAAAACTTCTGAAATATTTAAACTAATTATTTTAATTAACATGGGAATTTATGTCTGAATGTTGTCGGCTAGTTGGCTTAGGTGTGTAGCGTCCTCGCTTCGTAAGCCTAAGGTTGCGAGCTCGATCCTGGCTGGAGGCAAAAATAGCCGACACGCGTGTTATATGATTATGTGGCGTGTAAAAGAAATCCCTTGAATATCAGTTTGGCTCTGGTACTCTCGATAAAATTAAGTCATGACAATAATTAGCATCTTACGAGAGCTTGAAACAAAATGAATTCAAATTTTAAAATTCGGTAGCGAGAGCTGCCACTAGATGGTGCCACCATGAAATGGCTCTCAGATTTGAGAACTTACCGTGTCTGTAAAGGTTTTGTTGCCAATACGCAGCTCATTTGAAAACAAAATTTCTGATGCAAAACACTTCTAACGATGGAATCCCAAATTTTTTTCTTTCATGTATTTGGATTTTTATTTCTTAAAATTAATTTAAATTTCAAATTTCATAAAATTTGGCAAGTAAATTTCAGAGTTGGCTTTGAGCAATAAATCATATGTGTATCAATATTTAACGATATCAAGCAATATATATGCATCAAATATTTAACGTTAAAAATACTTCTACTCAACACATTTCACAGCTTTTTCCACCGAATGATGGATAGTTTTTTCCCCAATTTTAAAAATATTTTTAAAAAATTAAACAAGGAATTATTTTATAAAATATTGGAATAATTAAATACACTTATTTTTTGTAAACGCTTTTAACTGTTGTATTCAAATCATAGCTCACCGAAAATTTTACATGTTTGGATTTTTCATATGATAAAACTCAAAAATTTCGAAATTTCTTGCGATTTCCTTTACTAGTACTGTAATGAACCAATATGTGAACAGCAACCCTTAGTGGATAGTTCGAGAACCCGTCAGTCAAAGGGGTGCTGTCGGACCATGTTCAACGTGTAGAACCTATGTCCCCATTTATTGATGTAATGCTAAATATGATAGTTTCCTTAATTGTCATAGTTTTAGCTCTTAATGTTTTTCAATTCCCTCACACACACACGCACACACACACGCACACACACACACACACTATTAGCTCACACTTTCTATATATTTATTTATTTATTTATCTTGACGGAATTTTCAATCGTTAATAAAATCCATTTTAAAGCGCTCAATTGAGCTGAAATTTTATATACATGATTTTTTATGGCAATAGAGTAATTTAATTATAATTAATAAAAAATTAATTGATTAAAACTAATTATATTTAAAGAATTACAAATACAGCCACGTTGGCGACTTAGCGAGCATTTTGGCGACTTGTGTCAAAACTTGAAAGGGTTTTTTCTAACGTTTTAAAGCATTCAGTTGAACTGAAATTTTATATACACGATTGTTTTGGATAACAATACGATAATTTATTGATAATTAATAAAAAATAATTACCATTTTATGTTATGATTCTGTCATATGTATACATATTTATATTAATTGTAACTATTTAATAAAAAGTAGCTAAAAAATAAAAAAAAATTTTGTTGATGTACGTAGGAATTGACTTAAAAAAATTGTTTTTATATTACTTGTTTAATGTTTGTTATTGAAATATTTTAAATGTCATACTAAGCTCTTTAACTCAAGATGTTTGTTGTCCGACTGCTGCTTACATCGATATAGTACTACTTATTTCTGCGAAAAAATCAGATACCATAATAAAACAATTATGCCTCACAAGTTAATTAATATGTTAATTGAGTTAATGAATGTGTGACTTAATTAAATTAATAATAACGGTTAGTCAAGGCATGATTCATAATTTCTTATAATGAAATCCGAATTTCAAACTCATTTCACTGAACTCCGTTCTTTTAATATTGTTCCAATTTTGTGCAGATAAAATGAAAATTACGAATGTTGGTAAGGAGATTTTACTTTTTTCTACTGTAATATGAAAAATATTTGTAAGTTATTTATTTATCATTAAGTGAAAAATGGAACTATATATTTTTGAATAATTATTATAACAAGAAAATGTTAGAAAATTGTTTAAATTAGAACTGTATTCCTTTCGAAAAATAATTTTAAGTAAATGAAGTAAAAAGTAATAAATTCTTCTCGCGTGTAATTGTTGGAAAATGTTTTAAAATAAAACAGATAACATATTTTTAAATTAAAAATCACAGCACAAAAAGAATGAAACTTAATTTTTGCGGAAATATTTAAAGTAGAATCCTGCACTCTATGCAAGTATTTGATTTCATTTTTTTTTCAAACTAAATTTTTTTTTAAAGTTCCAACAAACTCTAAGTAATATATGTCTTTAACATGGTCATTTTTTAACATAGAATTGATAATTAGTTTTGAAATATGTCTTCAGGTCTATCTCTTTTCATTATTATAATTTTTAAAAATAACTCATTCACATTTTATCTGACAATGAGTGCATATGAACTCCACGCAGTTAAGGTAATAAAAATATGCCATTGTAAATTCAGAACGAAATAAAAACTGTAATTACAAATTCAAAATTTCTACAGAATAGAATTAGTTCTAGTTTGTAGTTTTATACGAAATAAATAGCGGAAAAATTAAATAAAGGAAAGTGTTGTAACCAATTAAAAATATATTTCAGAACACAGAAATTTCCTACGGTATGTAAACTGGGACATAAATTTTTTTGCTCCGATCTTGCTGTAAAAAATATTTTTAGTAACCTACTTATATTTTGTGCTTGAAGTTACAAATATTTGATTTTTAATAATTAATAATGTGGGGAATTAATGATTAAAAACAGTAAATTAAATAAAAAAATTTACCATTGCCTCAAATTAAAACGCATCGCTACTAGAAACTACAGACACAATATTTAGAACTAGAACTTGAAAGCGTTCAAGAATGTAATAACTATAGTTCACTGGAATTTTATTTTGTCATATGATGTACATTTTACATTTATTTCCAATGTTATAACTAGTTGCAGACATATCAACAAACTACTTGTGCTCTGTATCTCACCAGAAACTCGCAGAGTATTATTTCATTTTGATACATTTTAAATTTTACAGAAGTATGCGATTTCAGTTATTCTGGGAATTCTTATTTGTCATAAATTTTTCGACTTGTTTTCGAAACACCCCAAAATTATTTGTTACATTGTTCAATGATATACATTCTTTCTCCCAAAATAGCCTGAATAGAATTTCCATTTTTAGAACAAGTTCTGTTATTAACCCGCGGTCACTCTCGCCTGTTTTTGCTACCGTCGTTACTCGCGGGGTGTAGAGAACACCCCAAACTTTTAACACGTGTATTTAATTATGAAAATAAAATTAAGTCATTATGATACATATTTATGAAGTACAAGATGTTTTTTGTATTATACAAATAAAATTATTAAATTTATTGCATACAAATGAGACTAACACATTAATTTAAACTAAACATACAAAATTTTTATTTTAAAACACATAATTTTATATTTTTTCATAAACCAGTAAAACGTATATACCAGTAACAAATATACTTTATAATTAATGAGATAATGATAGTAGAAAGTATATATAGAAAAATAAAATTTTAATCATTTTCCAAACATTCAGAGCAGACTGTATACAAATGCTCAACTGGGGTGTACAGAACACCCCGCGCGAGTGATCGCGGGTTAAAGGGAAAAAAAACATTTAGAAATTTTCTTATAAAATGTAAAATTTTGAGATAAAAACAACAACCAATGTCTGAAATTGTCCTTAAGGTATACGTATCTGTGTGTATGTATGTATACAAGGTGTCCCTTAAAAATGTAATCAATATATATATATATATATATGTGTGTGTGTGTGTGTGTTTGTGTGTAATAATTCACATTAATTTCATCACCTTAAAAGTTTTCAATTTTTAAAGGTCCTGACTTTCCAGAACTTCATCAAATAAGTCATTGTTAATTAACTGCCTAGCGGGATATAATCATAACTTTATCTCTTCGAAATTAAAAGTTCAGGGTGTATAAATTATGAATTATATAATGTACATCGTTCGATTATCTGGACCAATCAGAAAAGACGTCCTTGAAAGTCATGTGAGTTTTTGATCTTCATTTTGCCATTTTGTATATATACCTACCTCCTTTTCAGAAAAAATAAGCCGGCCGCTAGTTATATCTATAATGTTACGCTTAGCCTTTGTTCTTCGTCTTTTGTTCTATGTTTGTGTGAGTGTGTTGTCCATCTAAATGATAAAAGGAAGAGATAAAAAATCAAGAATCCTCCTCATCTGTTGCAATACGACTACAATATCCACATAATAGTTAATCATCCCGCAAAAATCTTAGCGAGTTGTTATATATATATACATATATGAAATCCTTATGGCTTATTCTCTCAATTAATCAAAAGTAAATTTAAAATACTGTTATTTGAAGGCATCTGCTCAAGATTAAGGTGATTTTAAACAATAGGACTCTCGTGGTTACAGTTACAGTGCTTTTTATTAAATTTTTGAATGGCAACCACGATTTTTTTTACTGAGAGAATTCGTCAATTCATTAAAAAATTATACATGTCATTGGTACAATACGCACATGATGAAAATTGTGGCGGCGTAAGACATTTGCGAAGAGTATGTTAAGGAACTAATAACCCCAAAGACAGGATCGACGCATCAAGGCGGATATTGTAAAATTCGCAGAAATAAACAATAGAAGCATCAGCCAATAACAGAGGACCATGTACAAAACATTGCTGGTGGAAAACATTTAGTAAACAGTAAGGGAACATTCTTTCTTTAATCAGATGTCCGATCGTGCCATCAATGTGACAATTACAGAGAAACAACGAAGTAAATTAATAAATCTGACTTTTCTGAACGGGAGAAAAGGTGACAAAAGCATATCGTCGAATTCAGAAACTTAGACGAGGCCCTATATTCCGGGAAAACTGTGTGCAAGATTTGGTAAAACAAATTGATGCAATTGGATGGACAAGTGATAGATGGTGATCCGAATGCACATCTGTTCCTGTTGAAGTTGTTGTGGAATTACATAATATGATTAATAATAATGCAGAGTCATAACATATACGACTAGAAGTGTTGCTCGCAGTTAAGATGTATTTCTGGCCTTTGTCTTATGAACGTTTCTTTATCGATTCCAACGTGTCCAGAAGTTACAATTTAGGGATGAGCAGCTGCGTGTCAGTTTTTCCAATTTGTTTCTCGTAAGATATGATGAAGATAGCAGGTGGAAACTGTGGATATTATATAGTGTTGACGCACATTTCTCTTGATCTGGGAAGGTCGTCTTCGTCACTTGGCCGTGAACCAAAATTACGTTGTCTGTCAATCGCTAATGGTCCACGTGTTCCTTCTGTGTGCTATGGTAATGAATAATCAATGAAAATATTTACGTTATCATGGTGTGTGTGTGTGAAAGTTTGGTGAGTGGAGCACCAGCACAGCTGTCGATCTCATTATTTGACTGTGGTTTAAATTTACATGATCAGTCTCCGTATACTTTGTGTTATCAAATAGCTGCGTTAAAAACAAACAACCACTCCGACTGTATTCTAAATAGTTTTAAAATATTGTCTGCTAACAGTTTAAAACTTTTTTTGTCGAATTAATCAACAAAAGTAATAGGCTTTGAAGAAATGTTTGTTTTACGCAATTTCTTCCAACAATTTTGGAATTGGTACAGGTCATGACATAATTTAAACTCGCTATTTTAAGAGGGTATGTAACAGTTAATAAATGTTAATTATAGATCTATTTGTCACGCATTGTAAAAGCATGGATAAATATGAAATGCTTACGCAAATTAACCTAATAACTGACCCCTTAATTGTTTTCTTCGAATGTTTCAGGAACTAATGATCGGACTCAAATAAAGTTTTGTATTTACTCTATGTGAGCCATTCTCTACCTAATTAAGAAAAATTTGCCTTAGAAGTGAATTAACTATGTTAATTAATTCATTAATTAACATCAAAATTCAGTATTTTTGATCCATTACGAATGACAACAGTTTTGCTCAACTTCAACGAGAACTGCTCTAATTGTCTGGAGAGTTTCTCCCCTACCCCCTTTTTTTAGTAGTTACAAATTACGAAGCGTTAAGAAGTATTTCAAGCATTTTTATTGTATATACTCTATAATTGATACATAGCATATAATATACGTGTATACATTTTTGTTATATACTACGTTTTAATTCTGTAGTAAAAATGCAATTTTATTTCTGATATAATTAAATAGACATGCTTAATGAATGCAAATAAAAACCATTTTATAGAAAAGAGTAATATAAAATATTGACTTAAACCATTATTATACAGCAATAGAACAAATCATTTATGATAAAATGTTATGAATGAAATTCATTTATTTTAATTAGTCATATATATTTATAAGAATGATTTTCTTTAAAAAAAAATTTTTTTTTTCTCGTAACAAAGTTATTTTAAGAATTCACTATCATCGAGATTCACCACATTCTTTACGTCGAAAAAAAGAAATTAATGAAATTAATTTACACAATGAAATTTTAATTAAGCTATTTATCACCGTTAATCCCAGCTATAAAAACAAGCAAAGCACTTATGAATAAAGATAGTTTATATTACTTTTAGCTTCATTAATATATTATGAAGTAATTTAATTTACCTTTATCGTATTCATAGTCCCAAGGGAAGTTATTTACTACGTTGTTTATTACCCCTTTGCTCACTTTTATTCTTCTACATTATGTTCTATACACTTCAATTCTGCATTTACCATTAAATATTTCATGAAATTTTGCTTAATTGTGTATATTTGAATACTTGATAATTATTTGTGTATATAACAGATTGTTGTAAAAGTAAAACAGAAAATTGGAATTAATGCTTATTTCTCAAATACGGATTATATTTTTATAGTTTAAATATCAACCAACAAATTTTGTGGCCGTGGTATCTGAGTGGTCAAGGTCGTGAACTCGTAGTCGGCTTTGTTTTTGTCGAGTCACCGATTCGAGTTCTGGTGTTACAAGACTCGCCGTGTAGATAGGATGATGCACACTAAATTTGTCGTGACTAAAAGTCCTCACGTTGGTGTAGTGTAGAAGTTAGGATATCGTCGGGTGTAAACTCAGATGTACTCCTGGTCACTTGACTACATTTCCAAATTACAAGATCATTAACCAATGTTTTGTCGAAGTGAGATGTTAATAATAAGGTGACCAGTTTTTTTTTACATTGAAAAAAGGAGGACGAACGTGAAAGATTTAAGAAAATGTTACAACGTAAATATATGAAACATTTTATTAATTCAAATAAAAATACACTAATTACGCTTGCATTCCTCTTAATTATATTTACTTAAAGGAGTATTTTGACATTGATTTTTTTTGTATATATATCATTTTCTAATTCATAGGAAATTTCGGAGCAAAAAATATCCTTTATACTGAGCTTTACACTAAGTGTGTTACAGCTAAAGTATCAACATTCAATCTTCATTTCTAACTTGTTCAAAAATTATTACCAACTGAAAAACTCTTTCCATTTCTGCATTAATTCCAGGTCAGCACAACGTAAATTCATCAAGAATAACTAAATTTTCATATGGAAAGAGTTTATTTTTGAAATGTTTAAGTCTTTCCAACCATCTTTGATCAATTTCAGCATGCTTATTTACCAATTGTTCCAATTTATTACAATTTATATATACATTCAGTCTTTTAATTTATTCAAACAGACAATTGTGATCAATTTTAATATCAGGCATTTCTTTCAACACAATTTTCTATATCTGCCCAATTTACTTGCGATGCAGTCAAAACCCACCATTAAAAACTGTTATTTTCTGTGTTATTTGTTTCAGTCCATTCTTCGACATATGAAAAGGAGGACAAGTAGGAGGACACTTTTCGAGGAAGGACAGAACCTATAAAAGGAGGACTGCCCTCCCTAAAGGAGGAAGGTTGGTCACCTTATTAATAATAAATAAGGACAAGCGAATTATTTTTTCATTTGTGAGCTTTTCTAAAGTAGTTTGAGTTTAAATCAACGCCGCAAATGTTTAAGAGCCTACAAGCTTTATATATTAACATAACGTTTGAGAAATATGTTTTTTTATGCGTTACGTTCTAGAGAAGCTAATGCACATTAAACTGTCGTGATTAAAAGTCCTCTCGGTGGTGTAGTGTGGATATAGCTGCTCGACCACCAATCACCTTTTGTTAACTCTTGGAATTCAGCTTACAGATCAGTGCTTAACTATGAACTCGTATACTCAATGAATGGCACTTAAATAGTCGGTACATTTGCATAAAATCAACCTACGATTCAAAACATGTGGGAAGAGGTTTTTAAAATAAAATCACATAATATTTTTCCCAAGAGGATTAGTAGAAGACCCTGATAGAACCCGTTACAAATGTAACCAACACAACAATGCGAGACTGAATGAATTTACTGCCCTGTTAGAAATTATTTTATGATTAACCATGTACTGTGTTGGAAAATGTCGAAAAAAACCTTAAAATTTGATCAGTTGCACCTCCAAAGCAGATGTATCATTTTTACAAAAACACTTTCCTACAAAAACAGCATAATTACAGTTAAACAAATTTATATGAAAGTTGGAAATACATATACACTCGGACCTCTATATAGCGAAGTCGCTAAATCCCGGAAAAAAGTTCGTTATATGGAAAATTCGTTATATAGAGGTTCCTCTTTTAATATACTTTATATAACCACATAAAACAAATTTAAATTCATAAATACATTATATTAAAACAAAGTAATTATTCACACCTTTTTTTAAAATTAATATCTATTTATATTTTACATATATATATATATATCTTATATATATACCCATCCAAAAAGAAGAAAAACTGCAAGGAAAACAAGAAAAAGAATGGCGAAGAATTCACTGTATTTTCAATTTAAGAAAACAATTTTAAACCAAAATTAATGAACTTTGAGGACATTTTATAATTTAAAACATACAAGTAATATTAAACATACATTGTTTTATAATTAGAAGATGGGATAACTCCACTGAGGGTAAAAGAGGATATCGAAGATGCTTCTAGTGAACTGGGCAATGGGGGGGTTAAAGGTTGCACTTCTTAGATTAAACGTCCAGAACTGTATTTATTGTGCTCTCGGCCAGTTAGAATCTAATAAAACCAGTTCAAGATTTAAGACCACCATAAATGGTGTTAAAGAGAGAATAACTTGAAATGTTCAGAAATGCTTTAAAAATAGGGAAAGAAAAAAATAGAATCACAAAAGAAAAAAATTCGTTATATAGAAAATGCACTTCGCTATAGAGAGGTTATTTTCCGAAGAAAATCGGGAAATGTTCAAGGTTCCAGGAAAAATTTCGCTATATAGAAAAATTAGCAATACAGAGGTTCGACTGTATATACAGTAAGACCCCGCTTAGCGCGGGGTATACGTTCCATCAAAGTAGAGCGTAATATGAAACAGCGTTAAACGAGGTTATCTCATCATATAAATAATGGGGTTAGGGGAAGATGGGTGGGGAAAATTGGTCAGTTATTTTACCATTAAATTTATTAAGTATGTTTTTTATAACAATAAAACAAAAATATATTTCTTACAAATTTAGAAACATAATAAACGAATATACATATATATATAAATAAAATTCTAATTCAGCATATTTACATTTCAGATCTTCAGTATCTTCTGTATTTCCAATTTTCTGTCTTTTTATCAAGAAAGTAGATTGACTTAAAGGCAGATTGCATTCAATTTCGTTGTCAATCCATATAGAAAGTCTATTATCCATTTCATATATTGTAATATTTCTAGAAAGGGTAATTCTAGTTGCAGAGTTTGTCGTAGTTACAGTTGCCGATAGCAGTATTTTTTCTGTATTCTTAAGAATGGTCCTTATTTTGAATTTGCCAAATTCAATGTGGCACCAATGTGAGATTGACGCTCACCAGTATCTAATCTTCTAATCACTTGCATTTTAATTTCTAGTGAAATGCTTTTTGTTGTAACTTTACTTTCCTGGTTTTTATTATCACCCATGGTAAAAACTAAAAATACTAATATTTGTCACTATAGAAATCGTTGTATTATCTAAACTTACACTTACAATAACTTCAACAAATATTTGAAATTATAAAAGTACGTTCGTATAACACCACAGGAAAGATGAAACACAGATAAACTGCTTCGGATATCGGGAAGCCTAACGCTACGGGCAATTTCGGGGAATCCCACAATTAAAAAAAAAAGAAAAAAAAGGAGCGTTAAACCGAAACAGCGTTAAGCGGGGTCTTACTGTATATAATTTTTTTGAAAAAATATAGTTTACATACTAAAAGCAAGTAATATAAAAAGAATTTTAAGTCAATTCCTATTTAGGTCAACAAAGAAAAATTTTATTTTTTTTTATTAAATAATTACAATTAATATAAATATGTGCATACATATGACAGAATCACAATATTAAGTGGCAAAATAGAAAGCGATTTTCCTTGGAATTTTCCATTTTCCTTTTTATATATGGTGTTGGACAATTATTTTTATATATTACTATTTATTCATTAATTAAAAAAAAATAATGAATTAATATTCGAAAAATATTTATTAACATCAAGTGTCATCCACTACAAGTTTAAAAATTTAAAAAAATGTATTTGAACTTGAGTGGATGAATAAAAAGAATTTTACTAACGATTGAAAATTTGAACAAGATATATATATAAGAGAGTGTGAACTAATAGTAGGAATTGAATAAACATGGTTTGTTTCAAATACACACAAATTTATCTTTCTACAAAAATTGATTTTCTTTCAAAGCGTCAACTTTCCTTACACAAAGAATAAAATAAATAAATAAAATGTCTTTTAGAAATCAATTTAACCACTGTCCCCTTAAAATAACGTTTCTTAGGAACAGAAAATTACTATCAATAACTAGTTTGTACTACTGAAGGAGAACAAAGAAGTTAAGCTTGCACAAACTACATTTATTATTATTTTTTTCCCTCTAGAAACAGAAGAGCATGTAAGACCTGAACACGACAGGTGCAGGAGGAAAAAAAACCCTCGAGAAGATTGATTCGAAAGAAATGATTAAAGTCTTGTGGCGAAAATTTGTGGCAAAAAATTAAATTGCTTAAGATTAGTTACAGATATTTTTATGTACGGATCTTTTAAAAGGATTTTCCCTAAAGATAATCTAAGTAATTATCTAAGTAAAATATATTATTTAGGAAAAAGAGAATATCGAAGATAAAAAAAAAATGTTTTTCTTTATCGTCGAATTTTCAAAAAGAATGATTTTAAAATCTTAAGTTTTTGGAGTTTCTTTCATTGGTCTTTATTAAGAAAATTGGATTTATATTACATAATGAAAATTATATTTAACAGAAATAGAGACACTATTATAACTAAAACTGACACTAACTTTTAAATGTGCGAAATGTTTTGGATTAATCCTATTTTAGTCCACATCCTTAGCAAATTGTGTTAAATTGCGCCAACAGCTCATTTCCCGGTATTTTCAGTGTTCACCGTTAGCGATAAACAAAGATGTGGGCTAAATAAAATTCTGCAAGTATTTTTAATATCTTTTTGTATCATACTGTTAGAAACGGATATTAGTTATATAAATTCTTGTAATATGAACCAACAACTTTTGGTCTGTATTATAAATAATTGTCTTAAGCACCATATAACTACTTTAAAATTCGAAATAATGGATTTCACTTCCAAATTTAATAAATGTATTGAAAACTCTGTACATCCAAAAATGTATAGATTAAATTTTTATTATGTGTATTGATGTTAGTTTTTATCACATTTTGTGTCCTCATAATTTAATATTATCAGAAAACGAAATTGTCTTTAAATATTATTCGTACAAAGATAACGAAAAGTATTGTTTCATTATTAGCGTAAAATTTATGTTTTGGAAATAATAAAACTTGAAAATGATTATTGAAAATAAATTATATTTTTTCATCCCATATCAGATAAATCATTATTCCCAAATATGAATTATTTAGAATTAGAATTCCTTTCGGGTAAAAAATTAAATAGTTGTATATAATGGGATATATAGTCCTTATAACATATTGTAAAAATTATATATATATAATCAAAAGCTACCTTTCTTTACTATTTTTACTATCCATAGAATTTATCATTATTGGTTTATTTACAAATTAAACAAATAAATAAAAAGAAATTATTCTAATTGGTTTAAATTTACAGAACGATTTAAAAGTATATAATAATTTAAAAATACATTGCTTTTCAACTACCCTTTTTAAGTTATTTTACAATTCAAAAAATACTTGCTTAGTTGATTTAAATTATTTTGACAATTATATTTTGAATTAAATACTATATGCACAATGATCTCGTATTTATTTTTTAATTTTCATTATTAGTTTACATATAGACCCTACAAATGAATATATAACTTTTACAAAGTAATTTCTATATAATATACATATATGTGTATTAATTCAAGAACTTTATTAAATCACACACACACACACACATTAAAAATTATTTTATTACAAATAAAGAGTTGTAAATAGACTTTTTCAAATAATAGTTTCACTTTAAATATGTATTACATGAGCATTAGTTTATGTATTTTGATAACATTATATATGTATTATGTATGCAGGAAATTTTTGAATACATTTTGAAATTATCTCGATTCGTTAAACTTAAGATTTAAAAAAGTGATCTAATTGTATATATGTGGACAACACAGAAATTAATTTAAGTATCTGATATCATTAATTGACAAATAAATATGCGTCTAAATGAGATTGAAACTTGTGTAATTTGAATAATTTTCCTTCATTAAAATTCAGCCTACTATAAATATCAAAGCATTAAGTTTCTATAATTATCAGAATTATAATGTGACAATATTTTATATAGAAAGTTAATAACTGGTGAGAGAAATTTAATTATATATACTTCATTTTTATTACATCAAGTACAACTGCTTCGAGACTGGATTAATTTTAGAACGATTATTCAAATAATAATTCTAAAATATATTTAATTTTTATAATGGTTTATAAATTCAAGAAAAGTCTTCATAGTTAAGATACTATTTTCTTGTTTTACCTTTATCAAATGTTCTTAAAATTTATCAGAGATTTTAAATCTGACGTATAACTCACACCTGTGCTTTCAACAGCTGCATGTTTTAATTTTTAGGTATACTTGCCGAATAACGCTCTTTCCCTTTTTTTACGAAGAAATCTGATATGTAAGAGTACAATGCTGCAATGTTTTAAATTAATTTATTCGCGTTATTATCTCAAGCTTTAGAAAAATAGTATACTTCTAGAACTGCAGCACTGTGAATTCAAGTATGTCATTTCTTTTAAATAAAGAGTACCTCGATATATGTAAATATTTAATTTTTTTAATACTTCTTTTTTTAAAAGTCATCATTTTTATACCCGGCGTATAACACGTACCCGTAAATTTCGATCTTATTTTTTGCATTGCAGTGCACGGTTATGCGTCAAATTTTACGGTATTTAATATTTTCTCACAGTCGCTGTTATTAACTTTCGAAATTACGTATTTTTATTGATTTTATTAAGGGGGTCTGGCACTTCCGTAGGAGCCCATGTTAAATTACGTAAGTTTATGTACCTTTTTCTCAGAAACTTCTAGCCACTAATAAATGACATTTTCACAGTAGGTTGTATGTACTATCAATAAGACTTTAATGGAGGTTTTTGTCATTTGTTAAAAATTAAAATAATTATGAATTTTTAAAAAATGCCAATTTTTTTTCCTTAAAATTTAGTTTAAAAATACATTATCTAAAACAGTTTGCTAGATATCTCTTATTCCCTCCATTAAAATGTGTAAACATGTTGAAAGTATGCTCACTGAAAATTTGAGGATCCTACATTAGTTAGTTTTTGAGAAAAAGGTCCATAAACAGAAGAATATTGCATTTTGAGAAAACAGGCTTTAAAGTAAAAATTTGTATTTTGTCAATAAGATTGGCTTACGTTTAAAAAATAAATAAAAACACTTATAATTATCGCATTTCTATATATCATTTATCATTTTAAGCAGAAATGTTTGAACTTTTAAAAAATGTAAAAAAAGTCAAAATCGATAATTTTTCAAAAATTCATGTGCCGAATCCCTTAAAATTTTTCGAATGAAAGCACGGTAAATGCAACGATCCTAAAGTATTCTAACAAAACTAACATAATATAACAGGAAATAGAACTAATTTAACTAATGTACAATTTTTAACTGTATCCATTCTGACCCTTTTGGGAGTTGTAAAGTTTTAGAGACTTAGATGAATGTTTTAAAAGAAGAATGGGTAAGAGTGTGTACTAAAAAGGAAAATATATCTCATACTATTGTGGCATTTTATCTTCCTACATAAATTGCTCTAAAGACCAGGAAATGCGTCATAAATTCTTTATAGAAGATACAAACTACTTAATAAGTTCTGACAGATTTCGTCTGGGTTATTCTGTTATCGGATTACGGTTGTAAATGCAAGTTGTTTGGGTGAAGTTCGCTTGAGGTATGTCATCTATTTCTTCAGTTTTTTTTCCACTTTAGTTTGTCACCGCTACCGTCGTCTTTGCGATGTTGTTATTTAAGTATACATTTACGAGGAGAAATATTCGCGTAACTCTCTCGAGTAACCTAATTAGAAAACAGTATTTCCTTTAAACAGTACTACAGATACTAGATTTAATAGTTTAAATAGAAGATACCTTTTTATTTCTGAGAGATTTTTACTTAATTGTGAAAAGCTTTAAAAAGGAAAACCTAATTGATTTCTAAAGAGATTACTTATATTTTTAATAAATTGATGTCAATCTTTTTCTCCAATTTCGTGCTTTTAAACTATTCTGCAAAAATTGCATGCACTAGAAGCCGAATAATCAGGGTAGCGAACTTCTAGCTGGCATTGCTTCTGGTGAGTCCTGGGTTCGGGTCCTAGTATTACTAAAGACGCTCCGTGTAGAGCGGCTAATATACATTAATTTTGTTGAAGATCAAGGACTTCCTGTTGACGTGTTAAAATTTAGTGAGTTGTTTGCTACCTCTTTTTTTTCTTAGCGTGGTACAGAATTACTAGGAACATCTCCAATAATTCTCGTATTTCTTTAGAGTACGTTAACAAGCAATCAACCAAAAATAGAATTTTATAATGATGCCATGTAAAAATATCAGTAACGCCACTTAAAATAATAGCAAGAATATACACTGATGTTCGAAATTAAGAGAATTTTTAGATTTTGTCGATTATTTCTAGAACTACTGGACAGACTTTAATAAAATTTACCATGTATATACAGGGCTAATATAATGCAAAAAAATAATCGTCCAACAGTTAAAATACATACACATGATCGTACGTAGCACTCGTCGAAGTCAAAAGGTAGGAAACAGCAGTTTCAGAATTAACAAGCATTTTTAAAAAGTTGAAAATAAAAGATTTAAAATATTTACTTACTGAAAGGAAGCAAAACAAAATACATTCTGACCTATTAAAAAATAAAATCCATATTTACACTGACATACTTATAAATGTATCAGTACAGTACAATGAATTTGATATATTTAATTTATCAATACTAAATTAAAAACAAGTAATATAAAAAAAATTTTTTTAACGTCAATTCCTACTTTGTTAGAAAAAACGTACTGGCGCCATCTGTCGGAGCTAATTGTAACTACAAGGGAAATAACACAGCATAAATTTAAAATTAAAAAATAAAATTTAATTAATGAATTAATATGTGAAAAAAAAACTGTTTTAACATCTAGTGTCATCCACTACAAGTTTAAAAAAATTATTTGGACTTGATTGGATGAATAGAAATTATTTTATTAACGATTAAAAATTCCAACAAAATAAATAAATATATAGAGAGTGTGAGCTAATATAAGGAATCGAACAAGTTTAATACTTACCAACGACTCCCATGGGCTTGGCATATACAAAATTTAATACTTATCTCGATAATTTGTACTGTTCATAATTAAAGTCATATTGTAGCTTTAGCGTCAAAATACATTATTATTGCATTCAATCCATTGTTATTGTACGGAGGGGGGGGGGGAAATTGGGTCGTAAAATTGAAGGTTTGGGAAGCATTGCTGTAAGGGATTTCCTTTTATTTTAATTAATTCCAACAACAGGATTCCCTCTCTCAGTGTTCTCAAATTTTAAAAGTAATTTTTGGAACCGATTAAAGCTCACAATCTTTTAGAAATTCGGTTTCTTCCCTAATATTTATTTCTAAAAGTACAAATCTGTCTGCAGATATCCATTGCGAGGGCTGCCATCGCCGGGTGCCGGACATCTGTACATACGTCTTTACACAGAAAGCCACTCTGGGAACTGTTCTATCTCCTTATGCAGCCACGCCACATATCACTTATGCTTGACTTACTTAATAGCATGGTCGTAAAATAAAAATTTTCTCTTAGGGGCTTTTAAAGCCTAAACTGTAACAGAAAAATGATCAAATCACCAAACCCATGAATTTAAATTACGCTTCAATGGTTTACTTGCCGATAAAAATGTTTTATTTACTGCCGAATCTTCTAAAGATTACCATAATATTGATATTTTGGAAAAAGTATTGTTGAAAGGGAAAAGAGTCGCAAAGCTGCCAGTTGATTTTCTGTGCTCGATATTAAATATATTTCAGCTCTTATAAAGGAAATAGATCCACTTTTCTCTGTGGATTGAAGCTGATTTAGAAATGTTATAACTCTTCATTTTCTATTTACTCTCTTTCCTTATTGACAAACGCTCCTATTTCAAAAACATAAATATTTAATTAAAAATGTTTCCTCACTTTCTCGACAAAGCTTTGAGTCTTAGAAATTCAAACGGTCTTAGTTTGTTGTTTTGAACATTTTTCGATAGTTCTGTTTGAAAATGTAATAAATATCAACATCCGTGAATGAAGCTTATTTCTAAAAGAAATCTGAAAAAAAATATCACATTGGCGCATATCAACAAAAAGCAAATATTTATGTAGTTTTGAGGATTTCTTACATATTAAAGAGATTTGAAAGATAATAGCTTTTGCTGCTTTAAGTGCTGAAGAAATAAATTGTATAAAATATTTTTTTGGCTTAATATAATATATATATGTCCACACAATTATAATTTTTGAATTTGATAAAAAATACTGGTTTTTATTTTCGACTGGAATATAGAAAAGTTACTCAAATCCTAAACATAAAGCGAGAGATTAAATCTGTTTTAAATAAATTATTTACATATTGAACGTCACTTTAGCATGTTTTTTTTACGCATTAATATTGTTAAAAACATTTCAAATTTTTCTATGTACTAATACATTTCGCTCAGTTAAAGTTGTTACATTATAAAGAAATTAAGAAATTTTAAATATTTTTTCATCCCTCCCTCTTTTTTCCCGAAAATACTTTTAGATGTTTCTGAAATATAAGTAATTTCCGTTAAAAAAATCTAGAAATCTCCTAACTGCAATATTGTTATTTAGAGAAGCAGACTAAGTCTAGACATTCAGAAACAATATTATTAGCATAGGCATTATTTATTTGTATAGAATTTTTCATAATTAATTTTTATCATAATCAACTTCAGATCTTTCTTTCAAAAATGAGAACGAATTAAATTTCAATTTAGCACATTTCTATTTTTTATCAAATTCTATTTATAAGCACTAAAAACTTTTTTTAAACTAAATAATTTTTTCGAGTCTTATTAAACGCTGTTTATGTATGGTTGCTCAACAATAAATAAGTGTTGAAAATCATGAGTTGGTTAAAGTGAAGACTAGGGGAAGGGGGGGACTTTGAATTTGTCGATTTTTCTCTGGATTTTTATTGAGATGTCATGGTGAGATAATAAATTCATTCTGTGCAAGAAAATCGCCAAAAGAAATTGACATCGCCAAGGCTCCTCCCCCTATACTACACTTGAACCCATGAGTTTTGTTGTCGGCTGTGTTTAAATCAAGTCACGTTCAAGTTCTGTTGCCACCAAAAACTTGCCGTTTAAATAACTGAGATTCTTTATTTTTAAAGAGACGTAAGTTATATCAACACATAATATGATATTGAAAGTACGAATGCAAAATACAAAATCGAGTATTGTTCCCATCACTTTAACTTTTCTTCTGACCTAAAGGAAACCATACTCACCCAGCAAAGGCTTAAAGCAAATATTCTTATCATTTTTCTTTTACTTGTTTGACCCCTGAATCTTAACTTAAAACATGTGAACCATATACGCATATCTGACCACTTGACCGGAAGATCTGCTTATTCACCTCAGCATCCAAGGTCACGGAAACTGAGATTAGGACAGTAGGATTTAGTCGGCTATGGACTGTTAAGCCACCGAGTTTAGTTTAGTTTATTCCAGAATGAAATAGTACTTACATATTGTCTCATCATATTGGCTACATTATACGAAACGAAGCACCTGGTTAGCAATTCAGCGCGTACGACACATAGGAAATCGGGGTTGCCAACTTGGCGAGTTATTAATAGAGTTGGCGATATTTGCGATAGTACGTAAGTACTGAAATAACTATTTATATGCTAAAAGCAAATAATCAAACAGTTAAATAATTCTTAAATGAAACATCTGTTAGTAGATTATTAAAGAAGAACTAAATAATTGCATATAATGTAAAAATCAAATTATACATTTTGGAAAAGAAAAGCGTTATAAAAGTTTAAAAAATACATAAAGATCTTATACAAAAATATGGGTGAAAGATGAAAAATAAGTTTGTAAAAATTTTGCTTCATTTTTTTAAGGAGGGTTTAATTACACCACTGCTCACTCCAGGAACCAAATTGCCGATCGTAGGTTCTTAAGAAATATCGTTCATTAGAATATAATGACGTTCAATAACACTAACAATAAATTTTAACATCAACTGATTACTCACGATAAAATAAAAGACTATTTCTGATTAGTTCACCTTTTCCAGATTATTTCGCGTTTAAGTTATGACTTCTTCTCCGAGAATTTTCTATGGGTTGAATTTTTTACTTGTGAACTTAAAACTGTTTGAGGAGAAACGAGTTAATCTGAAATTCTTGATCTTCTAAATGTGACTTTTTAGACTTTTCCATGATACTATTTATGGACGTCCAAGAAACAAATACGGATCCAGAGCCTTAGAACCAACCTTCCGGAAAATCTCCCATCCCTGAACTACAAACAGTATTGTAGGTACTAACACTATCTAGCAGAATTTATTTAAATTAAAAAACCTTCCGAAAAAAATCTCCCATCTCTGAACTCCTAAGAGTATTGCACAGGTACTAACACTATCTAGCAGAATTTATTTTAATAAAAAAACCTTTCGGAAAATTTCCCACCCCTGAACTCCAAAGAGTATTATTGCAGGTACTAACACTATCTAGCAGAAAAAAATAATTGCTAACTTGACTTTGACTAAAAAATGTGAAAGTCATATCTAGTAGTTTCCATAAAATTCTGAAGTGATGTTATTTTAAATCAAAGCTAACAGGAGAATAGAGCTAATTTTCTCTTTGTTTTAATATATTTCAAGATAAAATTACAAAGTTAATAAATGAACAGTTAAACCATATGTACTTTTAAATACATATTTCATCGAAAGCTGAGTTTCAGCGACCGCATATCCTGATTTACTATCTACCAGACGTGCTAATACCAGATGTGTCCTACTATATTTTTTCATGCTAGGAAGTAATGATTTGGTATTCTTATATGGGTGAATCTCTCTGGTGCACGTGCGTGAATTCTTATTGCTATAAATTTTGTCCCCGGCAAATTATCGATGAGTGAGAAAGAATAAATAAACGCCACCTGATTTTCGTTTTGGCAAAACTCTAGAAAAATTGGAACATTATAGCTTCTAAATTTTGAGAAAATCTAGGGGATAGCAGAGGGCTGGGAAACATGGGAGAGAAACAGAAATCAGATCAGATTTCTGTACAGCTAAGAAAAAGTGCGTTGGGAAAAGTGTGTAGTAGCCCAAGAGAACTTTTTGAAACAGATTAGAGTAAGATTGCGTTGTATCTGAATAAGATTATTTTTTGTAAATGAATATTAGATATTTTTTGAATACATCTTGCCCATGTATTCAAAAATCCGAAACTTGAAAATGACGGGGAAATTAACTGCAGTATTTAAAAATTGGCCTTCGGTTTTATATGTAGATGAATCAGATACTTACGTATTACCGCAACAATCTCCAACTCTATTAATAACTCGCCAAGTTGGCTACCCCAATTTTTTATGTATCGTATGTGCTGAAATGCCAACAAGGGGTTTCGTTTAATATAATTTCGCCAATAGGTTGCGATAATACGTAAGTACCCATTTTGCTACTGGGCAAAAAGCAAAGCATTCTACAGTCATTTAAATTTTTACGCAGAGCTTATTTGACATTCCTGCGCTACTCGTTTTTGGCGTGATTTTGAAATCTCACCAAATGGATCTTTTACGCTCAGTTTAAAGTTATCGTATTGTAATTGCATACCCCCCAACTTGGCAATATTTTGCAACTATTCAGCGATAAAATTCGTAGCGGACTGATATGAAAGGTATGTATTATTCCAACCTTATTGGTGACATATGAAACGAAGCACATGGTTGCCGATTCAGCGCGTACGGCACATGCGAAATCCGGGTTGCCAACTTGGCGAGTTATTTTGAAGTTGACATTGTTGCGATAGCACGTAAGTACCCAATAATCTTGTTCGTGTGTAAAATGACAGCATTGGGCAACGCCTTTTAATTTGGCAAAATTAGTCGATGGTGTAATAAGTACCTTTCACTGTATTTACCTTAGTCATCAAGTTTCAGCATTTTTTTTCTGGTACGTATTATCGCAACAATCACAAAATCTATTAATTTCTCGCCAAGCTGGCAACCCCGATTTCCCATGTGTCATACGCGCTAAATTGACAAACATGTGCTTCATTTCATATAATGTTGCCAATAGGTTGCGATAATACCTAAGCACCATGAATGAAGACGATCTGAGAGGCGATAGCTGTTTTAATAATAGTATTATCGATTAAATTTAAGATGCTCTTTAATATATATCCAGTAAAATAATCAAAATATTAATAATACCTTATGTAAAGAAATTAAAAATAAAATGTATTGATTCATTTTGAAATAAACAAGAAAAATGGCATTAGACCAATTGGTATGTTTCAGAAATTCAGATTCGTAAATTTTACTGAATGATATTTTAACATTTGCAGATTAATGAAAATCAAATGTATCCGGAAACTTTCAAAACCTAAACTATTTTCTTTTAAAAATAATTCCTCCACCACTTTTCCTCAAGAAAACGGAAAACCGGTTTACTCCTCTCTTACAAAATAGAATAATTGCCCTGAAAATCCAACTTCAGAACCAACGACCCAAAACTTTTTCGGTTCTATAGTTTTTAAAATTTTCTTCTCGCGGGTTTTAATCTGTGTCGTATAAAACTTTTACTCTCCCAGAAATCCCCTTTAATTCTAAAGAGAAGATAATTTGAATACTGCCTGCAACGAGATCGTTGGCTTTAATGCCTTAAGTAAATAGACAAGTTAAACATTTCATTAAATGCTTCACTATCAGTTTGATTATCACAGACAAGTTCTGGAGAATTCTTTTAATTTAGATTTTATCAATCGAAGTTTGTGATTTGTTAAGTTTTATGCCTCACCGTACTTAGGAAGCTATTCATTTTCTGCTATTGTCATCCTTGGAACTGGAATCTATTATGTACTCAAAACACATGGTAAAGCGAAATGTTCGAAAATGAAAAGGCTTAGCAGCAAATACGAGAATTTGATTGTGAATCTTACAATGAAATTCCTAAGCTAATTTTACTTAAATGTGAAATGTAGTGTGGTTGACATTCATTTCGTAGGTAATATATTGATAGTTATTTCCCAATCCATATATTTTTCTGAATATATAAACAATATTCGAGAGTTAGATTCCATCAAAAATTCAAATACCTGAATTTAATCAGTGTGCGGTATAATTTTACATACATACAAAACATTTTATACAATGATTTAGAAATAACTGAAATGCCGTAAAGAATAGGTTTATCAACAAATATGTGAGAACTGATTATGAAGCAATGAAATTCATAAGCTAATTTTACATAGATGTGGAAGGAATTATAATTGACTTTCGTTTTCTATTAAACATATCGATAATGTTTTGCCAGTACATATTTTTGTAAACACGTAACCAATGTCTGAGTGTTAGTTTTTTTCAATAACTCAGAAATTTCAATGTATTAATTTACCTATATATTCAGTGTAACTTTTTATAAATTCATACAGTGATTGAGAGTTTAAGATATCTTTCAGATTCTAAATTCTCTTTGAAGTGGTTAATTTCACAATGACTTCCCCAGTATTTTTAAGCAATGAGTTAACTTATTAGCTTGCTAATTTTCAGTTATTTCCAAAGAATAGTTTTCAAGACTCAGAGAATGCTTTAAATTTGGAATTACAAGGAACAATTGTTTCTTTCTTTTTTTTTTATTAAAAACAAGTAATATAATTTTTTTAAAGTCAATTCCTACTTTGAATGGATGAATGGAAAGTGTTTTATTAACGATTGAAAATTTGATCAAGATATATATATAACATAGGAAGAGAGTGAACTAATAGCAGGAATTGAAAAAAGAGCGCGATTTGTCTACATTGTAACAATGCACACCTGGTTTGGATAGTTTGGCTGAAAAACAGGTTTTCGACGCCAACTTTTGTCATTGTTTTAACAGTTACATTGATAAAACAATGGAGACGAATATAAGTTGACGACGATAACTGGTAGTTAATTTAGATTAATTAATGAATTAATATTTGAAAAAACTGTATTAACACCAAGTGTCATTCCCTACAAGTTTTTTTAAAAAAATTATTTGAACTTGATTGGATGAATATAGAAAGTATTTCATTAACGATTGAAAATTTGAACAATATATATATATATATATATAGGGAGAGAGTGAGCTAATAGTAGGAATTGAAAAATTCACAAACATTCTAATTTGTATTTAAAGGAGGTAAAATTTTCAATTCCAGATTTTCATTGTTCCATTATTTTTATAATTCAATATTTTTAATTTAAAACATTAATGATGTACAACTGGTTCGAAGTCGATGTGAGTCATGGTCACGAACACACAACCAGCGAATCGTAAGTTCAAGTCCTGGTGACACTGAATACCCACCGTATACAAGGGTTGGGGCATGTTAAATTTGTCCTAACTCAAAGACCTTCCGTTGGCATGGTGTGCATGTTTGGAAAAGGGGTGTCAGCTCAGGTGTCATCCCCGTCACTTGACCGAGGTCCAAAATTACGAGGTGCGTTGCCAATAGCCTCCCGGGGGATCGTTTTGTAGCTCTAAACCTTTTTCAGGTGAGCTCGGTTCCATTGGGCATTCCCCAGTAGCCATTATGTGGCCTTAGAGTGCGACATTAAATAAAAATCAAATAAATCAATTACTACTCGTTCCAGAAATTCTTGTGAAATATACTCGTTAGGATTCATTATGGGTTAAAGTGATTTGGAATATTTTAAGATAATTGTTAAATACACAGCCATAATCTTGTTCTTGAAAATGTTAAAATGTCTAACAATATTAGAAATTTTGACCAAAATAACAAATTTGTTTTCATTAATTTGACTAAAATATCAGATGGTTACATTCTAAAGCTGTCTTTAGTTAAACAACAATTAATGTAATGTATTAGTAAATAAAAAGTATTTATTTAATTTTTTCGGTGTATTATGTACACAAATATTAACTTTTTCAATTCGCTATTTCTTCGCGTCAGCATTATAACATAAAAGGTAATCTTTAAAAAGCAATAAGTCAAAACTGTAACTCTTAAAGTTTTTCCAGTTTTGTCATAATTGATTCCTTAAGTTGCCTCTCTCAGAGCATCTAACTCAGCACTTTAAGGGATTATGTATTATTACTGGATATATATACGGTGGAGTACACAATAAATTATACTTTAAATCATGTCTGAAAAGTTCAGCGAAAAAAATGTTTTCAGTATCAGCGTTTTAAGCAAAAAGACTTAAATGGTTAATGTCAGAAAAGATAAGTAGCGAGATAAATGCTAACTTGTTGTTTACAGTAAAATAGTGTAAATAAACATGAGTAGAGAATAATCCTAGTTAAAACTTTTTACCAAATGGAAAGTACTTTATTTTTCAAGTATTGCTATTGCATTTCTTAATAATAGTCAATTTATTTTATTGAACAGCTTTTAATATCCATTTCAAATTAAAAACCATGAACGAACACACAAATTGGAAATTAAAAAAGGGGATAACTGTTTATGATGCATAATTTTTAGTCCACGGGTTGTAAACTCAAATGATTAGTTAGATCAAATGACATAAGACATACTATTTTCTGTTTCCGCGCGAAATTAGTTTCATCGTAAACATTCACATATTTGTATTTTGCTTTAGGTTTTCCATCCCCAAAGATATATTTCTCTTGATAACAGAGGGATTAATTTTAAATAAGAGATATTCTAAGTTTATCTGAATCCAACTGGTTCTGTTTACTACATTTCTTTTCAGAAATTAAATTACGAATTGGAATTAGTAAAGAAACTAGAATTTTGAGAAGGCAGTAAATTAAAGCTTTATACTCGCATATTCAGAACATTATTTTTATACGCAAACTAGCTGAAAGAATTAAATAAAGTTAAGCTAAGAAAATAACTTAAAACTCATTACGATACAAAACAATAAATGTCAAAACAGAGGACTTACATATTTTCGAAAAAAACAAACAAACAATTAAACATGCTTATTCTCTCATATGTGCATTATTGAATTTCATCTTGACGTTAATAAACTCGTGGGATTTGATAAATTTATTCAAAACACCCCCCTCCCACTTATATTTACCGTATATTCCAGCGTATTACTTTTAACACGAAAAATAAGATTAAAAATTACGGGCATGTGTTATACGCCAAATATAAAAAAAAAACAAATATTATAAAAAAATTCTTTTAAGTCAATTCCTACTTAGATCAAGAAAGAAAAAATATTATTTAAGCTACTCTTTATTAAATAGTTACAATTAATATAAATATGTATATACATATGACATAATCACAACATTAAATGGTAATTAATTTTTATTAGTTATCCTTAAAGTATCATATTGCCATCCAAAACAATCGTGCGTATAAAATTTCAATTCAACTGAATGCTTTAAAATGTGAGAAAAAAAACTTTTCAAGTTTTGACACAAGTCGCCAAAAATGATGCCAACGGGGCTGAATTTGTAATTCTTTGAATAATTAGTTTTAATCAATTGATTTTTATTAATTATAATTAGTTTACTGTACTGTCATCCAAAATAATCATGTATATAAAATTTCAGCTCAATTGAGCGCGTTAAAATGTATTTTATTAACGATGGGAAACTCCACCAAGATAAATAAATAAATAGGTAGAGAGTGCGAGCTAATAGTTAGGAATTGAAAAACAGCTTTCAAAATAAAGAAGCATAAAATATTAGATTTCTGCATGTATCAAAATACTTTTTATTTAAAAGAAATGGCATACCTTATGAACTTTCATTATTGGATAGTATAACAAGTTCATCATTTTAGTTTTCTATTATATCCCCAAGCACATCGTCGAATTCTGTTTCATCTTCAACATCCATGTTGCTCTGGTCCATAAATAAATACTTATCTTCCATTCTATATAGAATGTTAAGTACACCATATTTTTTAAATGATTTATTAATTATATCAGTTTTAACATTATATCATGCTTTTATTATGCATTCATGTTCTATTTCTAAACTTCAAAAAGTAAGAGCATTGCACATGAACCCTTCAGGATTTTACCAAAAAGAGGTGCAAGTTTTACACAGGAGCATACAGTGATTCACTCACATACTTATTCGTTCTCTCATCACGGGATCTCTGGACTACAGACTTTAAATTTAGCAAACATCTTACTTTTGTTTAGAGATCTCCCAAGAGTAATAAATAAATAAATATATAGGGAGTGTGTTTGAGTTAATAGTAGGAATTGAAAAAGATTAGTTTTAAATATTTAATAAAAAATGTGAGCTATCTTCACTTAAGAAAATATAACAACAATTGGCAATAAATCTATGCACAGAAATGAGTATTTATATTACAGTTTATTATTCTTAGATCAGTGATGGGTGGGATTACTCCCATTTATATATACTTTAGATGTAAATAAATAAATAATAATAATAATAAAAAATTAAAGAAAGTTGTAGATTCATTCCTTCTATCAGTATAAAAATATTAGAAATATATTATTTTTAAAAAAATAAATTATTTTTTCAAGTCTTTATACTGAGTAGTATAGTATCACTTATAAAAAGTTGGCCAATCACTATCTTCGATCATACTTTATTCACTCCAACTTTTAAAATTTAATCACTCCTTCCAACTCACTCAGCAATTTTAAAAGCATCCAAAGCGTGCGCTGAAAGACAATAAAATTACACAATAAAATTTTTGGTCAATTTATGAAAGCAATAAAAACTAGTCTTTTTTTATTTCCATAAACTCAAAATAGCCTTCTTCATCCCCCAACTATTTATTTATGATGTCAAAATTCGAGGGGGAGAAGATAAAAAAAAAAGAAGCCAGAATAACTGTCCGAAACCATAAAAATATAAGTTGCACTCTATAAAGAAGCTCTCAAAAGCTTCATTCATATCTGCAGTTTTAAAAGACAATCCGTGCCTTTTCAATTTTACCTGAGCTGGAAAATTATTAGGCCGTCCGAAAGCTGACGTTAGCTTATTCCCCAAATGGTAGCGCTGCAGCTTTGACCCCCTTACCCCACAACACTTCCTACTTTACGATCGCGATGGGAAAACGATAAAACTGTCACGTTTCGCTATTTCGAAGCATTCTGCTTCACTTTTACAACTTTTCTTTCTGTTTTTATCCCCCAGTAAGCCCCTAGCCTCGAGTCATTACACTGTTCCCGGGTTCAATTTGTCTCCTCAATCGTCAAACATTTATGTGGCCATTGAGATTTATAAGTTCTTATCATGACTCATCAAATTCCGCAGACCCCCCCTTCAAACCGTTTTATCTTTCCTTTTCACTTATTCCCCTCCTCGCCTTCTTGCTATCTCACCAGATTAAGAAAAATTTGAATAAAGTGGACCTGGGGATATTGCTGCGAAACTATTTCTTAATGTAAACGCGTTAATCTGCTGAAGTGGTTTGGTGTCGTCATGACTACAGGTTTGTTCTTTTCCGCTTCCTGTCTGCTTGAATGCAAAAGTTCCATGGGAATTCGCGCGCGGGAGTTCTTTGTTCTTTTGGGTGTTAATAGTGCAAGGTTTTAACTGGCCCGGTTGTGCTTTTTGTGTGACGTTTAGGAAGAGTTGTGAAAAAAATTAAAATTCATGTATCGCGTGTTTCCGTCAAACGGAATCAGGAAATCAATACATGTATAAGCTGTACGGGGATTTTTATTCTAGCTTTAATATTTTTTCGTAATGAATGTATTTATAGTTTCTATTACGAATTGAACTGTAAAAAAAGAATTTGCTATATTTTTAATAATAATAAAAGGATTTCAGGTATCAGTGGTCACACAAATTCCACAGAGAAGTTGAATATATTTATATAAACATTTTTAATTTTCTTTCCGAATTCTTATTTTGACTCGTCGAACTACTGGGCTTGACTCGCTCCTTGGTTTGACGAAGAACCTCCAGGGCTCCGAGGAACTCAGTTTGAAAACCACACACTGCCCTACACATATAAAATCCTTCGTACTATACTATATTCTAAATTGATACTGAACAATGTGTAAGAATACTGCAAAAGACAATACAGGCTAGGAGCAGAATAGCTGCAATAATATTATAAGTATATGCAAAGGTTAAATTAACAATGTTATATACATATGTTTTGTAGATAAATCTTTTCCTTTCAAAAAATTTTTATGTAGAGCTCGTAATTTTGAACCATGGTCAAGTGACGTGGAGGACACCTGAGCTGGCTAACTTCCCCAACACACCAACGTGAGGACGTTTGAAGCTCGATATATTCACCGTGCATCAGCCCCCTACACAGCGGGTCTTCAGCTGGAGAAGGCCCGAATTCATGACATGCCGGCCACAAGTCCGTGACCTTGACCACAAGGCAACCATAGGCACCGCAATATATTGCACTCAAAGTCCACTCATATTGGAAAATTCTACAAAATTAAACGTTAATTTTTTGATGTGTTTATCAATGACTATTACGAAAAATGGCGATACTTTTTATGTTATTTAGGTTAACAAAACACTTACGCTTAATATACTCACCTATTTCACTAAATATATCAAATAAACTTTATAGACTTAAATTCTCAAAAACAAAAAAAATCTTTTAATAATTACATTAGTTTGATTAAAATCATTTGTCCCCATTTTATAACTTATCCTATAATTGTAATTTGTCAAACATAGTGAAATAGAATATCAGAATTTCTCTGGTAGTTGATAGCGATGCGTAGTGAGACTTCCACTATTTTATATAACGAATATTTTTTTTTATTCTGTATATTAATCTTCACTCTCCTTGAGTTTCACACATTTTAGAGTACATCTTGAGTTAAAATGAATTCCTGAATCATCGTTTCGTTAAATGTTTTATTATTTTATTTCAGATCGAAAATAGAAGAAATATCCTGCTTTTTGTAAACAAAATGCTAAAGTTAAGTGAATCAAATGTGTTGTTATTCTATAATCCGAAGTTGTTTATTGGATTCTTTCTTCGACATCTGGTGCTCGAGACAGGACAAGGCTGTAAGTTTAATTATTTATGTTTACTTGGAGATTGAATTATTATATAAAGAAAATTTTTCATGAAAACTGAAATGAGAAATAAAAAATATAAATGGTTGAAGATTTTTCTCTGATTTTAAGAGATTTAAAAAAGTGAACATTTTATTATAGACGTGTTTTTTTGGGATAATGAATATTCTCTGAATAATATTCGTGAATATTCTGTTTGTTTTTGAGTTTGAATAAGAGATAAAGTAAATATTTTTAGTTGCAGCTTAAAAGTTGTACAGAAAATTACAGCATAGCACTTTTCTGAAGCATGTGTGAACTTAAAAAACGAAAAAGAAATACTAGAAAATGTGAATATACTTAAAATAAAAGAAAAGATATTAATGATAGATTGTGAAATGAAAATTTAAGGGAACCTTATATGACTATGATATAGATGAAACTTAATTCATTTATGAGGTGGAATTCGATAGTTGCGAGATTTTTACATCCTCAATGTAAAAATTAAATAAGCTAAAACAACTAATGAGCTTAGAAAAATAATAATTTTTATTAACACCAAACTCCACAGTGAAGCAAGGTCATTGACGACACGACAGACTCATTTTTATTGAACCTCCGTTTAGTGACGAAGACGCAGGAACGTCTTAAGGCATGAGCCAACTGGGTCCGGGTCCAGGGCCTCTTTTTGTTCTCGATTCATCTTTGATAATATAAAATTCGAATAATTTCAACGCTTTAAATGTTATTTCCATTTGTATTCTCTAAAACACTGAGAATTTCAGATGATATTATGTGATATATGCATGTGATGACCGTTGTCCACCTTAAGGCCTAGGCCTACCACCATACACCATCATGACTTATTCAGTCAAAAGGCGACAGTTGGTCGATCCGGTTTTTACGATTGTAAGTCATGCACATTTATTTGTTCCGATTTATTGTTTGTACGAGTATTTTACAACGTATGCTATGTACTATACTGTATACTTATAAGGGTCATAGGTGGGGCCTACATTTGTGTAGGGGCTCCGGGACTATTTTGGAGTAGAGGCTCAGGGCCTAAAAAAGTCTTAAGGCGTCAATGGTAGGGCAACATTTGAAGTGGTACTAATTCTTCAACACCATGCCAACGTGAGAACTTTAAATGATGACATATTTAATATACATAAGTTCCTTTACATTCGGGGTGAACATTACGTCGATCGTGATCGACAGGTGGACCGTTAAGACATTTTCGATTGACTGTCTGAAGCTGTGAGCAGCTAGTTATTATGTACCGAAGTATTCAAGATTGGCTGAGAGTAAGCAGACTCTAATCTTCTAACTATAACAGCGAAAATTAACTTAAGATGAAGATGTTTTATTTTTTAATGTATTTGGAATTGCTTGATAGTAAATGCATCATTTGATATTATAGTATTTGTGGCTATTATTATTATTATAATTGCTTGTTTTTTACTTTAATCGCGGTTTTAAAAGTGTTAGATTTTTTATTTTAGTTCTGTAGGTAAGTGCATATTCCGTATATATTTATTATTTAGGTATAATAAACATTGTAGACCTTTTTCTTGCTTCCACCACACCGAAGACATTGGGCAGTGGAGCACTCAAGAATTTCTTAAGGGGGAGGGGGGAAGGGGTGAAAGTCTACCATTCTCGTATTATACCCCAAAACATAGCCAAACATTTTTTTGTTGTTTTTTTAGTGATTTTGCTGATTATCGGGAACAAAAAAAAAACAGTAAAAAATCAATTACTAAATAATATTTAGCATTATTTAATAAAAAAAACTATTAACAACAAATATTTAATTAAATGTTACGCACTGTATACGTGGAATTATAATCAATCGGGAGAAAAATAAATGGCTATGCAGGAGGATCCAGACTCTCCCCCCCCCATTGTGTTCGTCACTAATACGAGGTGGACCGCGGCACCTTGAAAAACTTAGAAGTAGCCCGTACCTTGGTAAAGTTTGCCCACCCTTGCTCTACATAGTGGCACCATGGCTCACTCACCGGGCTCGAGTTCGTGACCATTAATCACTCGGTTACAGCAGCCACGCTGAAAATGAAAATTCAATATTTAGTACGTCGAACAGCTTTGCATTGAGCTCTGTATTTCCTCCTATAATTTACCTAATTTCCTGGGTAAAATATAAGGCACTGGTAGCCTAGTGGTCAAGGTAACGGATATCGAGGCTGAAACATACTCGCGTTGGTGGGGAGTGGAAGTTCGGAGAGGAGAGGATACCAGCTTAAGTGTCTTCATCATCACTTGACCATGGCTCAAAATTACGAGGTCCATCGCCAAATGCCTTCGCATAGCTGAATAGTGTGACGTTAATATTCACTCACTCACCCTAGGTAAAATACTTTAAGCGTACCCAGAATCATATGATAAGATTAGTGTGGTCACGATTACCTAGCGGTCAAGGTGATGGACTCGTGATTGGCATGTAGTGAGTTCAAACCTAGTACTTCTGAAGACCCAATATGCAGAGGGCGCCGATGCACGTTAAACATGTCGAGGCTCAAACGTCCTCCTGTTGGTGAGGGGTGAAAGTTAGAAGAGGAGGGGTGTCAATCACACAAAAGGTCATGCTTGTCACTTGACCCTGGTTCGAAAATACGAAGTCTGCCACCAAAAGCCCTCGTGCAGCTTAATAGTGCGACGTAAATATGACTCGATAAGAAAAATTGGATTTTAGCTCTTAAATGTGAACTTATTTGTTGCATTAAGGAAAAATCACAATTTTTTAAAAGAAAGTTGCAAGCATAAAAATATTAAAAACTTTAAATTCAAAATTTTACATAAACATTTAAAGAACCTTGCAACCCTTTTTATCTTAAGCCAAACTCAGTGGCGCAACAACCCATGAGGGCCAAGGTCTACTGTGTTCAACTCAGTTTTTGTGACCTTGGGTACTAAGGTACATGAGCAGATGTTCCAGTCAGGTAGTCAGTCTTACACGAAACCCCTAGTGTTTAGTTTCCAAGCAAATTTGGTAATCATTTACCGACCCACTGAAGGAATGAAAGGCTGAGTTCACCTTGCTCAACTCGGGGTTATGAGACCCAGACCTGTGTCGTGGAAGCTTGATTCACTGCCACTTAGACACTTGGCATCAACCCTTTTTATCTTACCGCAAATAAATATTTTCTTCGAATAATGTATTTAAGCCCCTGGATCACTATACAAACAAACCATGTAGAGCAGCGCTTCTAAGGATTTCAATCGTTGCTGCCCCCCTTTATGTATCTTCCTGACATCACACGGAACCCTAAGATTTTGTTTGTGTGTGTGAACACACCTTCCTGGTCTAATACTCTTTATCAAAAAATGCTCTAGTAGAGCTCTTTCGTTTGGGGGGGGGGCCTATTTGGTGATCTAGTCTAGGATGGCATATCTTTTATTTTTTCCATGAGGTCTTTTGAAGAGATATATCTTAGCAGTACATCGAAGACTCCGCAGACCCTCTAAAAATGCTCTGGGGACCCCAGAGGTCCGGTGACCATAGTTTAAGAACCGCTGATGTAGAGGGAATGCCAAACGCTAAATCTGTCTATTTTCAAACTCCTCACGATCAAATGTGTAAAAGTTTGAAGAGTGGTGTGCCGGCACAGGTATCATCCTCGTCACTAAACAGAGGTTTAAAAAAGTAAGAGATTAGTTGGCTATATACTTGATCTTGCTTCAAAGTGAGGATCTTAATAACAATCAACCAAAGAGACGGCGTAAATAAAAATAGTTTTCTATGAAAACGTCAATGAAGATTATGAATATATATTGTAAGTACTCGTAAATTTAAGTATTTTTCTATTTGAAACTCAATATACTGAAATAAATTTCAATGTTTTACAAACAAAATGTTTATATTAATGTATTTGCAGAATATTTATCAAATATTTAAGAAAAGGTATTTTACTTTAAATCAAAATTAAGTTAAATTATTTAATAAAAAAATTAATTAATAAAAATCAACGCACGCATCTTGCATTTTCCCCAATATCTACAAAAAAAGTTTATAAGGAAATTGCATCCGTCAGAAAGATTTTATAAATTGTTTGAGGGAATTTCTGATTATGACATTGCCAAAAATATCGTTTTCCAGTTTAGTTACATTTTTCTCCATTAAATATATATAAAAACCGTTTGGTATTGCAATAAATTATATTTTGCTTGAACAAAATCTGTTGCTATTTTGGGGTAACTATTACGATACTTGAAAAAAAAATATTGGGTGTACAACTATATTCGAGGTTTAAGTTCGGCGTTCGAGTTTTTAGTTTTGTTGTACTACTGTCTGCTTCAATATATTTCTGTAGTGATGTAATCTTCAGTAAAATTACTTATGAATGCTTGTGCCTGTTTTTTAAATTCGTATATTGGCTTTTATTCTTGTCTTCGGAAAGTTAAATCAGTCTCGGCTTTCCTTTTTTACACAGATATGAAAAATTTAGCAAATTGTTATCCTCAAGAATTCAATTTCCACATTATTAATTTGATAAAATTTTTTGGTATAATTCTAGGTTTATATCAGTATATAATAGAAGCCAATTGTGTGGCTTTTAACTGAATTTGTTAGAAAATAAGCATCTATGTATTGACATTAATTCAATATAATTCATATCTGAATCACAATATATATTTTTTAAATAGAAAGTTTAAAATATAATTACTGTAAGAATTATATTACGTGGCGAGAGAATCTGATTTACCGATAACACAAAAGCTTCAATATTTATATATTTTGAGGTGAGCGTTTTTAGCAATGTATTCCTTATAGTTTATTTCTTCATATATCTTGTGATGGTGGTACGCTAATGGTCGTGATCGCGAGGTCGTGGCCGTCGTTGTCAAGCATGCGGTTCGAGTCCTGGTACCACTGAATACTTGCCGTGTATATTAGTTTAAGCACGCTGAATCTGCCGTGCCTCTCACGTTAACAAGTAGCCGCAGTAGCCTAGTGATCAAGGCAACAGACTCGTGGCCAGTGTGTCATGAGTTCGAGCCTGGTTCCGCTGAAGACCCAACGTGCGGAGTGCGTTAAATATGTCGAGGCTCAAACGTCCTCCCGATAGTGTGTTGTGGAAGTTAGGGGAGGAAGGTGCCAGCTCAGGTGTTGTCCTCATCAATTGACCATGGTTCAAAATTGTGAGATCTATCCTCAAAAGTCCTCGTGTAGGTAAAGTTAATATTCACTCACTTACGTTAACGTGCTGTGAAAAGGGAGGAGAGTGAGGTCCAGTTTAAGTGCCGCCTTCTCACTTGACCATGGTTCAAAATTATGAGGCCCATTGATCATACTCCTCGCGTTCCTTTAAAGTGCGGTTCTTTAATCTTGTATCTACTAGAAAGTTTTATCCAATAATGGTATTTCGTTTTTCAACAGGCACGCGTATATGGGTTCATTCGAGAAATATATGACTCTTTTTTCAGTTGAATTTTTCTAAATTAACTGGGTCGCGGTAGTCATGGCCGCGATAACCGAGTGATCAAGGTGCCGGATCGTGGCTAGCCTTGTCACTAGTTCGAGCCCAATACCACTAAGGACTCGCCGTGTAGGGAAGCGATGCATGCTAAATCTGTCGAGAGCTTAAACGTCCTCCCGTTGGTGTGGTGTGGTAGTTAGGAGACGGGGTGCCAGCTCAAGTGTCGTCCACGTCACTTGACCATGGTTCAAAATTACGTGGTCCGTCGCCAAAACCCCTCGTGTAGCTAAACAGTGTGACGTTAATATTCACTCACTCGCCACGGTAGTCTTGGTAACCCGTGGCCGGCGTTATCGATTCATGGGTATGAGAACTGGTGCCTCTGAAGACCCGCCATGTAGAAAGAAAGGATGATGCTCGTTACTTAAGTCAAGGCTGGATGTCCTCACGTTGGTACGGTGAAAAGTTTGGAGAGTAGTGTGCCAGCTCAGTCGTTCTCTTTACTCTACTGTTCAAAAAATTACGAGATCTGTCGCCAAAATCCTCCATGTTGTTTTGTAGTGCGTAATTAATAAATAATCAAACAGTTCTCTCAATAAATTACGAACTTCAATTTTTCACTAAAAAAAGCCCAATGCTATAGCGTCTAGTGTATCGAAAAGTCCAATGCTTACATGATGTGGAGGTTTCAAAATAAAGTGCCAGCTCAGTTGTCCTCATTACTTGACCGGGTTTTAAAATCCCGAATTCCTTCACCAATAAATCTTCGCGTTGTTTTCTAGTATAAATTTAATAAATAATCAATCAGTCAAACAAGCAGTACTTGAATATTTTACTTTCAAAAAAGGAAAAAAGTGGATGAAAATAGTATTTATAAATTTCTGTTACATTAGAAGGATGCTATAGTTAACCATTTTAATTATATTGTACAATAAACATAATTAAATACACGAAAAATAATTTTTGGTATATCTTATATGAACTGTTTGCTTAAAGCTGCCAATTGACCGTATCCCCCGTACAAACAAAAGATATGTAAAGAATCGACTATTTCACATGAATTAATTGAAATAAAAACATATTTTATACGCAAAAATACAAATCTTCAAGAATTCTAAATTAGAACCGTTAAGAACCTTCTTTCGGTAAAAATTTCTTATAGTCCGTTTTTCATCAAAAGTAAAGTATAAAAGTCCTGGTGAAAGAAAAGTAAACGGTAGAAAGCTTTACAAAAGAATATCTTAATGACTAATTTTGATTTTTTTGACAATAAATAAAAGAATTAGAGAAAGAAAAAAAAGTGGAATTCTGACTTTTAATGGTTTTTCTCATAAATTATAGTAGGTGGAATCAATTTATATTAACACTTTTATAAATATAATCGCATAAAAATATGTTTGAAATTGCATTTAACTGAACTTTGAAACGCGTTTTTATTATTTTTGGAATTTAAATTGTATGAATAGATTTAAATAGATTGTAAAAAGGTTTTTTTAGTTCCTTACTCTTTTATGTTAAGAGTTCTCAATCATTTTCCAATTTAAATTTTGAATTTTTTTTCTTCAAATATAATTTTTTTAAATATAATCAGTTTTAAGAATGCGTTTCAAAAACTTTTGTAAAAAAATAAACAGTTTTCTAAGCATTTTAAAAGACATGAAATTAATAAAAAAAAAATTAAAAATAAAAAAAATAAACGTAAAGAAAATTTAATAAAATGTTTCACTTTTTTTACACTTGATCAATTTCATTGTTTTATCTCTCATGAATAATTAAACCTACTTTAGAGTACGATGTGCACTTTTTTGAGCCGCGTTTAACATTGTTTTATTTAGTTTTTACGCAGTTTTGATTATGATTTCAGCTTTTTTTCTTTAAAAAATTGCTAGTTATTCGTATCAAACTAATTCTTCGTCATATCAATTTTTTTTATATCTTTCCATATAATTAGCATAATTCATTTACAATTATGTTGCTGTTGTGTACAGCCATTTTTAAAGGTTTTGTACTTGTCTGTGTCATTTGAATTAAAATATCTTTTCATAAACATAATTTCAATAATATATATTGAAGTTCAAATCACGCATGAACTTTTATGAAAGTATCATCTATTTTTGCGTGATTGCGTAAACATTTAAGTCACACTATTCAGATACTCGAGGGCTTTTGGTGACGGACCTCGTAATTTTGAATCATGGTCAAGTGACGAAGACGACACCCTTCTCTTCTAACTTCCACACCACACTAAACGTGAGGATAATTGAGCTCTCGACAGATTCAACGTGCTTCGCTTCCCTACATGGCAGGTCTTTAGCGGTACTAGGTTCGAACTCATGACATGCCAGCCACGAGTCCCTTACCTTGACCACTAGGCTACCGCTGTCATATCATCTATTTTTATCGAGGTAGTTTATAGGGGTTCTAAGACTAACGTTGATAACGAGATAACAAAATTGATAAAACATGCGTGTGAAGGATTAAAAGCGGAAAAAAATAATTTCATAGGATTCAAAAGCATTTATTCAGTGGATATTAATACCAATAAAGGGACCAGCTGTAATTTAATAGTGTAATTTCTAATTTTCCGACGACTAGGACTTAACAAAAGGGGTTTGTACAACACCACTTTTATTTGAATCTAAATCCTTCTCTGGGTGTGGTGTGAATTTATATAATCATTAATTTTTGTTAACGTCTCGCAAGACGTATTGGATATAGACCTCGTAATTTTGAGCCATAAGTAAAAGAGGGGACATTTGATTTGAATCCTTACTTTTGGATCTTCAACTTCTTACCAATGTGTGGCGCAAGGTTCTCCAATTGGCGTGATGGGGTAATTTGGAGGGATTGCCTTCCCTTCCAAAATTACATGCTCTAAAATTACAAGGTCCTTCGCCAATAGCCCTTGTATTTTATTAGAGTCCGACGATAACAATCAATCTCTTAATTATTCCAGTCAGTGTGATTCCGATAGATTTATCGTGCATTAGTTCTCCTACACAGGGTGCCCCAATACTATACAATCCCCAATATGGGACAAAATTTAAGGGGAGGTAGGGGGACTCCCCTCTACACAAGAATTCAAATATGCATAACAACCTTCGGTCGTAAGCATCTTCGTTTGGTGCTAGGTGGTGTCATTTCCAACAGCATTTAAGGAAATACACATGAATTACCGCAGTCATATTTGAGCTATCCAGCTACCGCAGAGGAGTACGGAACGTTTTGAAAACATAGAGTTGGAAAATATGCGGGAGATTTTCGAATTGTGGCAATAAGAAATGCAGGAGCAACGGAAAGACTGTGCCACAGAAGGTACCCACAGAGAGTGGTTCCATCGAACCGCCAGATGTTTACTAATTTGCATCAAAATTGGTGACGGTAGTCTTGGAAGATGGTATGAGTGTAATGGTTTGTACCCGGATTCCTTCGAATGGTATCCAACACATTTTGTTCTGTACTGGAAACTCGAGGCACTCGTGGCCCACCCTTACTATGACTATTACCTTGTAATGATCCATATTCACTTAACATCCTGTGGTCTGATGCATCTCTCGGTGGATTCTTTTCGCAATGCAATATTTTTGCTTTTCAAGCATTTTCTTCTGCCAATCTTTAATCATGTGCATATTCGCCAGCTCGGTGTTCGTAAAACGTTCCATACTCCTCTGTCAGTGATAGCAGCTCAAATGACTGCTGTAATGCAGGTCTGTTTCTTCCAATTTTCTTGTGAATAACGCCACCTAGCACCGAACGAAGGTTGCTAGGCTTCCGACCATGGGTTGCTATGCAACTCTGAATCCTTCTGATGTCCCCTATCTCCCCTTAAAGTTTGTCTTAATAATCCTGGCTGTTTCGATAAGACTTTACTCATTGTCCTTACGTCACTTGATCAATCACAAGTTTTATTCCAACAAAATTTAACTAAGAAGTAATAAGAATAAATTTCTGTAGTTCTCTCGCATACCAATTGTTTCGTATGATAGCAGTTAATAATTAAATAATAGTTGTCTTTAAGATAATAACAACAATATTGAGTTTGAGACTTGATCTTCATTGGTCACACTTAATCTTCACGCTTTTGAATAAAATACATTTAAAAGCATGAAGATTAAGTTTGTAGAGAGTTGACACAGTTAGCAAGTAGGGAGTAGAGGTTAAGAAAGTAGAGAGAGTAGCCACAGATAGAAATTACTTCTTATACTCTGTAATTGGGACTACTCTTTACTTGCGAAACAGCCCAATCATGTTGGGTGACATTTTTGCTCAAAAAGAAAAAGGGAGATTTACAAAGCAAAAATTTACTTATTACATTTTTAAATGTTTGCACATGAGTAAGTTAATAACCTTTTAAAAATTTAAGTGGGAGTTTGGCATTTTTTTACTGGCAGAAATTTTATAATAAATTTAAGAATAAATTCAAAGTAACTGTATCCTACATATTGAACTTTTATGGTCACGAACTCATGATCAGTGACGTTTCTATCCAATCATGGGTTCGAGTTGCAGTGTTATTGAGATTCATCACATATACAGAAGATGATATTAGTTAAATCTCTGTTGAGAGAGGCTGAAAATCCGGTTGCTTTGTCGAATCGGCCGCTTCTCGCGCCAAGTGTTTTCTTGTCAAATCGATAAATGCGCTAAATCTGGTAACCCTTCTGAATTTGTGCTCCAGTGAAGGAGAAGTCGTTTTTGACAAAAACGCGCTAAATACGCGATCTTTCTAAATTTGGCGGAGAAGTGGCCGATTCGACAATTTCACCGAAAATCCTATCATTGGTATGGAGTGAAAATTTTGAGAGTTGAGTGCCAGGACAGATGTTACTCATCACTCTCTGGACTAAGATTCAAATAATGAGGTCCATTACCAATAGTCTTCGAGTAGCTTCTAAGTGCGATGGTAACATAAAATATCATTCAAGGATTTTGATTTTTTTACCGTGTATCTGAATATAACTGCGAAATATTTAAGGAAACTATTACGATATGAACCATCCTTTGAAATTCGGGTTTGAAAGTTTTCTTCTCTGAGTATCATCTCAGTTCCTCATTAACTCATAATTAGTTTGTTTAGTTAATTTTCAATAAATAGATGTTAATCCCATGCCAGCAATTTATCGCCAAAAGTTAGTTGAATTCCAGAAATTAATTGCCAAAGATTTCATGATTTATGGCAACCTATTTTATTTTAATCTATGAGAGCCTTTGGCTATATTTTATGATCTATAATTCGCCAAACATAGGTTAAAGTTTGCCAAAATCGCCAATGGATGTGATTTTATACGTAGGTATCTTTTTTTTTTCTTTCAAGAAATGATGTACGATTAATCCTGGAAAAATAATTAATATGTAATAGTTGAGGCTATTTCATTTATGCTTGGGTTTTTCTGAAGGAATAGTAGTTGATGACGAACTTTTTCTATGACCAGAGATATTAGTTCTTTCTCTCTTTTCTTTAAACTGGTGGTGGATTGCAAGGTGGAGAATTGCAAGGAATGAACATCAAATATTATTCAAAATAATGCAAAATAAGATAAATTAATGTCACGAAATAAGAATGATGTTTAACATAAAGCTACACGGGTTTTTTTACACTATCATTCATCCATTACATTGTTTTTCTTCCAAAATATTCCCATCCTTTAATGTTTTTCCTTTCTGGAATCTGATTGCCGTTTCTTGTACGAGTGCCAAGTTCTCGAGATGGATTGGAATAATGGTGTTTAATAACGGAGGCTGTTATAATGTTTCAGGGTAGAAGTCGATCTGTGTAAGACAAAATATGTTCTAAGGTTTTTTTTATTCCTTTTTTTCGTATTCGTTTCTTCTATTGCTTCTGTTCTTTTGTGACTTTAATACAAATGTGTGTTTTTTATAGGATCTTCTCAAGTATTTTTTAATCCAGATTTATTTCATTTTTTTCTGCATAAATGCTGTATGAAAATATGTTAGTAATAAGAAATGTTTTGATGTACTGCTTCGACTAATGGTAACGAATACCAAACATTTTTTTTAAAAGGAATATTCTTTTGCTTTAATATTCTATCCACGCTTTACTATCAAATATAAAATAACATGTATTTTACCACAGTTTTGCTTGTTATGCAATAATTATCTTTTCCATCAGTTCTAATATGCATTATTATTTTTACATGTTGAAATGAAATATTAATCTTAGATCTATCATTATAATCCAAAGACCGAACAGATGAGTTAAAACTGGAAACACATCTATCTTTAAGAATCTTATGATGAAGAAACATGGCATCGTTTTGAGGATTTTGTCGCGGAGTCATCTAATCAGATTACCTGGATGAAAGAGAAACCATTGCTAACTTTTGAGCATTCCTGACTAGATAGCGTAATGCTGTGATCAAGATACGATATAAGTAGTATCAGGGACATTTTAAGGCATAAGCTAACTAGGTACAAGCCTTGGTAAGAGGCCTCATCTTGATCTCGAATCGAACTCAGTAAGATCGTGCTCCGAATAATTTTAACCTTCACATGGTACACCTGAAAATATTCTCTAAAAACACTGTGAATTACAACCTAAATGCCCAGTGGCAATAATGACAAGATTGCATTATTATGCCATGTCCGTTGTCCATGTCTAGGCCAAGGCCTACCATCATATATCATCATTTAACTGAAAGATGGCAGTTGGTCTGTGCTTAAGTTCGTGTGCATGTGAATCCCGCACATATTTGTACGAGTATTTGATGCTATACGTACACAGACGGGGGGGGGGAATTTCAACACCAAGAAAAAAATATGATAGAGTAATGAAATTTGGAAAATACAATTGTACAGTTAACATGTTTAATCGATAAAATTTTCAAGATTACAGAGGTTAATTTAAGATCAAGAAAATGCTGGAGAGTTCCAGTGCCGGTTTATCCGTTGGACACTTTAGGTGGGCCCGCAGGGGCCCGGATAAGTTGGACTTAACCACATTTTCTAGTTATAAATTTCGATCCTCCAGTGCCAAGAGGGTCTATATATCTTCTGCGCCCAGGGCCTGAAATGATCTTAAATCGGCACTGGAGAGTTCAATGCTTGTTGTACTTGTTGTGTCAATACTGGGACTGCCAGGGCTGACTGTGGATGATGCTGGAGTTGAAATCCAATGATATCCCATACGTGCTCAATTGGAAACAGATCTGATGATCTCGCAGATCAAGGTAACTTGTCAACATTATGTAGAACACGTTACTTTACAACAGCGTTGTAAAGGCAAACGTTATCCTGTTGGAAAACTCCCCTTGAATGCTGTTCATAAAAAATAGTATTATTAAATTGAATTACGAGACTGGGGTACACATTTGCAGCCAGTGAACTTGGGATAACCACGAGATATTCTTGCTAACATAGGGAATTGTTTCCCAGATCATGATTTCAGGTGCAAATCCAGTGTGTCTAGGCCACAAACAGTTTGGTTGCAGCCGTTACCCTGATCCCTCCTTTTGACCAACACCCGCCCCTCACTGCCACCAAGGCAGAATCTACTTTCATCAGAAAACACAACAGATCTCCACTCCGTCCTCTAATGAGTTCTAGGTTGACACCACTGGCGTCACACAAATGGCAATGGCTTGGAGTCAGTGGAATAAACGCTATAGAGCACCTGTGTGGCTCTGACCTGTCTTTGAAGTAACCGATTTCTAATAGTTCGTTGTGTCACAATGGTACCAACAGCTGCTCGAATTTCTGAAGCAGATGCAGTGCAATGCGCCACAGCCATACGCGGAATGCGGTTGTGTGCCCACTCAGTAGTACTACGTGGTCACCCGGAATCCGAACTTTTTGAGGCAGTATCATCCCTTGACCACTGTTCTCAACAATTATGCACAGTGGATACATTCCGCCAATGTATTTCTGTAATATCACGGAAAGAAAATTCACCTTCTCGTAGCCCTATTACACGACCTCGTTCAAACTCGGTGACCTGTCGATAATGGCTTCTTTGTCTTTTTAAAGTCATTCTTGGCTAACAGCTACTCAATACGTCAAATTTCACAGACAAATAACGCTTACGAGCTTTACTCTATCGCTCTGGAACGCAACTGTAATTTGTGCAAGTTCCGAGTGGTGCTACAAGCGCCACACTTAAGCAGGAAGCGTGAATTTTAAATCGACATCATCTCTCAAATGGATAGAAATGCCAACCAAATTATCTAACACAAGTCTTTCTTGGTGTTGTGATTTTTTTCTCTGTCAGTGTTTTTCTTTTTATTTAAAAGGGTCATGAGTAAGGCCTACTTTTGCGTAGGGGCCCAAGGACTCAAGAAATCTTAAGACGTCACTGAGTATGATCACTAAAGGCATCCATATACTATTCAACAATTCACCTTTTCACTCACCTCAAATTGCGGCTTAGGAATTAAAGTGATATGGCTAAGAAATTTTTCTATATCCACGCTATTCTTTCGATCTTGCTCCCAAGCGACTTTCTTCTTATTCCCGGATCTCAAGAAGATTTGCGGGATTGGAGATTTGACAACAAGAAAGGCGTCATTGATGAGGTGGAGCAAAATGGCTTATGACTCTATCTGACAAAGGGACGTTGGCGATAAAGTAAAACTCTGGATCGAAACTATCAAAAATCTTAAGAATATCAAATAAAAGAAAAGTTTCTTTCACAGTTATTTTTAGTAATAATCAAAACTTTGTTATCTCGATATATAAGGTATTTTTACAATTTTAAAGGCACAGAATGAGATGTAAGAGTATAAGTGTTATAACTGAGCAAACACATAGAAATATTAAAACACTTTTCTATCTAATTTAAACCATGCTCTATAGTACTACTTAACAGCGAAGATAGTTTAAATTATTCGTGGATAAAAATAAGCATTTCTTCATACTTTTTTCGATACAATATAATGCACAATTCATAAATGCTATGCATTATGTTATATATTGATAAAACATACAACTATAATATATTGATAGGCATATTATTACATATATATTCGTATTTCAATGTGTTATATATTGATATTTATTGAAAAAAGAAGTATAGAATTTTAGAAAATGGTTCTAAAAATATACATCTAATCCAGGGTGGCCATCCCACTGCACAATGTGGCGCGCGAAAACTTATTGAAAATTTAAAATTAATTGAAATGTGGTTTTGTGTCTCACACAGACAAAAAATCTCAACATTTATTTCATATACACTTAACTGATTTAGAGAAAGTATCATGTAGAGAATACTTTTTTTCATTTTTGTATGCTTTGTCTTTCCAAAGGCAGTACAAGTGAGATTTTGGATTGTAAGGAAGCATGCTTTAAAATATCTGGAAGAAAACAATAAACTGCCAAATGGGAGATTTAGCTTTTCTTACCAATATTGTTGGACATTTAAATAATTTAAATTTAAGATTGCTGGAAAAAGATTGTATTTTTTTTACCCTAATTGGTTATATATCTTTTAAAAACAATCTTTTGCTATTTTGTCCGGATTTTGGAAAAAATTAATCGCACATTTCCCATTAATGCAAGAACTATCTGCTAAAGTTAATAATACTCCTATATATGTTAATAATACTCCTATATATGTTAATAATACTCCTATATATGATAGATTAAAAAATTTAATATTCATTTTTCAACATGAATTCAGTGTTAGTTTTGATGATATTCAAGATGATAAAATATTGATCTTTTCACAAATTCTTCATAAATTTTTGTGCAAGATGTTAAATTTACCAGATGTTACCCATTTGAAATCCAGTTCGAAATTATTGATCTCGAGTGCCATGCTACAATGAAAATATAAGATATTTGTTTCTACTGCAAGTGATTCAAATTACATTGAACTTTTTGGAAAATTGTACCAACAAACAATTTTCCGAACTTACATTTGACTTTCAGATATTGTTATAAGTTTGGATCAACTTATGTTAGTGAACTATGTTTTCTATTATGTACATAATACCAGACCCCGATTTAACGTAGCCTTACATAACGATTTTCGCGATTTAACGTTTTCTCTCACCTCGATTAAAACGAAGGCAAAAACCCCTATTTAACAAATAATAAACCCCAAATCAATGAATTATTTCAGCAGTTGACATTTTTTTATTAGTTTGTGTTAGAAAAAATTAGATTTTTTCCCCCAAATGACATCATTTTTGTCCCGAACAGAAGAAAAGATTTTTCTAGTTAGAGGCAAATTTTGATGGCCAAAGGGTACAAAGAGCCATTAGACTTAACAGGGGCAGATGAGTCATGAGTGTAACCTATCACGTGAGTTTTCAATTGAAGAGGAAACTCCTTTATTATTATCCCCAACGCAGGAGAATATTTTAAGATTTTAACGATAATGTGTTACATTTGATGACGGATTGCCTATCAGTGCAACTGAAGCTAATAAATAGGAAGAAATTCTGATGCAGGAATTGATAATGAAACTCTAATCAAAACTATTCCATTTTCGAATGCTTACCATTGTTTGAAAACTTTGAAAACATACCTAATGCAGAATAATGTAAATGACATACCCTGTTACATAAGGTACTGAAAAAAGAACTCTTTCGAGTCAGGAATCAAAAGGATTTTGAAACATCTGCCAGTCCTTATTTTAACATTTCCAATTAACTAGTGCCCAATAATTCACTAATAGTATTTTTAGCTGTTGGATAAAAAATGAGTAATTTCTAATAATAAATATTTTTTGAGTAGCTGCTTATTGTAGAATTTCCAAAAGGTAAATGCAAAAAATTTGTATTATGTTTGGTCACGATATAACGAAAAACCTCGATTAAACGAAAAAAATGTTCGGTGTCGAAGAATTTGTTAAATCAGTGTCAGACTGTATATAAATTCAAAATATCGCTGAAAATTGATTTATATGCATCTAACTTTACTAAAAAACCAATGAAGATCCAATAAAAACCCACTTTTTTTAGCATCTTCAAGAGACAAACCTAATGCTGATGAAATGGTAAAAAAAACTGCAGATTGAAAAGCCACATTAAGCAAATTCTGACTGTTTAATGATTATTTAGAATTTAATGTTTAAAATTACTCAGTTTTATTTTTTATACCTAACTAAACTGGTTGAACACGTAAAAAGTATATTAACAATAAAATCTACCTCTGTACTTTTGTCTTATTTATTGTATTGTAGAAAGTCATTCAAACTTTATGGAAATAATTTTGCAATTTATTTTCTTGTTTGCATTTTGAGATAAAACTTTGGCAACTTTAGAATAATAGTATGCTGAGGTTTTATTTTGATCGGAGTGTAAAATAAAAGATTGATTTTGAAAATGACTCTTAAAATTGATAGATGGTTCAAAGGTTACGTAAGGTCCCTTTCCAAAGAGAAATATTCGTATCCACAAATTAGAAAGCGGTGTAAAAATTTTGAACACAACATTTCAAAAGAGGTACTTATATAATACATTGAATTTGAAAGGAAAAACAACTTCTCTCTCTATATAGCTGAAAGTAAAAATGAAAAAATAACCTCTAAACTTCATCTTAATACTGCTAGAAGGCGGGCAACTATCAAGAAAGTGTAGTCTCTGATCTTAAAAGAAAATCTGCCGACTCACAAAGATTTATTTCATCGAAACTAGAAATGTCTTACGGTATTGTAAGTAAATTAGTTCGTAAAGATTTAAAGTTAAAAAGCATGTTTGAACCTAAAGTTCATCTGCTTTTGCCAAAACATATTGCTGAAAGAAAAACCTTTTTTAAAAAAAAATTATATGAAATACACCCAGCAGCTGAAAAATGGAAATTTGTAATAGCACTCTCAATGAGGAATTGGTATATTTAAGGGACTGAAATAAAAGAACATCCATGTTCTATTGCTCACCTATCGGAATGACTGTACGTAATGGCTTCGTCATTGTACAAAAAAGTTCGCAAAGAAATTCATGACAGTTGTCAGATTTTGTTACAACGGCAAATTAAAAATCAAAAAAAGTCTCAAGTAAAGGCAAAATCAATTCACTCTACTATCAGCAGAATATCTTAGAACTCATTTTTGAACAAGAAAGTCCAGTCGCATTTGGAAAGGACATTAATGAAGTTGAGCTTCATGTGGACAAAGTCTTTAGTCACAGGTCTAAATCAACTGCCGATTATTTAGGAAAGAGAGAAACAGGATTAAAGTATATCCCATTTGATGAAGTACCTGAAAAATCACCTGATGCTTAGTATTGAATGGACTTCAGAAACAGTTCAAGAGGAATGGTATAAAATTGACATGGCAGTACTAAGCAAAACGTTTATTTATATGTTAATTCAAAGCTATAGCTAATGTCAAGAATCATGGCTATCAAATATAAGTAAATCGCTACAATAAAAAAATACGAAATTAACTATCAAAATCGTTTCCATAATGTTCGAACGAGCTTCTGTATTTTTAAATATCCTCTACTTAGGTGTGCATAAAAAATGCACTATTTGCGTAAAAATTCCATAATATAAGCTTATAAGTAACATTTTTTTTTTAACCTTTTCATTTTTTTTGTTGGAAGAGTTAGAAGTGGCAAGTATAATTTTTTTTTATCAGAAACTGGAACTTTTCTCCAAAATGTTGGCTACCCCTGATCTAATCTCACAAGCTTACCGAAAATACACATAAAAAAAATTATTTCACTGTTGTTCTTTCAGTAAATGTGGCGATAAGAAATATATATACATAAAATTATATATATATATATATATATATATATATATAGAAAAAAGGAATGCTTTCGTATTTTGAAGCAGCGTTCAGACACCTATCAACTGTACCTAACTTCAACTAGATATGTTTCTATTACACACAAAATAAATTTGGATTACGTCGGTTTTCATCGTTTTCAGAGGAAAATATAACATTTATTTGTCCATTTTTACTATTTTTATAATAACTTAATTGAATGGATAGCTTGGCCTTCGATAGCCTAGTGGTCAAGGTAATGAGCTCGTAGTCAGCTTATTGTGAGATTTAGCATATACCACTGAAGACTCACCACGTTGAGAGGTCCGATGCTCGATAAATATATCAAAGCTCAAACGTCCCCCCATTGGTGTTGTGTGGAAGTTATGAGGGGAGTGCCAGAGTTCTCAAATGTCGTCCTTGAAAATGACGAGATCCTTCGACAAAAGCTCTCGAGTTGCTGTATAGTGCGATATTAATATTTACTCACTCACTCGAATGGATACATCATATGTAAAATATACATTTAAAAAAGCGTAGATACTATAAAATAATAAAAAAAAATGTGATATATACACTGAATATACAGCAATACTGGATTTGTAGATAACAGAGGGAAAAAAGCCTTTTCGAGTAAAACTCCATTAATATTGAAGATGGAAATATTTAATATTTTTACTCAGAAATGTTAAGAATTTATCGATATTATTTTTCGAGAATTTTGAAAAGAGGAATCAAGATAAATTAAAAAGCTCCTTTAATCTATTAAACATGAAAGATATTAAAGTTTTTATAAATGATCTGGTTACGTTTGTATTTCTTCGTCTTAACATAGATTCGACGATACAAGATTTTCATAAAGATAAGTTCAGTAAATAACATAACTGTTTTATTTAATTTAAATTCATAAAATTTAAAACACTTGTGATTTTTCCTCGATTTTTTTATGTATCTTTTCGTGTGAAGATTTTACCATTCATTAAATGCTGCATTCATACGGTTTTACAGTATGCTATTTTTAAGTACTGAAGCACATATATATTTTTATTTATAATTACGGGCTTTTCGATGCTTAATTGCTTTATATTTTTTTGAAAACATTTCGCGCCTGCAATAAAAAGGGAAAACCAATAAAAAACGTTAATAGTATGTCTCATTTTTTTCAAGATAGAAATTAATTTGAAATATATATTTGTGTACTTGAATAATTCTATTAAATAAAATACATATTCCTACCTGTTTGCCATAAAATATGTTTCAAAATAAAATAATATTAGCTTTCAATTTTGTAAAAAAAAATGTGTTATGAAGCTGGTCAATAATATGACGAAATTAAATATAAATAATCAATGAATTAAATGAAAATAGCAATTAAATATAATTGAAATAAGGGACAAATTTAAATAGAAATATCAAATATCTGTGCACTTTTTAAAGAAATTAAAAAATAATAATAATGAAAATTTGAAACTAAATGAAATATTTCGAAACATTTGAAAAAAATTTGACCTTTTTGTATATTTTACCAAGTTTATTTATTTTATACTAATTAGTTAATTATTGATATATTTGTGGTATTATATTTGTTACTTTATAATGTGTTTATATATTTTGTTACGAAATTTATATTATTTTTGGGGAAATATACTCATGCACACAGTGGCGTACACAGACTTCTTTCAGGGGAGGAGTTTTATTCTTTAAGAAAACGTTGACGAAGACACCGAGACGTAATCTTTATGCAAAATATTAAAAATCTATATATTAGTCTACGGGAGGGGGTTGAACCTTCAAACCCCACCCTTGTTTATGCCAGTGTATACAAGTTACAATCGCGAAATTATGTTATTTCGTAGCAAATACAAAGATAATGGGTGTAGTGTGGCAGAGTTTGAAGCGATATGATAGGAAATCGCATGCAATTTAAGAGTTGGGAGCAAAGATTTATCGATTCCACAGTGACCAATTCCTCTTAAACAATTATTGTAAAAGTTCCTGTTTCTCTGCAAACAATTCCAATATAATTCTCTGAAACAAATCGTCAATCTCAACGCTTTTTACCAGTACTGTCTTTAATAAAAATCTGTAGATTCGTCTGTAGTGATGCCAAGTCAAACCGACATGGAACGCCACAAGGTGGCAATTTGCGGTATTTAGTAATGAATACCGCATTATTTTGAGGATAAATGACCACCGTGTACGCTCTGATGAACATTACAGGCTCTCTCTAGCAGTCAAATGATACAATTCCTCCATTGTAGTCTATAATAGTCTGATGGGTAGAGGCAACGGCTTACACAAGAAGGGGGTTGGGGGTTCCAACACCCCATAGACCAACAAATTTTTAATTTGTACCGTACAGATTACCCCCGTTACTTTCGTCCCCTCTGACTTTTGTTTGTCTGTTTTTTAGAATGTAAACCTCCTCACACCCCATAAGAGAGATCTGTGGCTAGACCACCCACAGGCTATGTCTCTACAATAGAGGCTTAGCTTATAAAAGCAATTCCAGTTTGATAGTGAGATATTAAGAACCCAGCTGTATGTGGATGAGATTCTACGCCTCCATGCGTTTCCATTCTTGGTCGGTAATCCAGGTGCAGTTTGCAAGCAGCTTGGGTTGCTCAAGATTTTCCATCATCAAGTTTAGATTCTTCTATGGCCCGAGCGTTCTCCATTCATTGAGCACGGCGTTTCTCAAACTGTGGGGCATCTCCCCCTCCCCCATACAGGAGCGTGATAACGCAATGAGGGGGCGAGAGCATATTGAAAAGTCGAAAACAAAAGATTATTCTTAAGAAAATAATAAATTTGCTGAAAGTAAAACAACGAAATGTATTCTGGCATAATAAAAAATAAAATACAAATTTACACTGACCTAATAGACTTATAAATGTACCGCACAATGTATTTTATAATTGATTAAGCAAAACTGTTAATAATGTTTAATAATAAGTGTCCCAATGGGCATGCCATATATAAAATTACATGGAAAAATTAATGTCTTGATAATTTGAACGGTTTATAATTAATTCCATAACTGCCAATTAGAAGTTACGCAATTCGCTGCCCAAGGCCACCATTTTCCATGTAGAGACGCGTATGAGATGTATTGGTGGGGGGGGTGGAGGAAAAGGAATAAATAAGCATATCTTCTTAAATAGTAAACCCTTCGCAAACACTGTCAAGGTTAAGTTATTGTATTCCAAAGCCTTTGGAATAATTTTATGAATAGCAGTGCACAGAAAAGATCGCACTTCGGAAAAACGTATATATACGTCCGGGGCAATTAACGATTTGACTGAGGGAGACGTTTGTATACGCAGGTGGCATTTAAGAGGTTAAAGCCGTATTTTAGTTTTAGAGTCAAAGTATAGTACTATTGAATTCTATACATTGTTATTGTATAGAGGGGGATAATGAAAATTATGATTTTGAATATTGGGTCGCAAATATTGAAAGTGAGAAGCACTGATTTAACATATATGGAACCATCTTAAGCACCGAATGCTTGATATGGAGAGGTTTTTATCAAGAATTTAGAAGCTGACTGCTTCAATATAGCATTAGTCACCTATTGAATTCAGTATCGGTCTATATTATGGCATATATTGTTGCATAAGGTCTTCCAACGCTATATGGGAGATGGAAACCCTGTATTTGCCTGTCTTGTTTTTTTCATCAAATACAATTTTTTTTACCGTTATCTATGTTAAATTTCGTTTCTACCCGATGCTACCTTTTTGGCTATCAAATTTTATTATTTGTGAGTGTTAGAAAATAGAAACTAGTTTGATATCACGGGGCACACGCCAAGTTGTTGTTTATGCTCGTCAAAATGGGCGATAACATTACAATATGGTTACCTTGATATTTTTAGTCTTTGGATTATTGCAAATTTTCAGTACTTTTTAATTGATATTCATTATTAATTTTAATATATATTATGTAATTATTTTATTCATAATATATAAAAATACAATTATTATTATACATAATAATCATATAATATTCGTTATTTATAGTTGTTTTTTAGTATATTTATTCATAATTATTATGACATATGTTATTTATTTATAATATTACGTTATATATGAGTATTCTTAGGTATGATTTTTATATTAAAATACGATGATTATTTTTTTATAATTACCCCATTAAATAATATTATTATATATAATAATTATATTATTAAATCAAACTATTTGAATATTATGTATAATTAATATTGAATTAAATTATAAGAGAGATTATATTATATATATATATACTGCATAATATTATTAGTGCATGTAACTTTTTTTTTATTAGATTATATTGTTATTCATTATTTATTGATTAATCTTGGTTATAATCAATCTCTTCCTACATACTACTTTTGAAATATATTTTGTTAAAAATCTATATATTAGTCTACGGGAGGGGGTTGAACCTTCAAACCCCACCCTTGTTTATGCCAGTGTATACAAGTTACAATCGCGAAATTATGTTATTTCGTAGCAAATACAAAGATAATGGGTGTAGTGTGGCAGAGTTTGTAGCGATATGATAGGAAATCGCTTGCAATTAAGAGTTGGGAGCAAAGATTTATGGATCCTACAGTGACCAATTCCTCTTAAGCAATTATTGTAAACGTTCCTGTTTCTCTGCAAACAATTCCAATATATCTCTCTGAAACAAATCGGCAATCTCAACGCTTTTTACCAGTACTACCTTTAATAAAAATCGGTAGATTCGTCTGTAGTGATGCCAAGTCAAACCGACATGGAACGTCACAAGGTGGAAATTTGCGGTATTTAGTAATGAATACAGCATTATTTTGAGGATAAATGACCACCGTGTACGCTCTGATGAACATTACAGGCCCTCTCTAGCAGTCAAATGATACAATTCCTCCATTGTAGCTATAATAGTCTGATGGGTAGAGGCAACGGCTTACACAAGAGGGGGGTTGGGGGTTCAAACACCCCATAGACCAACAAATTTTTAATTTGTACCATACAGATTACCCCGTTACTTTCGTCCCCTCTGACTTTTGTATGCCTGTTTTTTAGAATGTAAACCCCATCCCCCCCATAAGAGAGATCTGTGGCTAGACCACACACAGGCTATGTCTCTACAATAGAGGCTTAGCTTATGATAGCCATTCCAGTTTGATGGTGAGACAATAAGAACCCAGCTGTATGTGGATGAGATTCTACGCCTTTATGCGTTTCCATTCTTGGTCAGTAATCCAGGTGCAGTTTGCAAGTAGCTTGGGTTGCTCAAGATTTTCCATCATCAAGTTTAGATTCTTCCATGGCCTGAGCGTTCTCCATTCATTTAGCACAGCGTTTCTCAAACTGTTGGGCGTACCCCCATAAAGAGCGTGATACACTGAGGGGCTCAAGCATTGAAAGTCGAAAACATAAGATTATTCTTAAAAAAAATTATAAATTTGCTGAAAGTAAGACAATGAAATGTATTCTGCCAAAATAAAAAATGAAATACGAATTTATACTGACCTAATACACTTATAAATGTACCGCACAATGTATTTTATAATTGCTTAAGCAAAACTGTTAATAATGTTTAATAATAACAAGTGACCCAATGGGCATGTCATATATAAAATTAGATGGAAAAATTAATGTCTTGATAATTTGTACGGTTTATAATTTATTCCAAAACTGCCGATTAGAAGTTACGCAATTCGCTGCCCTAGGCTACCTTTTTACATGTAGAGACGCGTATGAGATGCATTGGTGTGGAGGGGAGGAGGTTGAGGAAAAGAAATAAATAAGCATATCTTCTGAAATAGTAAATCCTTCCCAAACACTGTCAAAGTTAAGTTATTGTATTCCAAAGCCTCTCTGGAATAATTTTATGAATAGTCGTGCACAGAAAAGATCGCACTTCGGAAAGGTGTTTATATACGCCTGGGGCAATTAATGCTTTGGCTGAGTGAGACGTTTATATACACCCGTTTATATACATTCGGGGATAATACTGTTAATGATCAAAAAGTGCAGCGTCGTTTTGAAAGATTTAGATCTGGTGATTTTTCCCTATAAAATGAGCCACTTAGAAGATCCATGACAAAAAATTCTTTTAAAGCATTGGTAAAACTTAATCCAACCGCATCTATTATAATGCCCCAGTACATCAGTGCTTCTCAAAGTTTCAATATTCGCGACCCAATATTCAATCATAATTTTCATCGCGCCCCCCTCGTACAATAACAATGCATTGAATTCACTAATACTGTACTTTGACGATAAGCTTCAATACGACTTTAACCTCTTAAGTGCCACTGATGTATATAAACTTTTCGCTCAGCCAAAGCGTTAATTTTCCCGGGCGTAGATATACGTCTTTCCGAGGTACGATATTTTCTGTGCACTGCTATCCATAAAATTATTCCGAAGGCTTTGGAACGCAATAAAAGGACCTTGACAGTGTTTGCGAAGGATTTACTTATTTCAGATTATTTGCTTCTTTATTCCTTACTCCCCCCTCCCCCAATACATCGCATACGCGTGCCTACGTGGAAAACGGTTGGCATTGGGAAGTGAATCACGTAAATATTAATCGGCTGTTAAGGGATTAATTATAAACAGTTCGAATTATCAAGATAAGTGTTAATTTTTGTATATAATTTTATATATGACAAGTGCAAGGGGTCAGTGGCAATTATTAAACTTGTTCTTAACTTTGTACAGTTAAATTAATTATAAAATACATTGTGTAGCCCTGATTTATTATAAGTGTAACATATCAATGTAACTGTGTATTTTATTTTTTATTATGTCAGAATGTATTTATTATTTTTTGAAGGTAAACAAACAAATTTAATTAAATAAAATTTTGTTTTTGACTTTTAAATTTGCTTACACACCCTCGTAGAGTTGTCACGGCCCCCAAGGGGACACCCCAGTTTGAGAAACGCTGCAGTACATTGATGAAATGCACGAAAAATAAAAATTATACGCCTTGTGCCTGTTAATTGGCAGGGCCCAATACCCCGCCAATGCTCGGACTCAGACGTTGTACAAGGACTATTGCGAAATTAAATGAATTAAAGTATGAAATGTTGCAGCATCTAGTTTATTCAACGAATCTGTCATCAACAAACTTTAAATGTTTTTTAAAAAAACATTTAGGACAATTTTATGGGTGAAACAGTTTGAAAATGAACATAATCTGAAAAATTTCATGTAACAGCTCTTTGATTCTAAACATAAGAATTTCTTTAAGAAGGATCTTATGCATTAAAATACCTCTTTGGTAAAGGTGTATTGAAACAAATGGAGCTTATTTTGGATAAAGAAACAGATTTTGGAAAACCCAAGTGATATTAAAAAAAATTTTTAAGTCAATTCCTAATTAGGTCAACAAAGAAAATTTTTAACTTAGTTGCTTTTTATTAAATAATTACAATTAATATAAATATGTATATACATATGTCAGAATCACAATATTAAAGAGGCTATATAGAAAGCGATTTTCCTTTCTATATATGGTGTTGGATTATTATTTTTGTTTGTTTCTATTTATTCATTCATAAATCACATTCTCAGAAATTATGACATTCCAGGTAGGTTTCGAGCTTATGACGTTTGGATTAGAAGTCCAACGTGCTATCCATTGCGCTACAGAGACACAACGAGTAATTTTCCTTTTTATATATGATGTTGGCAATATTATTTTTGCTTGTTACTATTTATTCATTAATTAAGTTCACTTAATGAATTAATATTTGCAAAAACTGTATTAAGATCAAGTGTCACAATCAATTAAAAAATTGAAATTATATGAATTTTATAATACTAAATCTCCTTTCAAAATATCAATGGCGAATATAGAAAATAAAATACCAACGTTTTCAAACAAAATTAAAACTTTATAAAATAAAAATTTATAAAATATTCAAGTGCAACCTTGGACTTAGGACCGATAAGTGGGGTTAAACTAGTTTGATGGCGTCAACCTTCCCCCTATTGCAACTTAGTAAGTTAATCAAAAAATATCCAATTCTCAAAAATTTAAAATTTACAAATTTAAAAAGTTAATACTTAAAAAATTAAACTATTCGCCATCGCATTCTGAAAGATATCATAATATTAAAATGTTAAAACTCTAAAACTATTAAGTGCACAGTATAATTGAACCATCGAACACCAAAGATGATGCACCCATCTTTAAAATAGCCGTATAGGAAGAAAAAATATTTAAAATCCGAAAGTTCAAATTAAAAACCCAGTATATTCACAAATTAATAGCGTAAATCATCAAAAACTCACCCTAGAGCCCCCGTCCCCATCCTGTCAATACTTCAATTCACAATTTCTGAACGATTTCTCATATTTCCTACAACAATCACCACTCCTATATTGCTCATAACTCCCACTAATGCCATGTCAATCCAAATGATCCATATTTTCACATTAGAGTTTAACTATTTGGTATTTTTATTCTCCCAATCTCCGTATACATATATATATATATATATATTCATACGCAGATTGTGAGCTAATAGTAGGAATTGAAAAAAGTGCAGTTTTTTTTATATAAATTCAGATAAAAATTCAACATTTTATACGCACCAATCTAAAAACAAGATTTGATACAAAGATTCAATTTTCGATTAGTTATATATTTGAAGATGGATCAAAATACATCTTTAATGCAAATATTAAATATTTGTACGTAATTAACATAATTAACAGAAATTCGGAAGCGTCCTCCAAACCTTTTTCAAGTATGAGTACCAATTGAAAAAATCTAACATGGCACTTGGATTATACATCATAATCCAGTTCCATTTTTAGTGGCTCGAATATTTATAACATCCATTAAAATGCGGAACTTTTAATGTGGCTTCATTCCTCTAATGAAAAGGAGGAGAAAAAAGGAACATTTAAATAAAAATTTTCTGTTAACTCAAAACTCGTACAAATTGGCTCTCTAAAACTAAGTACAGTATAACCACTCATTAGGATTTTTTCCCTCTGAAATTTTTTATTTTTCTTTAAATACCCATCTTTCATCTTTTCTTGCTTCTTTATCATTTTAACTAAACCTTTCGAAATTTAGCTTTTTCTTTTGCTTACAGCCAATGCTTCACGCACTGTTGATCATGTCAGAGAATATTTTTTTTAAAAAAAAGAGCCGAGAAAAAGGTTTGTTTTTAATAAAATGAATGCATTTTTTCCTCCTCTTTTGGTTATATTTCTCCCGCAAAAACGATGCGCATTTGTTCTGCTGAGAATTTCTTACCATTTTTTCACCTGCTTTATTCCATTTTTTTCTTTTCTCTACCTCCTTTGTAAAATCGTAACCGCGAACTTATCTGGTGTCCGCTAGGGAACAGATAATGAGAGAGAGAGAGAGAAAAATAAGTCGAACGCATATCAAAGATACCGAAAATGAATTCAAAATGCTCACTTGCGAAAATTTATACATTTTTTTTCCGTTCTATCGTAATATTTGGTCCTAGAATATACTTTTAATTGTTTCTTTTTTCATTTTTTGAATATTTGAAACACGTTGCAAGATTGTTTGAATTCAGAGATTTTTCCTTACCATTTCTCATTGGGATTTGACAATAGTTATTTAACGATCAGGTATTTCTTAACATTTGTTAAGAAATTCCTGAAATTGAGAAAACACTTTAGTTGTTAAGCGCTGAAAGGAAACAAATGAAGATATAATTGGTTTTACATTAAAGTATTCTTCGTGCAAATAACATTGGAAAATATGGGAGGAAAATTTATTTTGAGGAGTATATTCTGAACATTTTTCTCACTGTACATTGGCGCATGTATTTTTTTTTATTACTCTTAAGGGTATGAGGGCATGGTCGAAAGAGTAAAATGTCTAAATTAAGACCCATTGCTTATGGCACATATATCTTAAAAAATTTCCAATAGAGCTTAGATTTTTTTTGTGATCTTAATAAAGTTATTTTAATCATTCTGTAGAAACACAAAAATATTTTTTTAGTTAAAATTTTTTTGTTTTGTTTAATTTAAGTTGTATATAGTTTTTGAGATATCATAGTACATGCTTATGTTTAGGTATCATTTTTTAAAAAGGTATCTATTAAGTATGTAAAATATTTGTTTGTAATATAAAGCAATACACAAAATATAATGAACTTATTTTTTTAACAAAATATTAAGAAAGTCCCTTTCAAAATATTATAAAAGTTTGTAACTTTGAAAATTTTTATCCCCCTTTTTTTTTTCTACATAAAACTATTTTTTTAAAAAAAACAACTATGTACTACTTCGACTAAAAAAATAGGTTCGCTATTTACACTGGTATCCAGTATAAAAGTATAAAAAATTTGGAACCCCATATAGTGCAATAGTTTTTTTTAAAAGTGTACTTAAATACAAAAAATTATGCTTTGGAGAAAATGAAAAAACTAACATTTATAAACGTTAATTTACATTTTTGTCAACTTTTTTCACATTTTAAGGTTATTTTATCAACGAACATGTAAGGGTTATACATTTTTACATTCGGAAAAATATGCACTATTTTTTAACACTAAAATTGAAAAATAGATTTTTTGAATGTGTATGATGTCCTGGTTTCTTAAGTCAACATTTTGAATAGGTATATCACGCATTAAATTTAATTTTTTGTACACAGCATTTACATTATTTTTGCTTCCAACACACCCGATGCTTAAAATTGATTTTATTTAATAATTATTAATAACATGGATCTTGTTTTGTAATGATTTTTCAAAATTATTTATTGCTTCTTGAAATGTTGTGAACCTATTTTGGAAAACAATTAAAGAATTTTAAGTACTGCTGTAAAGAAAAATTCTTCCTGTGAAACAACTTTAATATTTACTATAAAAGCTTACAAGCCATTACCCCCCTTTCTAGGTATTTCATGATGTATAACTACATATTGCTTTTTTTAAGTTATTGATATCTTCAGAAATAAGTTTTCGCGATGTTGTATTAAAAACCTAATTATAGCCCTCCACTATTTATTTAAAAAAGGTTAGACTTGGATTTCAAAGGCCGGAATACAATGCTCCCTCATCGTGACTTTGTCCCCTCGGAGTCACTTTCTGAGATTGATCAAGTTCTCTCTTAGCTTATCTCTGCTCAAAAAGGAACAAGTCCGTAGGTTTAATAGCTCAAAAACTATTTTTTTTCAACTCCTATTATTAGCTCTCTCTCTCTCTTTCTGTATATATATATATATAATATATATATATATATATATATCTTGTAGAAATTTTGAATCGTTAATAAAATAGATTCTATTCATCCAATCAAGTTCAAATCAATTTTTTAAAACTTGTACTGGATGACACTTAATGTTAATTCAATTAAAATATTAAATTAATTAAATTAAATTAATTACTGGTTTCCAACGCCAACTTAGATTCGTCTCCATTGTTGAAACAACGTAACTGTTCATGGTAAAGGACATCCTGGATCCGCTATATCATTCAAGGGTTCCACATCATATCAAACGGCATTCTCACGATTTTCGACTGGTCACTTGAGGTTTATGAATTTTGAGAGTGGCAAAAGAAGCTTCTCAATTTGCCCCAAATGTAACATCAGTCTTTTTTTCTCCTTAACACATTCTGCAATGTCTGGGGTTTCCCTGTAAGGAGGCTGTTGCATCCCCCTGGTGTTCTTAGACTTTGTACAGATTTATGGACTCATGGATCTGGACTAGTTTCACTAGACCAGATGGGGATTAGTTCCACCACCACCACGTAACTGTTAAAACAATGACAAAAGTTGGCGTCAAAAACTGCTTTTGCAACCAAACCGGGTATGCATTGTTACAATAATGCAGACCAATCATGCTTTTTAAATATTCATATATATTCATAATATCATAAATTAAAATATATTTATGCTAATATATAGCAAGCAATAGTTTGGATAATTTATATTTACACTTTTATGAATATAATTATATTATTAATAATGATTATTACATTTTTAGAGATATACTGATGATTTAATTATTTTTGGTAAAAATGATAATTTTAATCCTAATATTAATTTTTATCCGGATTACTTAAACTTAGTTAAAATTAATCATAGTCCAATTAAAATTAATTACTTAGATTTAACATTGTAAAATTAAGGATTTGAAATTACATAGTAATATTTATGATAAAAGAGATGCCTTTAATTTTAACATTCTTAAATGCCTTACTGTAATTCAAATTTATCTATATCTATATATAGAAATATTATTTTTAACTATATTTATCGTAATAATGTATGGTTCGGTCCTAGGAGAGCCCATATCCTTGGCGCGAATTATTTTGTTTAGCGATAAGTTGCGCCATCTTGGTAACCCTACTTTGATACACTAGATATGTTAAACCTAACTATTTCTGGAATTTTCTTATTTTGTTTGCGGGTATTTTGAATTTCATTTTATTGTTGGGCACCGGGCTGGGGAAGTATGGCAGCATATGTGGGTGAATATACCTTAGAGCTTTTTACTTTGTTAAATGCGAAATGTAAGAAAGAATTGGTTGAATGGTGTATGAAGGAAGGATTGATTGCTTCGAGTTATGAATGTCCTAAATATGATGAAAGAATGAAATTATATGAAAGAGAAAGAGCTTTCTCCGAAATCATACTAGCCAGACCGAAGGTTTGTTCGACCATTACCTCACAGAATATACATGGCGGAGCTCACATGATCATTCACTTAGCGATGAGAACTTCAAAGCTTTTTAAAATGTGTTACGTTGTACCCTCCACTTGGAAAAGATAAGCAATAAGAAAGTAAGTGCTGCTTTTATATTTTTTATCTTAAATATTTAATTTCTGTATTGTTTGCATATATATTTTTTTTACGCATTTCCTTTCCTTATCCCCACCATTATTTTTAAATTAACCGCCATTGCGTGAACTGATTGGGACCCCTTACTCAAACTTCTCTCTTTGCCGCCAAAAAACGTGCTTTCCCTTATTTTTCCCAAAGTTCAGATAAATGAATAAATTCTTATAATATTACATTTTAAACTTAATTAAATATTTTAAAACCTGTATTAACATTCATTTCTAACTTTTTATGGCAATTTAAAACTTAAATATATTCTCACTGATAAAACAATATTAATTCCCCTAACTATTTTGTTGGCATTGTTTCGATATGCGTATTTTAACTATTTACCCCAATTATTCAATAGATTGCCTAATGTATTTTTAACATAAATAATATACATTTAAATCTTAATAACTTTATTAAACCATGTATTGAACATTGATATCATGCTAACTTTCTTTACAATTATATTTCTAAAAGTTCTCAGTGATATACAATATGTATTAATAACTATTATTGATATTATGTTTTAATACTAGTAATTTTAACTAATTATACAATTATTCAATAGATGGCGCCCATGTATATTAAATTAGTAATATTATTATTTAAATAATTGTTGTAATCATTTATTTTCCACAAATATTTATATCAATATATATTTATGGTTTTTTAAACGTACATATATATATATATATATATATAGACTTTATATTATTCTATCATAATTTTAAAAACTTTATGCGGTACTGATCTTCCTCTATTGCATTTGGCGGGAAACATAACCAGTTGATACACTCACAAAGTAAGTCTTACTATTTACCTTTTGCATCGACTTTAAATCTATACTGTGAGTACTAGTAGGCTATAATTTTTTCGTTATATTTTAATAGTATAGTGATTTTATTTGTAATATTTAAATTTCTCTCCTAGTATTATTCTTTCCTTTTCTCTTGGCACATTGTATAGACAATATACTGGTGAAGGTTGGCTAGCCCTAAAACTTGTTTAAACCTGCAATCTTGGTTCCTAAGGCCAGGAGTTTGTTAATGTACTACTGTGCCTAATATTTCCTAACTTAAATAGTTATACTTAGGTTTTATAGCTATCTGTATATATATTTATGGATTATATATATATATATATATATATATATATATATATATATATGTATCTTGCACAAATTTTCAATTGTTAATAAAATACTTTCTATTCACCCATTCAAAGTAGGAACTGACTTTAAATTTTTTTATATTACTTGTTTTAGGTATAACGCCGCGATAATCTTCTCTGAGACTCGATTTCCGCAAAACCCGTTTTTAGTGGATTTCTTCTTCACAAAAGAAAGATTCTAACCAATTTCAAAGTCTAGTAGTTCTAAAGCGAGTCTTTTTTTAAATTTTTATCTATTGCACCACCGTAAGCTCTTTGAAGTTAATTTGCGCAAAACCTGTTATAGCGGATCTCTACTCCACAAAAATTTTATAAAAAATGCCTATCAATTTTGACGCCTGTAGGTTTAACAGTTCAAAAACTGGAATTTTTCTTAAATAACGCCCACCTCTCTCCCGTTATCCTCTATCGGGAAAATTTTCGCGAAACCGGTTCACAGCGAATCTCTACTTAGTCAAAGAAAAATTCTTTCCAAATTTCAAATCTGTCGGTCTAGTAGTTCAACAACGAAAAATTTTCTATGTTAACTCTCTTTAAACTTCTTGGGAATCTATTTCCTCTTAACAAATCTCTTCTCGATTAAAGAAACATGTTTGCCAACATTTCAAGTTTGTAGATTTGATAGTTCCAAAGCAAAAACTTTTACATGTAACGCCTCCATAATCCCCCTTCAAGACCGATTTTTGCGAGATCTGCTCTTGGCAAATCTCTACACAACTGAAGAGACATGGCTGTAAATTTTCAAACCTGCATGTTTAATAGTTTCATCTCTCTCTCTCTCTATGTGGCAGCGGTAGCCGAGTGGTATAGGTATCGGTTCGTGACTTACCTTGTCACGAGTTCAAACCCAATACCACTAAAGACCCGCCGTGTAGGGCAGTGATGCACGTTAAACTCGAGAGCTGAAACGTCACTCGCTTTGGTGTGGTGTGTAGTTAGGAGAGTTCCAGCTCAGGTGTTGTCCACGTCACTTGACCATGGTTCAAAATTACGTGGTCCGTCGCCAAAAGCCCTCGAGTAGCTGAACAGTGCGACGTTAATATTCAATCACAATCAATCTCTCTCTCTCTATATATATATACATACTGCTGAATAATAATAGAAAATTCTCTACTTGTAGTTGATGTAATGCGTGTACGCATGCTCTAAAACCTCAAGTATTTATGAAATACTTTAAAACATTTTGTGTTATTATTGAAATTATAAGATAATTTTTAAAATTGAAAATAACATATTTAAAAACGTCTTCATAAAAATTAACACGTTAAAAATAGAAAAGACAATATTTTAACTAGCCTATCATCTGCTTAAATAACGCTCCTTCAATAAGCTGCCATCTGATTTGATTCAATTTTAGTGCAATTTAAAATAGTATTGTGTTTTGTTTGTTTATTTTGTGTATTAAGTTCCAGTTAATGTTCATCATATTTTTTTTTTAACCCTTTCGTGGGATTTGGGAATATTATTTCCCATCTACATGATGTTACAAAATACACCTGTGGAAAGTGCAAAACCCATTATTATACAGGGTGTCCAGCCTTAATGTGACCCAATAGCTAATTCCCGAACCATTCAGTTCAGACATGCACTTCCAATTTAAAAAATGTTTAGAAAAGGTAAGTAATGTTTTTAAGTGCTTTCCGAAGCAAAAAACTCATTTAGAGAAAAATTACAAAAATTAAGTTTTTATACGGTTGTACCTATCACTTATATTACGGAAAAGATGCAGTACACAAAAACAATGTAAACACAAAAAATTTCATTTTATTACGATAAAAACTGACCGAGCTATGGAACTTAGAAAATCATACATTTCACCATTTCCTCGGCATTTTCACGAAGCTAGTAGGGGGCCGTCTCCAAAGTGAAATTAATTGGAACTCTGCCAGGAAACATTCGATCTTGCACGTCACTCTTATGTAAATCGTTTTTAAATTTTAAAGAACAAGCTTACGTTAATAATACAATAATTGAGTACTTAAGAAGTAAAATTTATTTTGTGTACGTGTAAAACATGGACAAAATAAAATATTTTGGACGGAGAAAACATTTCAAAAGCAGTTCCAAAAAATAGACTGATTTGCTGCGGATTCAGACTGATTTGCTGCGGTACTGATCAGAGCGAACATTAAAAATCTGTTGTGTAGTCGCTTGCAATTGCATACAATTGTATTCTAATATTACGAATTCTAGTACAGGAGAACGAGATGTGTACAAATGAAGAATACTGCGAAATGGTACTGTTGTATGGGCAGTGGAATCGAAATAAAAAAGGGGTGGAAATACTTTATGCCATTAAATTTCCCAGTCGAAGACATCCATCTTATTGTACAATAGCCCGTGCTGTTCAACGCTTGCATAAAACTGGGAGTTGTCATAGACGTATTCCCTTGTCTCCTGCTACACTTCCAAGCCTGCGGATACCCGCTGAGGATGTTCTAGGATATGCCCTGACTCATCCTGAAAGTAGTGTCCGGGATATTAGCAAGGCTTGTTCCTTCTCAAAATTGACGGTGTGGAACATATTACATACGTACGGTGCATATCCTTATCGTCCAGTCCTGGTGCAGGAACTAATGCCTGGAGAGCAGGAGCGTCGTTTTGATTTTTGCAATTTCGTGTTAAACACACTAGATGAAAATCTAGATTTTTTGAATAAAGTTTTGTGGTCGAATGAATGCCAGTTCTCGAGGCAAGGCACCATTAATACACAGAATACGCATTATTGGTCCCTGGAATACCCACATCCAATAAGACTGAATCACCACCAAGTGCGTTGGTCGGTGAATGTGTGGTGCGGAATATGGAAGAGCACCTTAATTGGCCCAATGTATTTCGATTCACTTTTAACTTCAGAATCATACACGGAAATTTTATCGGGACCGTTAGCCTATTATTAGAAGATGAAGTTTCCTTACGGGATTTGTCACGCATGTGGTACCAGCATGATGGTGCACAAATCTGCGCAACCACGTACATTTTTGGCGAAACCCTTTGACACTCGAATAATCGGCTACGGAGGTCAACAGGAGTGGCCCCCACAATCACCTGACCTAAGTCCCCTGGATTTCTTTCTCTGGGGCTTCCTAAAAAGCAAAGTGTACGAACGTGAATCCTCGAGTAAATCCGATTTACTCAATAGAATCAGCATGACATTCAGGTCTGTGACACCAACTATGTTGCAGAAGCTACAGGCGGAGTTTTTGACGCGGGTTCGGTACTGCGTTTCTGCGGAAGGCAGTCATTTTGAACATTATTTAAGTTAATTTGGTCATTCTGACATAATAAAGTCCCTGATTCATGATTGGCGCATCATTCCACATTATGCTATAATTTGAATGGCAAATCCTGTATTCTTTTGCTGCTATTTGTTAAAACAAGCTGTTTATCTTTTCGGTACAAGTTGTATTTCTTTAATTTAACTTTTATTGTTTGCCATACAGCAATACAAATTGTCAATCTATAATGTTTACTACGATTTTTTAATATTACTATGATGTTTTTTTTTCTGCTCTTTCTGTATATAGTGAATAACTGTTCTCTAAACTCAGTTTGTATACGACCCCCTTTTCTGAGCAATTCAAATGCTTCAACTTCATGTAGGCATAACTCGGCCAGTTTTTATTGTAACAAAATGAAACCTTTTGTGTTTACTTTGGTTTTGTGTACTGCATCTTTTTCTAAATACAAGTGATAGGACCTGGAAACCGTATAAAAACTTAATATTTGTAATTTTTTTTCTAAATGGGTTTTTTGGTTAAAAAAAAAAGCCCGTAAAAACATTCTTTACATTTTTTAAAACACTTTTCAAATTGGAAGCGCATATCTAAACCAAACGGCTCGGGAAATAGCTATTGGGTCACATTGAGGCTAGACACCCTGTATATTGGCCTTGCTATTTTAACAATGGGAAGTCGGATTTCCTCTTTAGGCTTGTCCTACTACACATAATCCAGAGATTATGACATCTGTAAATCGGAAAAAAGGTGGTACTGAAAAGGAAGTACTTTGTCCAAAAGCTGTCACTCTACATAACGTTGTCATGAGAGGGGTTGATCGCTTCTATCAAAGAAAATGAAGATACCAAATAAGATTTGTATTGACCTTGATGTATGACCTTGATTCGTATTAAATATTTTCTTATTGACCTTGCCATCATAAAAAGTTTCATACTGTGGCAAGTGAACAAAAGAAGTTTATACCAGCTAACATTCCGCAAAGCATTAGCTTGTCGCCTAATAGGTTGATATTCCTCCAGAGAAAGGAGAAGACGTCCTGCTGGCTTTCAAGCAAAGAAGTGCGTAGTTCCGGATGATGTGCGCTTATATAGCCAGTGTGGGAAATCATAATCCAAAGATGGTTTCCAACTATAGACGATGTAGGAAATGTAGCAGAAAGGGACAAGAATAGAGGACCCCTCTACAAGCATGCAGAGGATGACATCCACTTCTGCAGTGCAACATGCTTCTTATCTTTTCATGGCAAATAACCATCATTAAATTAAATATTCCTTATGCCGGTGACGGTCCTTGGGAAGAATTCTTCCCACCCCTTAAATTTAAATGTAAACATAAAATTCGGTAAACTAAAATATATTTCTTTAAATCCTATTTTTTAGTTGTTAATAAACCATAAAAACGGCGAGAAATTCAAAAAGAAATAAATGGCCCACGAAGGTAGCCGTGTAATTTAAATGCTGTTATCACTTTCAACTACATATTTCTCCCAAATGATCTCACCAAAAATCGGTCCCGCCAGTGCGTGTATTGAGGAGGGGGGGAATGTGGAATAATTCGTTCTGGAATAGTTCGTACCCCTTTCTTCAGGCGACATTTTTTTTGTTTATGGTTCCATTATTTCACATTTCTTTTTTTTAACCCCTGAAGCAAACAGTTGAATTTTTTTTTTTCAACTTTCCCCAAAGGATGTACACTTTTTCCGTGACAGTTGTCCGTTGAAAAATAAAGGTCACTATCTCTTTCCCTTTACTTAAACATTTGTTGAAAATTCAGATTTGGTTGTTTACCTGAGTTCTTTTATATAAATGTTTCGTTATTAAAACGGGGGTTTTTTTTTTGTCAAAATAAAATTATTATATAGTATTTTTTATTAATGTGTTATTAGGGTTATTTTTTTTTAAAAAAATTGTTTCCTGAGTAAAAACTTATACATCTCCTTTTTACTACTTATTTTAAATTCCACAATTGTTTATTAATTATAATCATGAATCTATTATGTGGAATGTGTAAACGTATTGCTTACGCAAGTTATTCTCCTGCCCGTTTTTGATCTTGAAATGAAATGAAGATCTTTAAAAAAGACAAATTCACTTTCGCGAGATTTAAAATTCATAAAACACCTTCTAAAATTTATGTATGCTGTTTAAACCGTAAAATTTTCACTGATGCAGAATTATATCTTTTTAAATATAAGAAAACAGAATTTAATCATGAAGGGACATAAGGAAATCTCTTGAAGTTCGTATGTAGATCAATAAAATTCTTCCGAAATGCCGTCACAAATGAGACTTGCTCGTTTTTGCGCTTGTTTAATAGCTTTGTGCAAAAGAAAAAAATATGAAGTGTGTGGTTGATTGCTTATAAATGTCACATGTACGGTGGCTGATGGCGACGAACCTTTGAAATCTGAACCTCGGTTAGGTTACGAAGACAAAACTTCAGCCGGCAATTCTCTCCAAACTCCTCCACAACACTAACATGGGGACTTAGAGCTTCGGCCGATTTAATATGCAACTTCCTCTTTGCACAGTAAATTTTGAGATACCAAGACTAAACAAACAACCCCATTCTTAAGTCCGGGATCATGAGCAGCGGTTTCCAAGCTTTTTGACCTCACGGACCAGTAAATTCCTAATTTAAATCCCACGGACCACTAATAGGAATTTTTAAGTGTTAAATATATTTATGAAAAAAACGTGATCTAAGAACACAATCAATACACTTAAAAAAATAACAAATGATAGGAAATATTCCACCTTTTCGGGGGTACCAGCGTTTTCCCCGACCAAATTTTTTGCGACTTCTTATCATGAGCATCCGTTACCTCCAGTACCACAATTTGAGTACTGAACTTTAAAAAG
>BMAV01002840.1:0-14412 GCA_019973955.1 Trichonephila inaurata madagascariensis
AAGCCTTTTATTTTTTATTTACTAGCCAATTAAACCCCAAATGTATACATTAAAATCAATTTATCTCAAAATGTAAATTTTGATGTTCGATGTACCTTTTCTGAGAAACTACTGTTCACAGGTATGTAAATTTTCATATGATATACTTATAATGATGGCTAATATATACTGAAATGAGCTCTTTTTGTAAAAAACTCAAAAATTCATTTACAAATTTATTTATGTGAATATGGGTCAAATTTGCAAAGTATGATAAAATATTTTATAAATCATGAAAAAATTCAAAATTAGCTAAATGTATAATGAGAAAGGTGTACTTTAATTGTATGAAAATATATTTCAAGCATATACGTATAACAGATTTTGAGAAAAGGTACATCGAAAACAGCCAATTTTAGTATTGACAGAGAAATTAGTGTCAGTATATTGATAGAGAAAGGTTTCCAACTGCCCTTCATCAAGCGTGATACGGATTTTTTTTTCAATTTTCCCAAAACTTCTAAAGAAACTCTATGACTATTGATGACGGACCTCGTAATTTTGTACCACGACGTGGACGACACTTGCGTAAGCACCTTCCTCTCGAAACTTCTACACCACACCAAAGGAATGTTTTAAGCCTCGAAAGATATAACGTGCATCAGCCCATCTACACGGCAGGTCTTCAGTCACCCTAGGACTTGAACTCACAACACGCTGCCCATGAATTTGGGACCATCCCCATTATGTTACAGCACCCACATAATAAACGTCAGAGAAGCTCTTCACACACACACAAAATGTTTTATTTTTAAGTTTGATAAAAGATTTGAATGAGGGATTACATCAATTCAAAACCCATGCTTGTAAAATTAATCGTTTATAAAGCACTGAATGAAATTTATCATGTGATTTATTTGCTGAATTTATAGTCAATTTTTTTTTTTCCTTTTTTTTTAAATTCTCAATTAAAATTAGCTTTTTAAAATTATTGTCAACCAATATTAAGTTCTAGATCTTGGAGAGCTTTTATGTAAGACCTAAAGTGTTTTAAGAAAAAAATCCTTTTATTCTAGAAATCATTATTTATAATAGTTATAAAATGTGTTACGGGTAAAAGTTATCGTAGATTAAACAAGTAATATATAAAAAGAAAAATAGTCAATTCTTACTTAGGTCAATAATGAAAAATTTCATTTTAGTTACTTTTTATTAAATAGTTACAATTAATATAAATATGTACATAAATATGACAGAATCACAATATTAAGTGGCAAAATAGAAAGCGATTTTCCTTGCTATATATGGTGTTGGACTATTATTTTTGTTTGTTTTTATTTATTCATTCATAACTCACTTTCTCAGAAATTAGGCCATCTCAGGAAGGATTCGAACCCACGAGCTTTAGTTTAAAAGTCTAACGCGCTATCCATTGCGCTACAGGGACACAATGAACGATTCTCCTTTCTCTATGTGCTGATGGTCTATTATTTGTGTTTGTTTCTATTTATTCATTTTTAATTTAATTAATGAATTAATATTTGAAAAAATGTATTAACTTCCAATGTCCTCTACTACAAGTTTAAAAGAATATATTTGAACCTGATTGGATGAATAGAAAGTATTTTATTAATGATTGAAAATTTGAACAAGATATATAAATAAATACATATATATATATATATATATATATATATATTATATATATATATATAGGAGAGTGGGACTTCATAGTAGGAATTGAAAAATGTTTTAGAAAAAGCCCTGTAACTCCTAATTAAATTTTTTTAGTTACTGTCTGTATCAAAAATCAATTTTATTTGCATAAAGGTGCGCATACAATTTTACTTAATATATTTATGTAAAGTAAATGCTCTCAGGTGTAAAGCTTCCAATATGTCCCATAAAGTATGAAAAAGTTTCTTTTAAGTTAAAACTGTATGTTGTTCACTTTTTATAAAAGGATAGCAACGAATTTAAAAAAATTAATGTATAATTTTTTTAAAGTTATAATCTTTAATTAGACAATTTAAATTTTATTTCGATTTAAAACAAAAAAATATATCTTCTAGCTTACTGAGTTTACACATTTGTTTGACTCTGTCATAAATTTGTAATCTAATGAATTTCATCATAGAAATGTTCCAACACACAATTCAAACCTAGGAATGTCGATAAAGTCTACACAAATAATTTCCGTGTCAAATGCTTTTATAAACAGCTTTATGATAATTTTTCAATTCCTACTATTAGTTCACAAACACCTTATATATATATCTTGTACAACTTTTCCATCGTTAATAAAATACATTTTAAAGCGCTCAACCGGGCTGAAATTTTATATACATGATTATTTTGGATGACAATACGGTAATTTAATTATAATTAACAAAAATTTATTGATTAAAGCTAATTATTCAAAGAATTACAAATACAGCCACGTTGGCACCATTTTTGGTGACTTAGTGATCATTTTGGCGATTTGTTTTTTACTCACATTTTAAAGCACTCATTTGAGCTGAAATTTTCTATTCATGATTGTTTTGGGTGACAATAAAGTACTTTAATGATAATTAATAAAAATTGACTGAAACTAATTATTTAAGGAATTACAGATACAGTCACTTTGGTTTCCTCTTTAGCAACTTTGAAAAAAAAAATTCTCCCGTTTTAAAGCATTCAGTTAAATTAAAATTTTATATACACGATTGCTTTGGATGACAATATGATACTTCAATGAAAATTAATACAAATTAATTACCACTTAATATTGTGATTCTGTCATATGTATATTAATTGTAACTATTTGATAAAAAGTAATTAAAATAAAAATTTTCTTTGTTGACCTAAGTAGGAATTGACTTTAAAAAATTTTTTTATATTAATTGTTCCTCTTACTTCCGCTGTCGTTTTGTTAATTAGGAATTTTAACACAAACATTTTGCATCCTTAGGAAACTTTTGATACCATTACCTGAAAAAATATATATATTCTGGGAAAAAGAATTGATCCTTTCACAGCTGTCACAAACCTGATAACTCAGAGAAAAAGGATTCTGTCTCTCTTGACTTGGGTTTAAAGGACTATTCACACACACACACTTATTCCCGGAAGATATCCAATTCAAGGAAGGAAGAAAAGAAGGTTTGGACTCTGTGCCCTCTCCCCCCGTGAGACTTCGAAACAATTCCCACTGATGTTTCTCTAAAGCTGATTTCTCGAGGGAATTCAAAAGAAAATGCTACAGATTCGATTGGGTATAATGCTTTATTTCATTTTTGTGAAGGGACCGTTTGATAAACAGGTGAATCACCAAAGGAAATAAGCAGGTTTGGAGTAAAAGGTCTGCTATAAATCTATATTTATAAAGGAGAAAAGAGAGACTCATTCCCTAATCACGAGATCTTCAGAACTATTAGACCTACTGACTTGGAATTTGGTAAGCATGTTTCTTCTGTTGAGAAGAGATCCGGTAAAACTTTTGAGAAAATTGACTATCAAGATGAGAAAAGGGAGTTATATAGCAAAAAATTCCGTTTTTAAACTATTACACCAAGAGACTTGAAATACGGTAGACGTGTTTCTTTTGTTTAAGATCCTCTAAGAATGGGTTTTGGGGTAATCAACTTCCAAGAAGGATAATGTGGGGGATTGATAAAAATTCCAAATTTTGAACTATTAGACCTATAAACATGAAATTAGGTGAGCATGTTTCTTTTGTTGAGTAGAGATCAGCTAAGAAAGGGTTTTCGGAAGTCAACTCCCAAGGGAGGATGAGTGGTGGGGGATTTATATAAATTCAAATTTTTGAACTATTAGACCTATAAGCATGAAATTAGGTGAGCATGTTTCTTTTATTGAGTAGCGATCAGTCAAAAACAGATTTTGCATTAATCCACACACAAAGGGGCCTGTAAAGGGATCAGGAAGGGTTACAGGTGAAAAATTCCCGCTTTTGAAATACTAGATCTACAAGAAATTCGGCAAACATGTTTTATTCGTCCATAGAAATCGACAAAGAATGACTTTTGTGGAAATCCACTCCTAAGACGACTCCGTATAGAGTTAGGGAGCGCTATAGATAGGATTCTTGTCTTGAAATTTGTTAAGTACGCTCTTTTTGTTAAGTAGAGATCCGCTATTTTTTTGCAAAAATGTGTTTCAAGGGGTTTTAGGGAGTGTATAAGTAAAAAAATTTTTTGAATTCTTAAGCCTATATACTTGAAATTGGGTAAGCACGTTATTTTGAGCAGTCCAATGCGTTGTCTTAAACAAAACCTTCAAATAATTGTATTAAATTTGTTTTGAAGCATTTTTAATATAGAAAGACAGATCATACAGATGACCGGTCTTCTATTCCATTTCTTATAACAAATTAATTTATTCCAATTTGACTTACGAAAAATCTAAGGAAAAGATATTTTGTTTAGTAATGTTAATTAATGGAATATAAGCAATATTAATAAAATTATAGCTGAATAGAATATAAAAAAAATATGGTAGCATTATTTTTTAAAAAATATCTGAATATTATTTGTTAAAAATATTGGAAACAATAACAATTATAAAGTTCAAAGAGAGTAATGTAGCTTAAGCGAAAAAATATATTGAAAGCGTAGAAAAATAAATGCAGTAAAATTAAAAACAATATAAAAACATTTGTGTATAATTTTAATTAATATTATTGCACTATAGAAATATTTAACTTTTGTCTAAAAATGGACGCGATATTGAAACATGTCATGAATGATTCATGCCCTGCAGCGAAATACTTCCTGAGGGAAAATCAGATTAAAGGGCAAAGTTCACTTCTCAGCATAAACTTAAATAAGATTGTGAAACCGAGAAGATGTGACGAGGTTACTAGATTGAAGACAAATTTTCGAAAAATATGATATCACCATGGAACCATTGAGAAGTCTCTAGGATAGGACCTTCTGAAAATTTTCATGAGGCTATATAAGGGATTTTCAAGACAATGTTTAAGTCAGTTCAGAAGAGTCAGTCGAGACTGCAATAAGACAAAGCGACTTAGTCTGTCTAAGATCCTGCTAGTGGAACTGTTATGGGAAGCCGTTTCTGCTGTTATGTTGTAAGGCTTGTTTATAACGAGTGAGTTTTTCATTGTTACAAATAATATGTTACAATATTTCTTTTTGTAGATACGTCGATTTGTCTTTGTGTAGCCATTTGTTCGTGCTTGTCCATTAATAAATCTATTATTCTCAAATTTAACTGAAGTGCCCAAATTTTATTGGCGGAAGGGATATAAAAAATTTGAAACACTCCCATTTTCCCACCGGGGAGGGGGCCCCCTTGGTAATTGCATATAAAAGCGGGGCCTTGGTTGTTCAGGGGGATTTGTTGGAATTGACTAAAAGCCAATTAAACTCCGGGTTTAAGCCTTTTTTTTGATCCTGACAAATCGAAAATTGCGTGATGGGGAAGGAAAATTTTTCCAAAAAGCTGGGGGGTTTTAAAGGTCGACAGCCAGGTAACCAAAAAATCCCCGGGAAGGTGGAAAAAGAATCTAGTGATCGGGCCCAAAGCTGGGGGAAAATTCCCGACGGTGGGGGTGGGGGAAGTCCCCGGTCGTATTGTACTCGGCCGGGGAAAGCGAAAGGTTTTAAAAAATTACCCTCGGTTGAATGAGGGGGTGCCAGTCGTACGGTGGTAAACGGGCCCTTGGCCGCTCGCTTCCCCAAAGATTTTACCTTTGCCAAGGGCGGCATCGCCCAACTTTTTGCCTAAAAAAGAAAAACCCCCGGGAACGGGGTTAAAAGGGACTAAAAAGGAAAAGGGGAAAATAGTCTCGTTTCCCATTTTTTTAAACCGACGCGAAGCTGAAATATGGCGTCGGGCCCTCAAAGTCATGGATCCTGCATTAGTTTGGAACTTAAAAAGGGTGGTGGTCATTTTGGTCTAGGGGTTTTTTGTGGCATTGTTTGAGATCTTTGGGCTTTACCAACCTCCCCCCAATGCAACCCCCGGTAAATTGCTGGGGATCCCCTCCATCCGTTTATGCAGTTCTGTTATCCCCCAGTAATGGAATTTTTCAAAAGAAATTATTCCCCGTCCCATTTTACCGTTGGAGGCATTCCTCGATTTTCCCCGTCATAAATTAAATAAACCCCAGACAAATCTTTTGGTTTTTGGTATGGGAATGGGGGAAAAGGCCATCACAAGCATCAAGCATCTTACTGAGTAATGGCCCACCCGCAATTTTTGGCGTTTCCCCCGTCCTTTTCCGAAGTTTGGAACCAAACCTGTGGAATTTTCGGCCCCAAGAATCCAACTTTACTATGAAAAGTACCCCAAATTTTAGTGGCACTTCAGTGTAATTGGAATCGTCAGCTGCTTTTCCTTCATGTATATTCACAACACTATTTACCCTTAGGGGTAAGGAGTTCAGTTGATCCTAAAGGAAATATCCCATTATTATTTGTTTATTGTATTAAAAAGATGGTATCCGACTAGGTTAAAAAGAGTGTTTTTTGGTATTTGATATTTGGGTTTTTTTGGGCTTGGGGGAAAAAAAAATTAACGAGGAAAAAGGGATCACTAAACAAAATTTTTTAAGTTCTTTTAAGTTTTTTTTTCTAACAAAAAAAATTTAATTTTTTTTGAAGAATAACTTTTGATAATTTTACAAAAAGGATATTTTCAAAAAAACCCAATCAAATGCAATGAAATTTTAAAACCCCTTAATTAAAAACTGGGTTTTTAAGACAGCTTTTTTTAAACCATTTTGATTTTTGGCTTAGAACATGAAAATTTTGACGAAAAATCATGACCTAATTTTTGCTAAAAAATATTTATTTTAAAATATTTTTTATCCTCGTTTTTGGCACTTCAGAGGGATCTGGTTTATCAAAGAAGTCAAAACTAATAAATTATTTTTTTATTTCCGTTTTTTTTCCTTTTTTCTAAATTTTCCCCAAAAAAAATTTTTTAAAAAAAGGGGGATACATGTTAGTTATTTAATAGTTATAAATTTTTAAGCTTATTTTGTTCTTTAAAAAAAAATTATTCAGAAAATCAAATTTTTAAAAATTTATCTCCCAACCTTGTCTAAGTTTGATGTTCAAATTTAACTATGTAAAAGTATTTTTTTAAATTAATTTATAAATTGTATTGTATTCGAGCAAAATTTTTTTCCAAAAAAACAAAAATTTCCCAATTAAAAAAAATTTATCTAATATTGGGGAAATTTCGAAATTTTTTTACAGCTTTTTTAAACATGCTCCCCCTATTTTAAAATTTTTTCAAATATAAAATTAAAAATTTATGCATGTGGAATATTGATCCACTTTCTTTCTTTGATAATTTTGCTTGTGAAAAAAATTTTTTTAAAGTTGTTTCATCTTCTAACCATTTTATCCAGTTTCTTCTGAAACTTTTATCAGTCTGATGAATTATGAAAGGAGACAAAATCGAATGTTTGCTCGAGGACCAGAGTCTCTATTAACATTTTATAAACACTGGGGTGGAAAAAAAACAGCATGTAATTACTAGTTCATTTGAGATAGAAACGTGCCAAGAAATCCGAATCATATAAATCTGTGACGAAAAGCCTAAGAAAAGAGCAGAAATTCTTCCTTTTCATCGTCTGGGAACAGACTCCAGAGGCCAATTGTTTATGAGATGGATCCCTCGTGTCAAAAAGAAGATCCAGAGAATTACTTAAAAGCACCAAACATAGCGGAACACCCCATCGGACCGATTGCTTCATTTTTTTTTTTGGAATCTGGAATGGCTTTAATTTCCGCCGTCCAGACAAGAAAGCAGACGTTTGGGGACAACCACTTGTGATTAGGCCTCGCTTTTAAATTTTGCTTGAAATATTGTCATTTTGTATAATTATTGCATAAAGAATATTAATTATAAGAGACTAAGGGGCGCGGGTATACATTATTGTACAAATTATGCAAATGTTTAAACTTATTGCCCAAATTGTAAAACTGTAATTTACTTGTATTCTATTTTTTTAATATGTTGAGAGCAGGAGAAAAATATATTTCAATACTTCATCTCCGCATTATAATTTGTAACAATATTGAACAGAACAACATTTAATTCCTTAAGGCTTTTTTCTAATATGGCCTTTAAGTATAATTTTAAAATGGAAGCTATGGAGATACCGAAGGACAAGAACTGGGCAATCTTGACGAGAAACCGTCCTGGGGCTCCTAGAAAAGCTGCTGTAGCTCATTTTAGACGTTTGACCTGGCATGACTGTCTGAGATCTCATCTCCACAGAATTGGTATCGCCGACTCACCGGACTGTACTCTGTGGGACTCTGGTCAGCCTATGACCGGTGAACATTTGGTCGTGTGTCCTGAACCCTAATTAGTCTTAATTCAACGGTCGAAAAATATTATTGGCGAGCACGTGCACTAATGCCAGTGTGTGGCATTTGTAAAATAAAAATAAATATTGAACAGAACTTAACTGCCTTTTTATTGTTGTTCACGCATATGAGATAGTTAATAAATAAATTTAATACACCAAATCACGAAAACCTTTTTTTATATAGAGAGAGAATGGTCCTATTTTTTTTTTAAATAACGGGCATCCAGGAGCATAACGTACCCCCCCACTCCCGCATCGTGAGGGAGGCTGGCTTCTAGGGGACCCAAAATCTGTCGGACGCCAAGTACGATTTGAGGACCAAAATTTCCACTTTGCAGTAGTGCCACTGCGAACATCTGTATATAAAGGAGAAATGTGACTTACTCGCTCACACTACTACATCTCCAGAACTATTAAATCTACAGTATTGAAATTTGGCAGGTATGTTCCTTTTATTGAGTAGAGATCTGCTAAGAACAAGTTTTACGAAAATCAACCCTGAAGGAGAGTGGTGGGGGTTGCAGCAGCTATTTTGAGAAAAATTTCCATTTTTAAAACATAACGCATTAACAGGCTCGAGATTTGGCAATTTTTTTTCTTTCATTGAGTAGAAATTCGTTAGAATGGATTTAGCGGAAATCCACACTGAAAGGGGTAGGGTGGGTATGTGAATGTCATGGTTAAAAAAAGCCCGTTTTTGAATTGTCTAATTTGGCAAGAACATTTTTTCTGTTGAGTAGAAATCCGTTAAAAAAGTGTTTTGCAGACATTTACTTCCAAGGGAGGGAGGTATGGAGATGTTATAGATCAGTGATTCCCAAAGTGGTCTATATAGACCCAGGGGTCTATGACGACCTGCAAGGGGTCCACAGCAACAAAATAATTTGGGGGTCTATGTGGTACTAGGTCTCAATAGTGGTTTGCCTTGAAAAGTCTACTTTAAATGCTTTTAAGAAGATAGTTGAAATCCAATGGAAACTAGATTTACCTATTTAATATATTTATTTCCTAAATTTATGAGTTTAATTTGTAAGTCAAAAGGTATATCCTTTATTAAAACATTAAATCACTCATTTCACGCTATACCTGCTATTTTTATCCGAATTATGGAATACCTTGAATAAGTTAAAATTAAAAATTTAAATCTTTTAAATTTGTTCTATACTAACTGTCAAAAAGTCATTTAAGTTAATAAATTTACAAATATTCAATATTATGTAGACAGGGTCTACTCCTAACCAAAAAACACGGCAAGGGGTCTATGAGACAAAAATGTTTGAAAACCTCTGTTATAGATGAATAAAATTCGGTTTTCGAACCATTAGACCTATAAAATTAGAACTCTACAGACATGTTATAAGTCCATTTTAAGTGGTTTGATTATATATTGAGTATATAATATTTTAGGCGTAAATGATAAAAATACTTCTTTTTTAGAAAATCAAGTATGATGCTTAAAATATACTTCGTTTTGGAAATTTGTGTTACGTTTAGAAAAAAATGCACTCTCACAAAAGGACAAAAATGAATAAGCCAATTTGCTCAGGAAGTAGCAACAAATATCTTCCACAAACAAACTAATCCTCTTTTCCTTCCGGATTAAGCTTTAGGTTGTCTTTCTAGATTGCAACTGTCAGTTTCTCTGAAACGCTATAATGTAATCAAACGGATTACTCAAAATCAACTGGGAAGCGAGAAATAATTTATGTACCTGATGTTTATAGTAACACGTGGGTAATAGATTTCTCATACCATTTTAAATAATAAACACCTTTTTAGAAGTTTTCACAGACGCTTGGCACTTTGTGTTACAAATAATATTGGACAACAGAGAATAGATCGCTTATAATCCATGAAAGTCCAGTTCGAAATAAAAGCTACTTTTAATAATTAATGCGGCTATCTTAAGATATAAAGATTTAAATTAGGTATAAAATTGTGTAAATACTCTAAAGAGTAAGTTTGAATTTGTTGCAAAGTTTTTCCAGCAAATTCATAAATTTAAAAGAAGAAATCTTTTTTTTATTCAAACTATATCATCCCTTCTTAAAAATTTTCCCTGAAACTTTCAAGGAGTTACTAAGTTAGCCGCTATAACGTTTGAAAATTTTCTAACGTAAGTTATTCTATTTTCAAGTTCGACATTTTATGGATCAAATTCAGCAATACTTCCAGATTTGCGAAAAATTGCTTTTTCGCTAACTTGTTGCGAATAATGTACATCTTGCATACTTTTAGTATACATGTATTATTATTATTACTTTTCTGAACAGTCAAGTTAAGATTAAATAAAAAATATAATGTACAAACACAAAAATCGCTCATAACACAAATTAACCTTTTTTTTTTTAATTTTCACTTCTGAACATTAATAGTGGCCATGGTAACCCAATGGTCATGATCATGAACTTGTGTTTGGGTACCATAAATTTGCACCCTAGTGCGACTGAAGACCTGCTGCAACTTAACTCTGTCTAGGCTCAATGTCCTTCCGTTGGGGGTGGTGTGGAAGTTTGGAAAGGGGTGTCGTCTCGTCAATTGACCGAGGTTAAATATTACAAGGTCTGTCGCCAATCGGCCAAGTGTTGCTTTATAATGTGACGTTAATAAACACTCACTTAAGAAACAATCCTGTTAAAAATAGCTATCCACCCCTCCCCCCAAAAAATCAAGAAATATATTTAAAAATTTAAGTCAAATCCTACTTAGGTCAACAAAGAAAATTTTTTTTTCTTGTTACTTATTATTAAATAGTTACAATTAATATAAATATGTAAATACATATGACAGAATCACATAGTTAAGTGACAAAATAGAAAACAATTTTCCTTGCCATTTTCCCTTCTATATAGGATGTTGAACTATTTTTTTTTGTTACTATTTTTCATTAATTAAATTTAATTATTTTAATAAAACAGTATAATAAAAAAATCACTTTCTCTCTCTCAAAAGTTAGACAATCCCAGGTGGGATTCAAACCAACGATTTTTGGAGTGGAAGTCCATTGCGCTACAGGGACACTACGAACGATTTTAATTTCTACATATGCTATTGGATTATTATTTTTCTTTGTTACTATTTATTGATTTTTTATTTTAATTAATGAATTAAAAAAAAGTATTAACCTAAGTTTCATCTACTATAAGTTTTAAAAAATATATTTGAACTTGAATGGATAAATAGAAAGTATTTTATTAACGAATGAAAGTTTGTGAACAAGATAAATATGTATATTAATAAATATATATCGGAGGAGAGTGAACTAATAGTAAGAATTGTGTAAGAATTGTATTGTATACTCACATGTACAATATCGAGAGAGAGGTGCCATATGAAGTGCCAACCACAACGTTTAGTACTGGTACAAAATCACTAAATTCAGAAACATTCTAAAGCTGGAAACTTGACGCTAAGAGAAAAGTGATACAAAGAAAGTCTGCAAATATATTTTTTCTGTATAAATGCTAGAAAACGACAAATATCTTACTACACAGCAACCATAAAAAAAAAAACATACAAGTGTTACATAACAGCATCAAACAGATTAGATTATTACTTAGGACTTATTGGTACACTCCCTGTACAATGAACTCTGGCTTTAATTTCTTTCGATCTAAGAAGAAAGCAGATTAGCTTAAGAACAAGGGATATGTCACTTGTGATTAAGCCTAACTTCTGCATCCGGTATAAGAAATTTTGTCGGTATAATAAGGAATTGAGAAATATAACATTCTTTTCTTTTTAACTTGGCTTCTGAAACTTTCAATATTTGCGATCCAGTTTTCAATCATAATTTTCATCGTCCCCCCTTCGTACAATTATAATGTATTGAATTCAATGATAATATGCTTTGCCGATAAAACTACAGTATAAGACTAATTAAAAACCGCACAAATTATCAAGATAAGTATTAAATTTTACATATAATATTATACATAACAAGGCCATAGAGTCACTGGTAATTAATAAAATTATCTTTAGCTTAGAATTGTAAAATTAATTAAGTATATTGTATCAGTAGAAATATGTATTTTATTTTGCTTCCATTCATTAAATTAATACAATTTTTTTAAAATAATATTTTGTTTTCGACTTGCTCGTACCCTCACCAAGGGTAATCACGCCCCCCTAGAGAGGCGCGCCTCGCAGTTTGATTAACGATGCTTTATAATGAAAAGCTTTCAATGATAAAACTAAATGGCAACAAAAATTTATAACTATAAAAAAATCAAGAATATCAATAAAAGATGATCTTGTTTTATTTACGCTGAAAATCATATGATTTTAATAAAAAAAACTGTCTAATACATTTTTAAATTAACGTTTTATTTGTCATAATGAATCTGAATGACTCTTGTATAAACCTCTCATTCTCTCACTTCTCCATAACTTAAGGAGACTCTGCCTACCTTCGGACCCAATTTTTTTATAAAAGCAAATTTTTGAAACAAATTTAGTGTTTTTGAAGAAAAATAAAAAAAATATATGAAATACAAAAAATTTTTTAAAAAAAATTTTTTTTTTAAAAAAAATTGGGGTTTTTCGGTTTTCCCCCAAAATTTTTTAACACAAGGGGTAAATTAAAAAAAATTTCTGATACAATCAAAATTTTTTTTTATAACAACATACATATTACGGTGCTTTTCAAAATGAACCAAAATTAAGAGAAATTTAAAATAAAAAAAATTCAGACAATTATACTTTTAATATGAAAATTTTGATAAAGTTTTTCTTAAAATCCCCTTGGAAAAAAATTTAACTAAACAAAACTTATATCAACTTTATAAAAAAGAGATAATAAACATATTCCTCAAAATTTCAAAACGTTATCTGGTTTGGTTTTTAAGATAATATCATGTTTTTGGGAAAGTGTTTTTTTCAAAAAAAAAAATTTTGAGAAGATGTGATGATTGTGGTTTTTTGGGGAAAACCGATTTCCATACTGGCCAAACATTTGTTGTTTGGGTCTGGGCGTGAAAAGAAGAAAAGGAAGAATGGGGGACAAAAAAGAGGGTCGAAAATAGAGAAGGATCACGGTACCCCGGGATCGTGAAACCCGTGTTTTCCCAAAAAAAAATCCATGGGAAAAGGAAAGTTCACTAGAGTACCCAGATTGGGGAAACCCATATACCTAAAGCAGGTGAGCCTCCTGAGGGGGACAAAATTTGAGAAAATCCATTTAAAGTTTTATCTTTTGCCCTTGCATAGAGTATGTTTTTTAAAATTTTCTATAACTTCTTTCTATTTCAGAAAGGAAAAAAAAAAACTGTTTTGGGAAAAATATTAAAACTATAAAATTTTGAAATAAAAAAAATTTTTATGTAGACGAAAACGACATTTTTTAAAATAGGCAAACCTTAACTTAACTCAGTTGGGGGTGTGGGAAGGCTATTCCCCCTGGTACACGAGACCTTGGGCCCTGGTGAGGGGGAGGGGTTTGGCAGGTGGTCAGTCGACGCGAAACCCCCAGTGATTAGTTCCCCAAAAGCGTGGTATCATTTATCAACCCACCGAAGGGATGAAAGGGATGAGGGTTTAGGGATCAAGGGTGAGGGATGAAGGGATGAGGTTGAAAATTTTTTAGTGAAAGCAAAAAAAAGATCAGTATTTTGATTTGTCCGGAAAGGGTTTTACTTAAAAAAAAATTTTATAAACAGGAATCATTCAATGACACTTTTCCTCCAAGATTCTTTCAAGAGGTGATAAATAGACTTTCTTGTATAATCTTTGCAACATCAACAAAGTGTTTTGTCAGTGGTAATATAACAGTGATAACAAAGACATCCTGCGAAACTTGTTATGTAATTGGCAATCATGTGAAACCGTTTACTGATGTAGAAATTATGAAGGAGTGTTTCTTACTGTTTCTTTACTGTATGATAAAAAATACAAAAAGTAATAATTAAAAAAAGTAAAACAGGAGTAATAATATATTTTGATCAATTTCCCACATTTTAAATTTTCCAAGTTTTCTTTTTGGTTTAAAAAATCCCCCCCTTCTCCCCCCTTTATCCTCATGTTGGGGCCCGCGGAAAAACCAAAATAAGTATGCGGGCCCCCTTGAAATAACTAAAATATGT